>VZRF01004789.1:424007-470355 GCA_013396875.1 Vireo altiloquus
TGATAAGGAGAAATCTCCATTTCACAAACTTAGGACAGCTTTGTCAGGGCTTCCTCTCTTCACCCAGTGCAATGCCACTCTAACACATCTATCTGAAGTCACAGGACAGGAAACAAACACTCTAAGTCCACAGCTCACACACTGCCTTCTTACCTACTGAAGAACTAATGGTTGTGCAGATTATCAGATAAAACAATATTACATCATGCAGGGGGAAAAAGGTTTAGGGTCTAACCATCAGCAATATTTGTTCTTCAAATTTTCCACAGAGAAGCAAAATTATTAGTCATTCCATAAAATGTGGTAACAATGAGAACAAAAGTCCTGTGGATTGGATTTAACCAAGGCATGAATGGTAGAACAGAAGAACCGGGCCACACCTTGATTCACACTCATGCTTTATTAAATCACAGTATATAAAACAGAGCCAGAGTTTAAACTTTGGAGAGTGATACACAATAATGCAGTTTTCCAGCACATCTTAGAAAACGGCATCATATTTCCCATTCTCCTTCTAAAAACAACTGCACACAAACCTGCAAATATGGCTGCAATCCAACTGGCATTTTGACTGATGACAAATGTCACAGGTATTCCTACACATCGTCATTTCAAACTGGTGCAGACCCAAATTTCCACCGAATTAAGTACCAACCTTTGAAGTCAACCATGATATTGGCATAACTTGCTCATGAACAGCAGCTGGAAAATAATTATTTCCTCATACTTGTCGAGATTACAAAAGCACTAAGTGCTTAGTTTTAATTAACTCATGTTAAATCTGCGACGAGAACTAAAGCAGACTCTTAGAGACATGAAAATTCCAATAATATCTCTCTTTAATTCAGTAACATTACTCAATCTGAGTAGCAGCAAGGATGTCAGTGTATAGTGCACTACTTAACAAATCGTATTTCGTGGATGAGGAACCAAGAAGAAATGCTGGAAGGCTACTACAAGCTACTGTGACACATAAAAAACAACCTACTACCTATAATTTACACATCAACCTCAGAGTCCTGAAGACAGGACTTACAAGAACTGTGTGTAAGCTACATACAACCCACGGAGCGAGAGGGGTTGGGATGCTCCCGACCTCTTGCTCGATCGTTCTGCTGTTCACAGAATCAATCAGGTTGGAAAGGACTTCTGAGATCAAGCCCAACCCATGACAAACACCATCATGTCAACTAGACCACGGCACTGGGTGCGCCACGTCCAGTCCTTAAACACCTCGAGGGATGGTGATTGCACTATCTCCCTAAGCAGTCCATTCCAATATTTTTCTGTGAAGAAATTCTTCCTGATGTCTAACCTGAACCTGCCCTGGTGCAGCTTGAGACTGTGTTCTCTTGTCCTGTCACAAACTGCCTGGGAGAAGAGACTGGCCCCCACGGCTACATCCTCCTTTCAGGTACTTGGAGAGCGTGAAAAGATCTTCCCTGAGCCTCCTTTTCCCCAGGATAAACCACGCGAGCTCCGTCAGCCGCTCCGCATAGGACTTGTGCTCCAAATCCTGCACCACCTCCGCTGCCCTTCTCTTGACTCGCTCCACCTCCTCAATGTCCGCCTTCAACTGAGTGCCCAGACCAGGACACAGTCCTTGAGGTTCGCCTTCGTGCCCTCCCATCCCCCTGGTTCTTCGAGGACGCCCGTAACCCGAACTATCAGTCCGACTGCTTCGCAGGCCGAGAGCCGGCCCGGAGCACGGCCCATCCCGGGGCCCAGACCCACCCAGCGGGAAAGGCAACGGCCCAGCGTATCCCGACCTCATGGCACCGCCCGCCCCAAGCCTAAGGCTCCTTATGGAGCCGCCTCACCTCCGCCAAGCCCTGCGGCTCCCGGCCGCCGCCGATCAGCCACCGCAGCATGGGGAGCGGGCCCGGGACCGCGTCCGGATCCCCCTGCGGCACCGGCGGGGCGGCAGCGCTGACTGACAGGCTGCTCAATCGAGCTCCGCGGGAGACCCGCCCGCCGGCGGGAGGGGCTGGGCGCGGCCGGAGCAGTCGATCGCCGAGCGGGCGCGCCGTGAGGGGCGGCGGGCGGTGTGGGTGTCCCGGGTGTTTCTGCACGGCTTCGTAAGGCGGGCAAGTAAAACATTTACTGGCTTTTTACCTCGCTGTCTTCCGACGTCAGAGAAGATTTATGCTATGACCTTTTACCATATGACAATTACGTTATTGCCATTTTATTGTGGCGGTCTTCAGCTGTTTCTTGAAGTAGAATGGGTGCCAAAATATTTTCTAAGGAACAGATTTCCCTTGGCTGTGGCTGTTTCTATCCTCCCTCACTGAACTCCCTGAGGTCTTTGATGCTCCATCCTGACAGGAGCAACAAATACGAATAAACTCACCTGATTCACTGTCCTGTTCCTCTGCTGCCCTTCACGGAATCACCCAGGATGGGTCAGGTTAGGTGGGACCACGCTGGGTCCTGTGGTCCAACCTCCCTGCTCCAGCAGGATCATCCTAGAGCACCTAGCACAAGATTGTGTCAAGGCAGTTCCTGAATATCTCCAGTAAGGGAGACTCCAGAACCTCTCTGCTCAGTCTGTTCCAGTGCTGAGTCACCTGCACAGTAAAGAAATTCTTCCTCATCTAAACTTGGAACTTCTTGTGCATCAGTTTCTGCCCATTGCCTCTTGTCCCGTTGCTTGGCACCACTGAGAAGAGCCTGGATCCATCTCCTTTGCGCTCTTTAGACAGCTATAGACATTGATGAGATGATGCATTAATCTTGGAAGCCTTTTGAGTTTTAGGTGAATGCGGGGCAAGATCACAAAACCTATCCTGAAAGGCCACACAAACCCCATCCTTAAGTAGACACAAGTGACAGAGGAGGTGTACAGACATGTCCAACAGGCACTGCTCTGAGCATTTGAATATGCACAGGTCACTTGCCCTGATGGTTTTTGCCCACATTTTTTCAGATAACACACATGATGCCTGAGATTTCCCACAGGGCAGGAGATTATGGTGCTTTTCTAGATCATGGAATTATTGAATGGTTTGGAAGGGACCTTACAGATCATCGAGTTCCAACTCCTCTACCATTGGGCTGGCCACCTTCCACTAGACCAGGTTGTTCAAATTCCCATCCAGCCTGGCCTTGAACACTGCTAGGGATGTGGCATTCACAACTTCTCTGGGCAACCTGTTCCTGTGCCTCACCACCCTCACAGCAAAGAATTCCTTCGTAATACCCAATCTAAATCTACCCTCATTCATTTCAAAGCCATTCCTTCATGCCCTTGCGAAAAGATCCTCTCCATCCTTCTTGTAGGCTCCCTTCAGGAGCTGCAAGTCCACAAGAGGATTGGCTCAGAGCCTTCTATTCTCCAGACTCAACAATCTCAATATTCTCAGGCTTTCTTCACAGAAGAGGTGTTCCACCCCTCTAGAACATCGGTTAATGACCAGCCTGTGTGTGTAAAGTATGGGATGCATTCCAGATCCAGGAAGAAATGACCCTGTTCAACAGGTGTGAACCTAAGTTCAACAGGTATTTGTGACATGTAACCTGAGTTTTGCCATTTGTTAACTGCTGTGAATTCCTTGCAGCTTTGTAACAAACAGAGGTTGATAACAGTCATAAACTAGTTTTAAAGCAGTTGTTTACCAACTTTAGCAAACTTCTGCTTTTTCACTTCAGTTCAATCACGCTGATTTCCACCTTAGAATGCAGTTCCTGCAGACTAAGGGCACAGCCAGTGGAATTACTTGATGCATGCAGATATACCTGCAAAGGTTTCCATGGTAATGTTTTGTCATCACCAGTCTGGTCCTCAGCAGTGTCGCTAAATAATTTGGCATATTGTCTAAACTGGCAAGTGTTGAGTCATTTTGTTACATTTTATTTATTGGAAGGAAGGACTGCACAGCATAATGCTACTTGCAGTTGTATGACCTGTATGACCACATGAGATGAACCAACCACAACCTCCTCCCATGATTCCCCTGCGTGTCTGAAGGAGGAAGAGAATTTGTAAGTAAAGTTGAGCCCAGAAAGAAGGAAGACATGGAGGGAAGGTGTTGTAAGATGTTTTTCCTCTTATTTCTCATTATCTTACTTACTCTGATTTTATTTGCAATAAATTAAATTAAGTTTTTCCCAAGTCTAGTCTGTTTCTCCTTGATGGTAGTTGGTAACTGGTGTGTCTCCCTGCCCTTATCTTGACCCATGAGATTTTTGTTGTACATTCTCTCCCCTGTCCAGCTGAGAAGGGGAGTGATAAAGCAGATTGATGGCCACCTGGCATCCAGCCAGTGTCAAGCCACCACAGATGGACTTCAGGAGAGTGCTTTTTGTCTCATTAATTAGAACTGACTTCAGAATTCTGCTTCTGAGCATCTTTTAATTCCTTCTTTAACAATGCTGTCTGCTTCCAGAATTTTTACTCCATTTTCCATTTCTCTGCCTTTGTAGGTTATATGAATTTCTGTACATTTCTTCTTTGAATCCTTCTTGCATTCTTAAAAAAACAGTTCCATTGTTACTATTTCAAGCATCTAATGTACTGTACACTTCCAGGAAGCAGAAGCAACTTCTGTTTCCCAGTGAGGTTGGTACAGGTGCTTTGTTTGTCGGGATTCCTGGGTAAAGAGTTCAATCGATCACAGCATTGCATTTGCTAGTCTGAGATGCAGTGCTCTCTGCAATTTATGGCTTGTTGCCATCAACCATTGGCAAAGGATCGTGCTCAGGCCCTTAAACTATGCCAAAGTGATGGAGTGTTGGAGGATAACACTCACTGCAGTAAATTTGCAGCACATGTTGTGATTACACATGCACACTTTTCCACAAATGTGACATTTCTTGTCCCCAGGCTTTTGTATCTGAATGGAGGAATACTTTTTCTTCCCGCTTTCTAGCACAATGAAAGTTCCCTTTTAACTTGCCCCAGTGAGATCCTGCCCTCTGCTGTAGTGACTAAGCTTAGAAACTGTCACTAGGTTATCTCCTGCTCTCTTAACTAACATTTCCAGTATGTCACATTAATTGTATATCTCTTATAAGTTGCTGAAGCCTATTACAGTTTCCTCAAGTTACACAGTTCAAATTTTTCTATAGATTTAATTCATTGAATAGAGTCCCTAGGAACAAGTGAACAATTTACAATCAGTCTTATTGTAAGAATTACTCGGAGAGATTTTTACCAAGGAAGTACATGAAAACATTATTTTAAAAGTGGCCTCTCTAAATCAGACCATATACCTTTGAGATATAATTTTGATTTGGTTTCAAAATTCATGCCTAATCCAGATAGTATTTTCCTTTATGTCTAATAAATATATCAGTTGAAAAGTGCCTGCAAGGATTTCACACTCTGCCAAGATCAAATACAGTCCAAAACACTTTACATATTAAAGAAACAGAGTGAGGAACAGAATAGTCCACACAACAGATGGGACAACATATGCTGCGGTCCTCCACAACCGGCATATATGTCTTAAAAATCCGTGCTGCTGTTCCTTGTATTCAATGGTGGTTAAATCCACCCCCTCAGGAAATGGCTAGCTTTGCATTCCCAGGTCAGGTGAGTGATACAGAAGCTCAGGTATCTGTTATTCCTACAGAGAAATTATCCCTTTCAATCCGTGCAGCCTCTAAGAAGTGCAACATGGCCCTGGGTGATGGGGGATAGCACAGCTAAGTGTCACTTGCATCTTTCTGGTGCTTGAGGCCATGCTGTCTAACCAGTTCACTTTGTGACTGAAGGTGATAAAAAGTGCTGAGAAAAAATGGACCTTGTGGCTCCTGCCAGTTCAAGGGCGCTGTTGTAGACCTGCAGTGTGCCACCAGGGCACCCTCGTCACATTCCTTAGAGGATTCAATTCATTCTGTCACATCACCACCTCTCTCCCAACTAACCACCAGCATCTAGAGGTTTAGGAGAAGAGTAGGAGATCATCCAGCAATACCACCTGAGCACATTGAGTTCTCCCTCTTGGCCTGTCCCCTAGTTGCAGCAGACCTGGGATGTTCGCTTGATTTAGGTGAGCCTAAATCTAAACTCTAGGAAGCTGTGAGGGAATGGAAGTTCAGACATGCGTGGTAATTAACTGCGCCCCATGTATCCTAAGGCAATCTCTGTAGCTCCAGCTGTGGTGTATCTGAGAGAACTGTTTCCCCACCTTGATGAAAGGTTCAGCTGCTTCCATCATGAAATTCTGGAGTTTGGCTCACAGGCCAAAGAAATATATGAGTTCAGATTCACAGATGAAAAGAAATAATTTTGGGTTTTTTCTAGATTTATGTGGCCACAAGAAAAGGCTTTGTCACCCCTACCAGTCAATGGCTTCTGCTACCCTTGAAGCCACAGTAGAAATTCACATGTTGCCCAATTATATGGGGTCACCATTCTATCTTTTTCTCTGTTGGGCAAATGACCGATGTTGTGAGCAAACAAAATGACTCTGCCCCTGCAGATACGCATCCTTCGTGATCCATAAGGACATCCAGGCTCCCAGATCCTTGGTCACAAAGCAGCTCACTCGATGGAAGGACCTATCAATTGGTACTTGAGGGCTTCAGGGTCTTAAGACTGTGGTGCAGCTTATCATGCAAGCTGAGATGGAGCCAAGTAGCGCAGTGCTCCTATCCATCCCTTCACAAAGAATTTCAGCAGACTAGAAAGAAGTGGAGAAGGGTATCACACTACTCCTGGCCAAGGGAAAACTAAATGGTGACTTGATTAAATTCTCAAGAAAATCTCCTCTCTCCCCTTGGCCTTAGATTTAACATCTAAGTGTGCAAAACCTGTATTAGTTTCTCCTGTCTGGTCAGATTCAGGAAAGTTCACCAGAAGTGCAGATGAATACTAGCAGTGTGGAGATGCTACTCACATACTAACAGCCTTCATTTGTATTAAGTTGAGATTTCTGGGTAACATTCTTATCTTTTTCTCATGTTCTCACTTTTGTCATACTGGATTCACAAGCCCTGAAATTAAAGTCAAGGAACGTCTTACTTTTAACACTAGTTAAATGGAGTAGAGTTATTTTCTGTATATTTCCATTTTTAATGCTTTGGTGTTTCAGTTTATCTGTGCTTAAACAATTACTTTTCTGCCTCTGCAAACTGTGGCCTTCTCTGTCTGATGTAATCTAGTCTTTTCTATGTGTTGTCAATAAATAAGATTATTATTGTGTTTCTTATGTTTGGTCTATATTTATCTGTGAAAAACAGAGTACCTCACACAGTGCGTAATGCTGTGTTTCTCTTCACAAAACAAATTGGTTTGCTTCTTCACTGCCTCTTTCTTGTATTATGTTCTTGCTGAAGGTCTAAGGAAGCAGGTGCCATAAAATGGAATAACACCTGCATGAATTCCTCAAAGTCTGACTGTACTTTGTGAAGAAAATGGAGTGAAAAAATTTTTTTATCTGTCAATACAAATTGCATGCTGCTCTGATCTAAAGTGGAGTGTGATGGCAATATAAGCCCCCAGGTGGCATTCTAACCTTGTTTTTCTAAATCGTTTGTTTTCATAAGGAATGGATCTGATTCTTTTATTTAAAAATAAATTTTCTTCACCTTCATGGTAGATTTGAACAAAGAAATTAAAGCCATAAGCTGATCCTTTTTTTTTTTTTTTAGGTTTTCAATTTGAACATGTTTTGTTGATTCAAATGCAATAGCCTCAAACCCAGCTTGAAATCTGATAGCTGTTTTATGGAATGATGTAAATTATACTATATTCCAGATATTAAAGTCCATAACTTGATGATGTCCTGCAACAGCTATTCAATAAAAGATACCATGTGAATTTGGAAGATCACAATTGCAGTAAAGTACTTTGCAAATTTATAAGAAAAGCATAAATCCAATTGTGGATAATACCTTACAACACATGGATATTAACTGATGCTGGGTTACAATGAAATCCAGGCAGAATTCAATATTATGACTAAGTGAAACCAGTGTGATTCTGGTTGGATTTCTATTTCCTTCCAGGGGTACCAGGTAGGCCTTTGCAAAGAGCACAACTTGTACCTCCTAGCTTAGTCACCCTTTTTATCTACTGAGGCTGCTGATGGTTCATCTTCAGATCCCTCTTTCACCAGAAGAGGGATGGCTCCCACAGAGATTTATTCAGACTACCCCATGTAGCTCCTCAGCTGAGTTGTTCCCTGCTGAAGCAATTCTTTCCCCATCAGCTTCACCATTCAAAGCTGGGGTCTAGTGTCACTTTTGCAGTGTTTATTCCCTTTCAGCTCTCTCATACCCAGACGTTACTTTGCTAGTGAATACTTACGTGCTTTCTTCCACACTCTCTGGTGCTGTCTGGTGGGAGGAGTACCCACAAAGAAACTTCACATTTACCCCTCAAATCCTTTCTTCCAACTTTTCTCTGCAATGAAACCCACAACTTCCTTAGAAACCACTGGGCTGATGTGCTGCTAGTTGTCCTTACAGCTCTGACCAGAACTGTCACCTAATCATGTGCACCATGGGCTGCCCCACCTGCAACTCTTTGCAATCTCTGCTTATATTTGGATTTTAACCTCTTTGAAAGGCAGACCATTTTAGTTTGTATTTGTGCAACACTCGGACAAATGGAATCTTTGTCCCTCTTTAGGATTCCAGTGGGATATGGAGCACAAATACACAGTAATCATATTTAATAAAGCAAATGGAGCTAATTTAAATTACTGCTTAAAATTTATCGGTATGTAATAGGTCGTAAATAAAAATCGACCTACACGCTGCCCTGGATATCTTTCAGAGTGTACTTTAGAAGGAGTCACTAAGTCAGAGTATCATCAATCACAGTTCCTAAAGCAACAAAACCCAAATTGCTGCTGCACCGTAAGGCTCTAAGTAGCCAGAAGGCACAGAGGGAATGTTTGAAATCCAAACTTCATCTGTCTTTGTTGTCTTTCAGCCCTAAAGCTCTCAATGGTCCTTCTGAAAAGTCATTCCAGCATATTTTTTGGTGTAAGGACCAAGCCTTAATTTATACGAGACTCTTGCATGTGATGGGCTGGACAAATGAAAAACTTCTTGAATTTAAATGGGTTTTGAAACAAAGCCATGTATATTTGTTCACAAAGGTTTATGTATTACCCTTTGGGCTGTCTTGCACTGTGCACATTATACATTTCTGTTTAGTTGTTTTTGTATTTGTCAAACACATTTTTTCATTCTAAGTTTTCTAGCAAGATTTAGGTATGGATATGTTTAAGTGCTATGGATAGACTTAAAATTTTAACACCCTGTCCCCTTCATTTTAAGACCAAAAATTATCACAGGGTATTCTTTTCTTCCCTAATTCAGAAATGCTTGGGAGAATCCTTTGCCCTTACAAGAAATCATTCCTTTTGAGAGGTAAAGTATAGCCTGACAGCTGATCACAGTAAAGTTTCATGCATGAAGCAAAGAGGTCCAAAATGGAAAAGGCCTCACTGTCCTAGCTGTAGTGAATGCTCTGGCAGCTACAGCAAAATACCTTCAATACCTACAGCACATTAAGTAATCACAATGAGAGGTCACTTCTTACCTTGCCAAAGAAGAAGTTGTTGATGTCCTCTCTGGTTAATTTTTTAATTCCCTTGGGATGACACTCAGTTCTTGGCCATATGACTGTACTGGCAATGTGATGCAAATGGGCAGCTAATCTCTGCAGCTACAATGGCGAGGTACTTCTAGTGCTGATACGTATTTATAAAGACCAGCGTGCAGGATGCTAGGCAAGACCTGATGCACCAAGTCAGCTGCAAGACTGGTTCTCCACTCGGAGAACACTAATTCACACCCATTCATGAGCATGGAGCAGTCACTTTAACCCCAAGGCCTATCATATCATATGACACCAGAAATTTAGCTCAACCAAACATAGGTGAAAAGGGGATGACAACACTCCATTGTGTATCATGGAGACACTAGAAGGAGGCTTGGAACTGGGAAAGATTTTTAATCCAAAGCAAGGTTTTGGTAAGAGAAGCTCACTAGGGGCTGTACAATGGCCCACAGAGGTGGTGGTTATCCTGGAAAATCCCTTCCTGTGCTCCTGTCATCATGCACAAGGTTGGCAGAAGGCCACTAAGTACCTAGCAGGGACATACAATTAGATGGGTATCAAAGATGCATATCTAGCTCTGATCTCTGAACAGAGAAAATTTCTCTGAACAGGGCAAATTTCAGCATTTATTTGCCAAGATGCAATCTAGCAAAATATTTCCATCACATTTGCTATGTGCGGTACCTGAATTGTGTCACCAAAATGTTAAAAGGTAAAGTCTCTCTGTAAGAATGTTACCTGAACACTATGTGGGCCACATGCTGATATCTGGATTTCATACCCTTTCTGTTATTCAAGGGAAATGTTCTTGCTCAGATTAACAGAATAAAGACAAATCCTTGAGCATATTATTTATTAATTTATTCCAAGTAACTTGCTGGGAACTAGTCAACTAAATACGTGGAGGAGTAAAGGTTCAGTCATAAAAAACACAATATGGTGTGACGGTGAAGTCCAGCCTCCATTTAAGAAATACACTGAAGTACAGGTTACAAGAGCACCAGATATCGGGGGTATTTTCGTTCACATTTCTGTCTGCAGAGTTTGAAATTGATGAGCCATAATGATTTAGAAGATCAGCTAGGGAAAAGTTCCTTTCTATGCATACCATGGTTAAAAAATATTACTATGTTAATTCATACTGTGTTAATAAGTATAATGTTTTTCTAATTCTGACTCCCTTCTCTGTGTAAAACGACTGAAATGCCACAAGAAGACCACTGGTATTAGGCCCTATCCTTTGCTGCCTTTTCATACAAATTCCCCCTTGAAGTAATGCCTAAGATTAAGTTGGGAGAGGTCCCCATTGTCTTTGGCCTTGATCTCTTAGCTCCTTGTAGAATGTACAGTTGGAAGCTTAGAAATGCTGTTCTCAAGGCTAATTTTGTGGCAGAAGAGTCTGGATGATGTAGCATTGAGTGTCTGACTGTTAGCTAACCAGCTGTGTCATTAGTTCTGTTGCTGTGTGGCTTTCCTTGCTTCCTTTCAGATGAAACTTGCTGTAGTTGTTTTCCAGAGCAAATACAAGCAAATGCTGCATCTGGACTACAAGGAAATTTGGGTGAGACCTGCAATCTTAATGCCATTAAGTGTGTAAATGATTCACAAGAGCCTGTTCTCTTATACCTTTCACGACAAAAAGGGTAAAAAGAGCACAAAACCTGTTAAAATGAGTGACCAATGATATTAGGAACCTTGGTCAACAGAACAAGCTGGTGTAAAAGCAACATGGATTTCAGCAGAATCAGATTCCCTGACTAAACAGAGATCCTCAAAATTACACTCCACTTCCTGTCTCCTCTTCCTCTTAGAACAGGACAGGCTGTGTTGATACTAACATTGCTCAAGGTTATCACTTCTTTTTCAATACTGTTTTCTTGAGTAGTGCATTGTCTCCACTGTGTCCTGGCTTGAGGGGCATTTTAATAAGCTTTCAGACCTCTCAAAACATTTTCTTTTCTTTTCTCCCAGGCATTCTTCCAGACAATCTATCACTTCAGAAATAAATTATAAGCCAGAAAGAGCTACTTACTGTGTTTGGTAACTCATATCTTCCATGTAACACAAAGCAGAACACTTCACCCAAACATTTCTATAGCAAGCTTCCACACAAGCTGCAGTGTATCCTCATAAAGGCAGATGTTCTCCATGTAGGGATTTCATGTGACTGAATCTGGCACCCATGTTGTCCAGCTAACCTTAGGGGTTGATTCACCTCACTGTTTTTAAAATGTTTAAAAACATCTTGAATTTTTTTCTTGACTGTGACATCCAATGACAAGGATCATGGTGTGTATTTTTCTGCCAGATTTCAATAGCTAATCTGTTCATTCCCAGACAAGTCAGCAAAGTGAGAAACAAAGTATTCCTATGTACTTTTCTATACTTCTGAATTGTTCTTTTTCCTTCTTTCCCAGATACAATTTTGCTCTCCACCATGGCATCTGGGCTCTCCTTCCTGACCTCTTTATTATACTAATGCTATGAGGTTGCAAACCCATTCATACCTCCTCTTTGATCCATAGACTTGTGAGACTGCACACTCTGTGGCATAGTCTCACCTTGTCTCAACGACTCATCTTCGATTAAATGAAGAACCAGAGACCATGTGCAACTTTCTGAGAGGATTGTACTTGATTGTACTTTTTACATAAGTAAAAACTGAAATTTCTGATATGGCTGAAATGTAAGCTTTGAGGACAGATGGTTTTAGCATTTTGTCTTTCAGCATGTGGTTGAAGAGTAGACAGTTATTGCTTTTCACAGGCAAGAGCTGCTTTTTACAAGGACCCACCAGATAGGCAGCCTCAGCCTGTCTGAAAAAATTAGGGGACAAAAAAGATATATTCCTACCCTGGGGCTAGCCACAGCTCCTGCCTCATGTGAGGGAATGGGGAAACACCAGGCCCATTGCTCCTCTCCTGCCTCTGGCAGCCTTCAAAAATGATGGCTCTCTTGAGTAGATAAAAATGTTGTGGTGCTGTGACTCAGCAGCTTTGACTATGTTTAGCACCCTGGCAGGGTCAAGGATAACCTCCTGGGTATGAGCAGGGGAAGGGTGGAGGTGAGAAAGAATTGGCAGGGACTCACTTGGTCAAGAGTTGAAAAGGGAAATCTTTGGTCTCTTGCTGTTGTCTTCTAGAGACGTGTTAAACATGTTTCCCATCAAGAACTACCAAGGGTCTAAATTCCAGTGGACCTTTGAAGAGCAAAGCTCAGTAGCTTCCATCTTGAATGACCACATTTTGAAGTGTTTTCATGTGGGGTGGCAGGCTGAAGGTCTGTTTTCAGAAGTGCTGAGTGCTACCCTTTGAAGAAAGCTGAAGCTGAAGACAGCTTCCCGCAGCTGTCAGTGCTCACTACCTCTGGGAAACAAAACCCAAGGGGTTCTAAACAGACAAAAATCAGGAACAGCTTTTGGAATGGTCAAACTTACAAAGCAGCTGAAGCAGCTGTGCCACTAACCAGGCAGCTTGCTACACTGCCATTCAGGTCTGGTCCAGCACCAGCTTTTAAAAACAGATTGTTGAATAGCACAGCCATTTCTGCAAGTGCTTCTTTGTGAATAAGGGCTTGGAATCACCTCCTCCTTTGTTTTTGTAGTTGTGGTTATATCCAAATGGTACCTTTGCTGCATCAATTCAGGATCCAAGTGAGAATTCAAGAGAAGCAAAGGAAAAGGATGAGGTTGTTAAGGAGAAGCCACTGCCCAAGAATTCTTTCACCATTCAAGGAGTGTCACACACACCACCCAGGCTTTCCCTCCCAGGGCTGGAGTCTCTTCTCAGCGAGGCTGATGGGCTCCCTTTCAAATCCTTGCACACACGCTCACTCTCAGGTGCACTTCCTCCTTTTGGCTCTATCCCGGGTTTTCCACAGCAAAGTCTCAGGTGTCAGATTTATGAAAATAAATAATTTAATAGAGTGGTAAAGTCAGCTTAAACTGACCTAGAAGAAAAACATCTCCAGGCTATTAGACCCCATGATTTATGCACCTGCCCTCATGCTCTCTTTGTGTGATTTCAAGTCCAATGGTGATTTTTGGGCTGGCGTCTTTTAACACCCTACTGGATTCTTTCTCTGTCTCCCCTCAGCCAGGCTGTTATCTTGTTGAGCTGTAGCTTCTGCTACAGCTGATAGCTGCAGCCTCCTTGTCTTCTGGTTTGTATTTCTTGTGCACTAGATCAGTCAGAAGGACATAGTAATGATAAAAGGCCTAGCTTTGGGATAAAAATCACTTAACAACAACTAAACATCAGTGTGTTAATAATATTCTTCCCAAACTAAAGATAAAACATAGCACTGTACCAGCTACCAAGCAATCTGACTCTATTCCAACATATCTGGGTGAAAGTTCACAGCTTGAGGCCCAGGGCTCCAGCAAATCCAGCTACTCATGCTGAGCAAGTAGAGCCAAGCAAACAGCAGATTAGGTCACACAGTATTGTAATTCTGAGTGACCCAGTCTGTTTAAAACTTCCTTATTTAAGCTAAACAAAAAGTATCTCTTAACAGAGAAGACATTTTTTTCTTCATAGCCAAAGAACAGTCAGGGCCCCCTGCCTGCAATTTCTAGATATCCATCTGGAATTCCGTGCATATCCACCTGTGCATCTGGATATTCATCTTATCATTATCTGAAGGTGATGGCATGGTTTTTCCTGTTTTTATTTTAGTGGGGCTAAAACTTCACTCAGATTCTTCATAGAGTCAAGAGAAATTGTGTATGCATCCTCGGAGACAGAGCTTTGCTTTCTTATGCAAGGTACTAGAACTCCTAAGGGTCAGCATGTGTAGAAAAGACTGATTCCTAGGCATGGTCTTTGTCAACACCAAGTCTGCCTTCAGACCACACCAAGGAGTTGCTGCAGTTGATCCCAACACTGCCACCACCTGCACTCCGCTCGACATGTCAGCCTGTGGGTGAGATGTGGGCTTAGGGTACAGCGGATACCTTTTTGCTTTCTCAGGTCTGGATTAGAGACAGCTTTTGTGTTTAAAACCATTGTGAAACAAAACAGAGTTACTGGATCTGTGATTTAAGCCCGGCATTGTGTCATACTCTGTGATAGTGACTAAGGTTGCTACTGCTGCTCTCTCCCCATAGCTGCAGGCAAGAGGAAGTGTTTTCCCTGGACTCAGGCAGCCAAGAGATATCAACAACTGAGTGAAGACAAAATGACGAATACATAAAGCTTGTAGGCAGACATTCCCATCTTTACCAGACGCCTCTGTTCCTCTTGTCATCTCCCATGTTAGACAAAGAGCCTGTCAAAGCCAAACAGATTGGTAGATTACAAAAGCCCCTCTGACCCACTCTCTTCTCCCAAGAGGATTCACTTCCTTTCAGCTTTCACATCATTAGCACTCTCACGGCAGGCAGTGGGTCATTTCTAATTTGTGAATGCCCTTGCACCACAAGCTGGGATTTTAATTTGTTTACCTTGCATATTAAACAGTACTTTCAAAGGTACTGTCAATAAATCCTCTATGAATCAGGATCTTCACTCCAGACCTTGTTGTTACTTTCACTTTTTTTAATTGACTAGACGAGATTAAAAAAACTCATAAGGGCAATCTCAGTCACCAAACACCGTGTCATCCCTGGAATCCCCAGAGTGCTGAGGGCAAACCTCTAGGGCTTTGTGACAAGAGGGAAGAGCATGACTTTGCAAAGGAGAAGTCAAACCAAGCTGCTACATCCTATCTACAAGTGGGGACTCAGTTCCTAGGGTTGTGGCAGTGAAAAATGCCTCCTGAGAGAAGCTCATGTAGAGCCTCTGCCCGTTAAGAGGGATGAAGGGTGCTGTATCACCTCCATCAGGGTACCCTCAGGAGTACCTAGACCTAAGCACTACACACAAAAAAGCAACAGTGAAATCTCAATTAATTCATCAGCTTAGCCTGCCCTCAGAGTCCATGCCATGGAGACAAGTATAGTACTCAACACAATTGTTACAGCCTTACATCTTCGTGAAACCTTGCTTGTAACCTTGTTCCTCTTATCTCTTCTCTAGGGTAAAGGAGGTAGTTTTATTTACTTTTCATGTTTTGAATTCACAAAACAGTTCTATTAAGTTTATAGAGCAAAAAGGGAAGTGCTTGCATATGTTTGAACATAAATGCATGACCACAGATCAGTAGTGCTCGTGCTTTCTCCCCCTCTCTGGCTGATAGGTGGTGTTGCAGGGCTATTGAAATGTCACATATAGTGCCACATGGAACTCAGCAGTTTCGGTTCACAGGGTTTCTGCTAACCTTGGTCCCACTTTTAGCTCCTGAGAAGTTTGCTCATGCATATAGACCAGGTCTGAGTTTCAGGATATCTAAAAATTTGGAGTAATATTTAGCTCAGCTTCTCATGGAAACTGTAGCAAAGCCATCACATTTAATAATATGTAATCAAATGGTCATTTCAAAGAGGCACAGTCAAAACTTTCCCATATTTGGTCCTTTTTATTCTAAAATTAATTCAAAATTTTGACCCATTTCCCAAGGGTGTGGAAATTAGAGGAGATATGTAAGGATCCAAGAGATCCCCATTGAACACAGGTAAGTTTAATGATAAATTGGTTTCCTGGTCCTTCTACTAGGGTACATCGCAGTAAATTTCACTGGGTGCTTCATAGGAAGCTGCAACAGGGGAAAGAGATAAAAGAATAATATAAAAGAAAAGCAAACCACAAACTACCTCTCAAGCGGCCATGACTTGACTTTCTCCAGGGTAAGAGGTAAACTGCCTTTGAAACAATTATGTTTAGAGCTTACATTATATCCTGAAACATCAAGGATATTCTATAACATACCATGGGAAAAGAAAAGAGTATTGTCAAACTGAACACACACTTGAGCAAATACTGTCAGCCAAGGGACACTTACTATTTCAGAAGATACTTTACATTTTCATCACCTCTTGGGCTTTCCCTCTGCTTCATCATGAGCAACTGCTGCAGTGGTCACAGCTTCCTCTTCTACCCATCCTTGGCTGTGGTGCCTGGGTCTTCCGGGTAGGGCTACTCCATCGTGGAGAAGAGTTGGTCACATCAAGCAGTCTGTCCAGAGGGTAGTAGGAACAGAAAAACAAAGCAAAGAAGAGGCAAGAGAGGGAGTGGGTAACCTTTCGCTGAGACCACAAAGAACCACCTCTGTTTGCAGAATGCCTCAGCATTTGTCTTCCTGTCTGGATCTTCTCTCCAGCACTCCTCACCAGTATTTTCTTTCCTGTTTTCAGTGCCATGAGTCTGGGCTCAGGGATCATGTCCTGCCTATAGACTTTTTGCGCAAGCACTTCTACTGCCCTGTGGAAAGTCAACAAGTGCAAATGACCCTCTGTGTCTAACACAGCTGCACAAGAAATGCCATAGGACCTCTGTGAGCTGGGGTGGGGAGCCACACTGGTGATGGGAGCAGCACCACGAGAGCCCTGCACAGGACTCTCCTGCAAAGTGGTGCACTGGAGTGGAGAGACTGTGGCCACACCAAGAGGGACAGCCAGCTTCATAGACAGAGCCCCCTGGAAAGAAGAATGAGAGGCCAGAAGAGCCCCTTAGACAATGAATTATCTAAATCAGGCAGTAAGATGTAACACTGATTGAAAAGCTTGTTCAAATTGCTTTCACTGTGATTCATAAACTCTTCATGTAAATTCATATGTTAGGATGAGCACAAAAATTAGAAAGCTGGAATAAGATTGCTTTAATTTAAATAAGAGACATGGTTGTGAATATTAGGCCTTTACACTGTTAGCAGTAACCCATCAGATGTTAACAAAATCTGATATGCAACAGTTTTACATATCCCCTTGTGGGAGAAAGATCAACTTGGAAACTGCTTTATAAATCAGCCACACTGTTAGAGTTAGGCTACTGTATCTAAATGGCTTTTAGATATGCTTCCTGTTTTCAGCTACCATATTTACAAATGAAAGCTTTTTCAAACCACGTCTTTTAATATAATTTGCATATTTAGTAATACATTGATTAACATTAAACACGGATTATTGCAATTTATTTCAGAAACAGATGGGATGCATTAAGTGAAAAGCCAGAGCGTTTAAACAGAGCACACTCCCAGGCTGACTCCTGATGATTGATGAATACAAAAACTTTATTAACTATCAAGAAAAAGAAATAGGAAAAAGGAAAGGACACTTCATGCTGACTCCTTTTCAAGCGGCTCCCTCGCTTAAGAGTATACAAAACTGCCGTTAGGGGAGTTTAAATAAAATAATGCCATTCAGATATGTGCACGACTTTACGGAAGGCTCGGGCACAGGGAAGACAAAATTCTGACCCTGGGTCTCAGCTGAAAGGAGGAAAAACCTGCCGCAGGAGCTGGGGACTGGTCCCCCGCCGCGGGCTCGTCCCCGGTGCCAGTAGGTGGCAGCCGCTCACAACGCACATTGCCAAGGCACATTTCGGGTTGGGGTTTTTTTCAGCATTCGCGGGAAACTTCTGGGGCTGGGGGAAAGCTCCATTGGGTTTCCTTCTCTTCGCAATGGCCTCACAGCACCTGGCTTTCAAATAGGCTTCCTTCAGTTGGCACCTGATAGTAGGAACATCTGAGATATGTTGTGGTGCTCTTGTGTGTGCGAGTATGCAGGTGTAATTTTGACACAAAACCAAGATGCACATAAGGTGTATAGAATGATCTATGAATCAGTCACATGTACAAGGATGTGCATGGTTTTTTAATAGAAAAATGAGCATTTAGAGCAGCAATGCAATATAAACATGCTCTTCATGTTTATAAATATTCTTCTCAAAGAGAAGCCTTCATTTCCCAAAAACAAGGTGGCAAGTCTTTCATCTTTATTTAGGAATATACATTGCAATAGTCAAGACAGGAATAGGCAGTGTCATTGAAAGGTAGGTCCATTGGTGGTTTTAAAACATGACAGTTCATGAGCCATGGAAGTGTGATACGGGAGGGATTACTTCTGTATGTGCCCTGCTTCTTACACTCTTTTAAGAAAATGTATCCACTGCTGGGCACTGATTAACCCATAGCCTGACCCAGTGCATTGGTTTGTATCTTATTTAAATTAGCTTTCTGTATAATTAATGATGCAGCCAATTAATCTGACAGAGCCTGGATACCATAGCTAAAATAAGCTTTGACACTTCAATAGATCTCTTCAAGTAGATTACATAAATGTTATTTCTATACTACCCATTCAGAGCCTTTCCTTTTGTCTTACATTTCTAACAGCAATGGTCCTCCCCAAAGCCCGAGGTGGAGGTCTCCAAAGGGAAGCAGTTTTATCTCCCCCCTTCAGGGAGGGCCTTGTTTTCCTCTCGTGCAGTTCCACCCGAGCTTTGCAATTTAGTATAGTGATGGAAGGGAAAGCATTCTGTCCTCCACATAAATACAGATTCACATGCAGCATAATTGTATTCTTTTCTTTCTGCGTGCTGAACATAAGTTACTGTAGAGCTAGGAGAATAAGACTCAGTCCATCAGAGCACATAGTTGATCTTGGGGGAGTAAGAATGCCCCCCCTTGAGCAAAGTCTGAGGGAAGAGACCTGGGAAAGGGAAGGCAATTTTATCTAGGGTTCACTTGGGAGATCTACTCCAAAATTTGTCCAACGAGAAGGAGCAAAATCAGCTGGGACTGATTGTACTGATGCTGGGATTTAACTCCCAAATTCCCAAATTTTTCTGAGTTCTCCGTGAACTCAGGGAAAACTAGCAGAACACACTAACTGTGTGCTCAGTCCTCTGTGAGTCAACCCACCATCCCTGCAGTTAGATGAGAGGACACTCCAAACTCCAGGCCCAGGGCTGAGCAGGGAGATCGGCCACTGGTGGACAGAGGGGAAGAAACTATTTATTTTTTTTATCCTTCACTGCTGTTCCTCCTTCTCTGTCCTCTTGATCCTAAGGCTTCTTATAGTGGGAAATGATTTTCAACACCTCCGCCTTCTGTGAAGGTAAGAAGGAGAGCTGTGTATGATACAGGCATCTCCTGCACGGACTCCAGCAGGAAGATCAGCCTGTACATATCCACATCAGTTTGGGTGCTCACATGTAGCATGGCCAGACATACAGCCTTGCTGAGAGATGGCATGTGGCTTGGCCAGTTCATACCCTGCTGTTGGAGCTCCCCTCATCTGCTTTCAAATTTGGCGGTAGACCATGTCTTGACTGCCTTATTTAAACCCCTTAATCTACAATCCCTCTATTTTCTGTTCGTTTATCTTTGTGCTGCTGTTGCAGTATGCAACTGGACATTCCTTTAGGTTACAATTTTAAGAAAGATGCTGTGCACAACTGTATCTTCATTTAAATCTCTTTCAGATTAATCCACTGTTTAAGGTTACTTGAGTAAGTTTCTTTGCATTGACTAGAACAGGGAGAATTTATTTAGGGGAAAAAAAGTAATAGAGCATATTAATTCATGAGCTTGGTAATACATATGAGCTCTCCCAGGTCTGGGAAAGAAATCCTTTGTTAATATTTTGGGTTGCTGTGGCACAGAGCCAATGTTTCAGTTACACTACAAAAAGCACCCAAAAATTACCAATACCTCTTTTCTCTGTCTTCAAACTTCTATTAAATACTCAAAAGTATTTAAAAGGTCAGTTACCCATTTTGCTGCTATCAGGAGATTACTCTAACATGATGTGTTTGTCTCCTATTGTGAGTAGTGAAAATCCCCCTGTATCCAGTGTGTTTTGTTTGGATTGAGATGGCATGCAGCTGATGGCTGTGACCTTCATGGTGGCTTAGATCCCTGGCTGGCACTGATTTTTGATTTAGTGCCGATCTGCTGCGCTTGTCACAGGCTGCAAGGTGCTTTCCATGCACTAATGGAACAGCTCAAGGGCAGAGGGGCCCTGTAAATGTCTATCTTTCACCAGCACTGTGCTAAATAGAGAGCTGAGTTTTCTACATGTGAATGACAGAACCTGAGATTATATACAGGAGTGAACTGGGAGTTCTTTCACCTGGGCTGATGTTCAGCCGTAAATAAATGCCACTGTAAAATGAGAAGTTTTTATTATTCTGAGTGGTAATGAATATAAGGGTACAGTATTAAACAGGATACTTAATATTGCCTATATATCCATGTCTGAAGACAGGAGCTAGCTCTATATTGCCCATATTCTCAAAAGCAGTTATTTCCTTTGAATACCAGAGGAATAAGCAGAGTCCAGTTTGACTCTGCTTGCATTAATAAGTCATTAATAAATCCTGTTCCTTAATGACATATTCAGCTGAAAATGAATTCACCCTGAACGCTCCCTCACAGGAAACCAGCACACTGGGTTGCAAATGGGAAAGGATTCCAGGTTAACTCTTTGCTTAATTCACTAAAGTTGGGAATGGATGAAAGGCCAAGACAATGCTATTTACACTGGAAAAGTCTCCTATTAGGCTTGATGGAGGTTTCTTTGATTATGAATACAGGGAAAGACTATTAGGCTTGCCTCAACTTCCCTCTTTTAGGAGTGATGCAATGTATTTTAGTTTCATATTATAGTTTATAGTTTCTTTTTAACAAAACAAGTCTTAACAGGATAAACTTATTTCTTGCACTTAGGACTTCCTGGGGAGCTCCATTTTAAGTTCTATATATTGGATACAAGCTGGAATATTCATATAACACAAACAAATGGGATAGTAAATACATGCCCTCTTATATATAGTGAACCAGATCATACCATCAGTTTCTGCAAAGGAATCCTGAGTGAAATCAAATTTAAGAACTATCCATAGGCTTGAAGTGGAATGAGGAATTCGCTTACAAGGCAGAACTGCCTCTCTCCTTCTCAGCTGATCACCTCTCTCCTCATAACTGGAAAATTATCTCGGTTTTAACTACTTAACTGCTTTTTTAAGTTGTAGGTTTAATCAGTGAGGTTGCCATCACAAATTTCTAAGTTGGGAAATGGAAGGAAATGCTTCCTTGTTCTGCTTCCTAACAGCTAAGTGTATTCTCAAGACTAGACAGAGCAGCATTTTGCTGCCCATTGCCCCATGGAGAAGCAAGATATAATTGCAACCTGGGAGCACTTTAGCTGTGGAATGAGGCTCAGGACCAGCTTTGCTGACTTTATCCTATGTCCTGGGTGAAACCACTAAACCACTTTTCTGACCAAAGGGATACAAAAAAGCCATAGCAAAAGAAAATTATTCAAGTAATTTTTCAAACCAGTGTTCTTGTTTGAAACAAACAAACAAACAAAGCTACGACAGTGAATGAATGCATTATGAGTATATAAATTATTAAATCAACCAAGGCATTTTTATGGGGAAGGTAGAGGGAGTAACATCCACTATAGATTTTATAATACAGGGATTTAGTGTCATTTTCTCCAAGCCCTTTTTTTTCTAGTAGTAATGAGTACTCTGTGAGTTTTATCTATAGGGAAAGACCTACAGGAGAGGACGCATTTGGTCCATGAATGTACTTTCACTGATTTTGACAGTCAGAGGCCAAGCAGGATCAGGCTATAGCCTACAGAGCCTCAGTTACCTCATCTGTGACAGAGAAGTGGTTTTCCTAAGGGTCTTGTTGGGCTAATTAATTGTCTTTATCAGACTTCAACAAATCTCACCTGGACAAGAGTGAGAAGCTATCAGTCCCACCTAGGGCTGACCTCTCTACTGGGCTTCAGCCTGAGCCTTGGCTCAAAGATGGTTTGGGGAATGAGAGTGACACAGTACAGTTTCAGGCTGTAGAGGACTGGGCTCTCCCTCCAGCACCTGCTGCTGAGCCTGGGGCTCATTTGAGCACTGTGGTGGTTTGGAAGAGCTTGAGAGGGACACCTGGAGCTGTCAAATCATACACTGCCCAAAGCTGCCAGGCTGGCCCCCTGCCTATGTCCAGATTGCAGCTGGGCACAGCTCCCTCCACGACCCGTAAGGGAGCCAGCATCTGGCAACCCCACACCTCTGCATCCCTCCTCTGCATAAACTCGAACACTGCAAGAAGTTCAATACCCCACAGTCTTTTCTGCCACAAGTAGAGGGCTTCGTGTTTTTAGGATGCTGTTCAAGTAGGTTGAAGTGCCTTGTGTTGTGACAAAGCCTGGACCTTACTAGTGAAGACATAAGTGTCACCTTCCCTGCACCTTGCACCTTGCCCTGGGGCTGTCCCCATGGTCCCAAGACCTGAGCTTCTGAACATATCTGCTTAAACAATGCTGGGACAAGGCTTGTCCTGGTGGTAAAATTGGGATCTTGGAAATGCTGCTGCAAGAAAGGCTTGAACATCAGTAGTTAAGATCTGGTGTGGAATATCACAGCTATTGACAGGCTGAGGGGAGACTGCAGGCAGGCATGTGTATTGGTGCTCATACTCAAAGGATGATATGCCTTCTGCTTTGGTGTGCACATGATGATTTAACACAAATCAGCATCCCTGGATACTCATATATTCCTTAGCACAGAACTAACTTGGTGGGGGGGGGTGGGGGGGGGGGGGAAATAAAATTACTCGGTTCACCTCTTCATTGTTGTTATGATATAAGAAACTAACAGTTTTTGCCCTAGCCACAATAAAACTATCACTGGAAATTCAAGACCTGCATGGACAGCATGTGAGAGCATGGATCTACCCAACGTGTAAATGACATTATTTGAGAATGCTTCACTGTTACATTAACTTTTTCCTATAAAACTGCCAAGGTCAGTGAGACATTGGTTCATCTGCTGCATAAGTGCCAGTTGTTTGGGGCACAGCTGCTGTAGAACAAGACTCTTGAAATATTCCTACCTTCCAAATTTGTGAATCAGTGGAGAATCTCAAATATATGTGTCAGAGACTTTACCGGCCCTCCTTATCCCCTACTGCCATTTAGGCTTTCTAATGCAGCATATTTCCACACATTCCTCTGAACACACCTGCCCTCCGGTGTTTTGAGAAAATAGGGTACTATCTAAAAACCTGTTTTGCAAAACTTACAAGGAGTGTTCGACATGCTCTTTCTTGTTCAACTTAACAGTGACACATACAGTACCTAGTGCATGTGAACCACAGATCCCTATGGCTGATCTGCTCTGCAGAGCTGTCAATGGATGGATAATGCAGTCATCACATCCTATGAAAGACCTTTTTCTTCTTATTAATATTTTTGCCATTGCCTTTTTGAGATTTTTAGCTGGGGCTTACATACATAAGATTGAATTCTGAGGGAGTCTCTGGGCCCAAGGCCTGATCTGTCTTTTCGTGCGCATGAGGCTGAACATTCAGTCACTCAAATGGCTGGAGAGTCCCAAAGTGAAGGATATTAAAACCTAATTTTCAGACTTAATTTTAGAAAAAGCTGCTTCAGTGTTATGTGGTACAAGATATCTCATTAGCTCTTACCAGATCCCTACCTTTGGAGGGCTCTTTCACTGTGCTAATGGCACTTTGACATTTTGTGGATTACTCTTTCAGGTTCCATAATCAATTTAACATTAACATTCATGTAAACTATTAATGAAATAATATTAAAAAAGAAAAATGTTCCTACAATACTGCAACATTTTAATGCCTCATTAAAATCATTAGTAATGCTAATATTAAAGAACTTACTTCATCTTTCAGAGAACCCCAAAATAAATCATAATCAAATGTTTGCTAACGTACAGCCAGAGAAATAATTTATACATTGCTGGCATATAGGCATCACGTACGCTAAAGATGACACTGTAAGGTCACATTATTAAGCACTCACAACTAGTTCTGGCTTTAGAAACTCATTGTACGCAGTATTCTTTTATAATTATCATTAAACATACTGAATATTGTTTGTGGTTTTTATTTATGAGAAAAAAAGTATATAGTGTGCCTCTCAGCCAGCCAGTGCTTTCATGGAATTCAAGTTGCAAACAATGACATGCTTCACTGACCTCAATGACTTACAAAGGCCATTTATATTCAGTACTCTCATTTACTCTATCTTTAAAAATGAGTAAGAGACATATATTAATAGCAAGAAACTGGGAGAATGATTGCATCACTACCCATCTCCAGACTTATTGCAACACTTCATTCTCCTGGACTTGAACTGGCATGGAAAAGTAAATGTCGTAGGTAATATTTATATAAATTTTTCCTACATGTGTGAGGGTAGGCATGTCAGGGTAGGTCCTTCCTTTGTTGGCCAACTTTTGCATATACTCCTTAAGAGCTGTAGCCAAAGGAGTAGCCTTTATTCAGTGAATTGTAAGGATGAATACCAGAGCAGAGCTCTGATGTGGGGCACACCAGAGCTTTAGCCGTGTAACAGGGACGTCCTTAGCAGTGGGCTGGGAGGAAAGCTGGCTCCAGGTGGGTTCAGCACTGCATCACACCAGCACCCTCTAGAGAATGGTCTAGAGGAGTGACAAGGCAGGTGCTACTGCTGAGCTGGAAAGATTTCTCAAATGGGTATATCATTTGGTTTAAACTACAGTGGACACCCATTTATACCAACGAGCCACCCATTCCCAGACCAGCAGTCCTGTGATATAAAGTGGCAAACAGGCAGGTAATTAAGCATCCAAACCCACAGCAAGGAACCAGAGAAAGAACCCCTCCAGCCTTTCCCTAAGAGCCCCACACTGCCAACAATTTCAGCAGTGCAGGTACCAGGATTCAGCCTCCTAGCCCCTCTCAGGGTGAGCCCTATGGACAAAAGCTGCCTCTTGAGTCAGGGCTGCCCACTCCAGCACAGCTGGGCTAGGCAGGGCTGCTCCAAGGGCAAGTGCAGCTTTCCCTGCCATGAGCCAAGGTCATTATGTTAGGCTGGAGACATGCTGTACTGCTGCACTCCAAAAAGGAGTTAGCTAGGCTTGGATGTTCTCTCCATTAAGCCATAGTATTCGGTTCATCCCTCATTCTGGAGAAAAACATACACAATTTTAAAAAATCACCTCCTCACCATTGGGTTTTGCTTGTTGCTGTGCCAGATATTTGAGACCAGCTCCACTGGATTAAAGAGGAGCTTTGTTCTTAACTTCCGAAAATGAGATAACCAACCTTTCCTGGACAGTGTCCCAATCCACTCAAGGAACACCATTTTCCTTTATAGCAAAGACAGCCTTTCATGTCCTCCCTTTATTTCCAGTATTAGCTGACCAAAGCCCTCATTGCTGAACAGATTTTCCTTTGCAAAACCTCCTTGAGGAAGCTCAGCAAATAAATCCATTGGCATAGCCTTCTGAATTCAAAATCAGAGGGCTGATTCTGGCATGGTTTACATTTTCTGTTTTAATTTGTCATTTGGTTTAGATGAAAGGTTAATTGCGTTTTCTCTAAATATATTTAATATATTGTAGTAACAAGCAAGCTCTAGAAATGATAAAGTAATTTGTTAAAAAACTCAGCTACATCATCTTTAGCCATTCATGTTCCCTTCAGAGAGAAAATTAATTGTTCCAATCTAGTAAGCTACAAAAGAAATACAGCCGACAAAGGGTGAAATATGAACATCAATGGTAAGTTTCAAATTTACCCTATTTATTTTGAATGTAAGATCTCGTGACCCACTAAAATTCAGTTCACAGTGTTTTATGAAAAATAATGGCTGAAATTGAATGTCTTAATTTACATTTAATGCAATTAAGAATGGTTTAAATTATGACTGATGAACAGCACACACAGATGTCAGTCAGTTTCATCAGAATAAATTGAAGTCAGTGTCAATGAATGCTCCACTGATAAATCCCACTTTACATAAAATTAATAAAAATAAGGAAATATAATCCTTAGCTAATTGCAAAATGTTCTGGAATTCCCCTGAATTTTGGAGGGGGTGGGGGAGTGTAAGCAGAGAAAGCCACAAAGTAGAGTCTGAAGAGCGATTTATTTTCAAAGATGACCTGTGTGAAATTGTGTAATGGTCTGAAAGTTTACTACAAAGGGTGTTTCTGTGCAAAAACACCTTGCTTTACTGAAATGAGTTGTGGTAGAGTGAGGAAGACGCCTGTAATGTGCAGCTGTGCATGATCACAAAAGAGCTGTTCTCCTTGCAGTTTCCTGTGGAGTGCTGTGCCTCCACACAGGGTGCAGCAACTGAATTGGTATTTCCCCTGCTTTTGCAGCTTGTTGGGGATCTGACTTGCCTTCGCCAAACCTGGTGCCAGCAAGAATTAGCCCAGAGTTTTCAACCCTTTATAGTAAATGCAGTTCAAATATCATCTCACATGTGGAGAGTGTGAACTCTTCCACACAGGGGTCGTCTTTCATGTCTCTATTGGCACAGGGTCTGGCACGGCAGCATTGTGGCTCATTGTGGGTCCCCTAAACACTTCCACAGTTAGGAAGATGATTTTCATAAAATCAATGTAAATTCAGAGTGATTTATAGAATGTTTTTGAGGGAAAGCAAGCACACACTGGAATTTCACCAAACATTTGATAAATGTTTTTCATGCTAACACGTGAGAGCAGCTTTCATTCTGCATTCTGCATTGAAGAGATATTGTTGCTTTCTAAACAAATACAAAATATTTTTAAGTCTGCCTTTGTGGAGCAAACATCAAATGTAGGGAGTGCTGTAAGCTCAGCATTTGGCTTACAGAGTAGTTATAGAGCAGTCCTGCAGTCCTAATGCAGGAAAGAGAGATCAAATGCTGAAGTCAGGAGGCTTTTGGGCACTTCTTCTGTTTCTCTAAGGACTGCAGAGGCTGCTTTTAACAAACCTAAATTCTCAGGGTAAACAAAAATTCTTTCTCTGGAAGACCAGGGCAATGAAGAGCACTGAGCTTCTTCATCACAAATGCCTACACATGCTTCTGGTGGTTACTGCTATCAAAAAAGCTCTGGAGAAGAGGATTATCTGACACACGTGAGGTGTTTCCTGTGATTTCAAAGGTAATCATAAACACTTTTCTTGGTAAAGGCTTCAGGTTACCAAATCATTTGTTTGTGTTTACATAAAGACAAACACCTCTGAGATAAGGTGTGATAGCTCTTTTTCACATCGAGCTATTTTTAGCCAAGTTGGAGAAGTTTTGTGCAAAGGAAAAACCATAATCTTTTAAGACCAAGACACCACACCTTCTAAAATGATGGAAAAGACAAATTACGGTGCTAGTGTAACTAAACCTCCTAACAGTATTTTGCAGTTAGAAGCTTATATTTTCATGTGGCAGTTGTAGAGCAGGTGGCAGCACTGCAAGCTGAAGTTGGAACTTAAAAGTACAAGGTGTACATTTGCATAGGTAGGAGATGACTCCTTACCTCTTTCAGGATATTCCTACTCCCTGTTGTATGTCTGTTCTGTGGTATCAGATTAATCAGGATGCCTTAATTGTGTATTCTCTCTGGGTGCAGATGTTCATTGTCTGTATGTTAAAGAGTTGAGTGTCCTACCTGTCCTTATACAATATCGCCACTGGGCCAGTCTGTGCCCTAGATAGGTCAGTTGAAAATCATATTAACCCAAGGGAACTCGAATGATTTATGCAGCTCCTTTCTGGTGCCCAAAAGAAAAAGGACACAAGTTTAGGCCACTGTGGTGTCCTTCACTCCTGCTCACACTTTCTACTCCTGCGAAATGTTTGCCTGCCATGCCAAGCTCAAGTTGCTGGACTTGCATTTCCAAAGCCCTGTGCAAAA
Source organism: Vireo altiloquus (assembly GCA_013396875.1). Lineage (NCBI taxonomy): Eukaryota > Metazoa > Chordata > Aves > Passeriformes > Vireonidae > Vireo > Vireo altiloquus. Next base: position 452,070 of record VZRF01004789.1, read on the forward strand.
CCAAACACTGACCCAAAAGCTGTGGCAAGCACCTGCCACCAACAGGAGCTGAGCACTACTTTTCCCTGTTCAAACCAAAAGGAGCTGTGGGTGCTCCACACCCGGTGTTAGCCGAGTCTCTCACTTCACCCATGGACCGTACAGTGTCAAATACAGGTCATTTAATTCTTGCCAGAGACTGCAAAGGCACCAGATTAAGCACTTACTTAGGGCCAAATCCTCGAAATGGAGGTGCCAAAGATTGCAAACCAAAAAATGAGGTATGTTCAGAAGTGCACTCAGAATTGCATGCAGTATTAGTACAATGTGTCTTTGCTATGCCCTTATTATCTTGTAGATATATAGTGTAATTTATGCTAATGGACTGACTCCCAAATTTACCCTTGCTGTGTTAGTTACTTTTCTAGAAAGTACAAATGGCACATTGTTAGCAAAGAACCAGAAAAAACTGGAAACAGAGGACAGGGGAAGCAACCCCAGTGATCTACCCCAGGCTGAAGTGCACAGAAAAGTGCCTTATATTTTATTCTCCTCATATTTTCTAATGCTTTTTCAATATAGTTTTAAATGCACAGGGCTCCATGTGATTGAGCTTCTCTGCTTCCCATGAGAAATTGCTCCAGAGCTGTATTATATATTTTGCTCTCAGAAAGCTTTTCCTGATTCTTAACCTAAATTTTTTGTTTGTCATCTTCATTGTATTAGTCCTATTTATATCCCTTCTGTCAGCCTAAATAACTTTCCCCCTCTCGTTTGATAGCTGCACCCTTCAAACATTTCTAGCATGCCATCTTATCCTCCCCTTGTGTAAATCCCCTATATTTTAGGGGTTTAACCCTTTTTTTAGTCATTTTTTCCATTCCCTGACTCATATTTGTTGCTCTTCTCCACAGTTTGCTCTTTTGTTCAGACGAGAAAGCAAAGGATTTTCTAAATACCTGTTTTCTTGAAAATAAATGCTATGCTTTTTTTGCTTGCCTCCTCCATCCACAAATTTTCCCCCTTGTAGGCTAAACATATAGAGGGGAGCACAAATGAAGGAGGCAGGATTTGCATAGGCATGTAGACTGCCTTGGGGTGACACAGAATGCTAATAAAACTGGTTTAAGGGGTTTTTCTGTGTACATTTTTTTTTCCGTTTGACTTTAAGAGATCATCACTCAATGTTATTTCTTAAACTGAAGAATCTAAGGCGAATGCTTTGACTTGATTTTAAAGACATTGAATTTTTTCTGCTGGTATAAATAGTATGGACACAGTAAAAGTACTTGAGAGAGCCTAATGAACCATTTCTTACACCCCATTACCTTTAGTCTGATATGACTGAGAGTACGGGCACTAATTATCCTCTCTTTCACAGGCACCGACATAGATCTACAGTAGGTCTTAAAACACAATATTCCATACAACTCTTAGCAGTACCTCATGTAATACATTTCTGTATTTTTTTCTAATCGAAATTTAAATTAGAGGCATGCCACTTCCCATCTACCTGCCACTTATATATGTTCTATGAACAATTCTTTTAGATTATTTCCTACCCAAAAAAAAAAGTGCAGGTAGCACACGGCCAGTCACAGAGCAAGTCCTAAAAATTAAAGGATTTTTCTTTGAAAGGAGTAAGGCAACCATACTGCTCTAATGACAGAGAAGCTCTGCACAGTGGAGACTAGCACAGGAAAGCTGCCAGTTGAGGGAATCAAGAGAGTGTGAGACGAGCACAAGATCAGAGCTCATTTCCCCTGGGTCTCTCGGAGAATGGAAAATTGCTTTTACTAGTTTAGCTCTGCTCTTCTGTACAATAGAAGAGCGAGGAGCAAGGCTGATCTAGGGGCATAGGAAATCATGCATTGCTCTGCACTGCTTTGCATTTCATGGATAGCCTTGCTGAGGTGATGCAGGTGCATCAGGCAAGATGTATGCCTGTCGTTGTCAGTGGCTATGCTTTTGCAAATTATTTGTTGGACTTCCCAGGCTCAGGTTATGTGAGGAAGCTTGCCGGCATCCTCCAAATTCTAGCAGGTTGATCCACCTGGAATGCGAAGTGCAAGGCTCCAACACCTTACTGCCCTGGGGAAAATGCTCCCACCTGGAGTGCTGATTTGCACGACTGTAACTGAGCTTGAACCTTTATTTCACGTCAGATGGAAGATGAAGTTTTCTACCGGTTAACGAGGAAACACTTGGAAACATATGAGCTGCATATTGGGATGCAGATGGTTCTATAAGACAGTACATACATTTATAAAGGAGACATGTAAGGTCATTGGGAACCATCTGCTTTAAATATTTAAATGTCCTTACACTAAACGTATGAGTAGTTTTGCCCTGGACTTGTAATATTAGCCATCTACCAATTTTTTATAATAACGGTGAAACAAAAGAAAAATGGGAAGGTAGGAGACAAGGCATGGCAACCAATTTACAGCATCTGGGCCCTATACAGCAAGCTCAGTAGCAACACAGCCTGTCCAGGAGCAGTTTGCTCTTTTTGCAGTGGTTCACCCCCAGGCAAGAGCACATCCTCTGGGGCTGTTACAAGGTCCTGTGCTGCTTGACATGGCAGAAGGGAAGTAACTACACAATCTTAACTATCAGGAATCTTAACTCCAAGATCCTGCTCCTCCTTGGACAGGGTGATTCCAGAAGGGGGTAGTTGTGGCATGATTTTCCTTGTCCAAACAGCAATCAAAGATATTTTCCTTGCACTAGTCCACATTCCAACTGAGCACTGGAGAGCTGTGGCTCCAAACTCTTGTCTCTGCTGACTCTGCACTGATTTTCCAAGAAGATAGGATCCCACTTTCTTTCAGTTACCCCCGGTAACAAACCAAAATAAACCTACTGTGTCCCCCTCGCTGCATTGTACTCCTTGCATGGCTTGAGAGCCCTATCCTTGAAGGCTGTCACACTGGCACTTAGGGCAGTTAAGGGTGGTGTATTCTCTAAGTCCCACCTATGCAGACCCATCTTTTTTCTGAAGACAAACATAGTGTTAAATCACTTTGCTCCTCCTTTACTGAAGTATTTTTCACCAAACAGAACCACCCAGGTAGAGAGAGAGGAGCTGGAGATCTTCCAGGAATGCAATAATGCTCCAGCCCGGACTCTCAGCTGCTCTTCTGGAGCCCACAGCATTGCAGTGCTCCTCTGAGCTCTCAAGGAGGACCAATCCAAAAGGATCCACATACTCTGGGTTTAGATCCTCACTGCAGCTCCTGTAATCAATATGGGAAAGCAGAGAGCACCAGCTTCTTTCCATCTCTGGGTTTCCCATCTGTGTTTATCTAAGACTGGTGCCCTGGGCTCCCTGGGCCAGTGTACTCGTGGTGCTGACTAACAGCATTGAAGAGCCCTGCTGGGGCAGGATGGACATGGTACCCACAGCAGGCAGAGCTGCTGCTCGTGCCTGTGCCACCAGCAGACTAGTTTCTTCATGTATTTGGTGTCTCTTTGTCTCCTCTATAATCTGAGGAACAAAATCCACACAGTCAAAGTTTTAAATTACCATCCAATTTCACACCCTTTGCTGGGAGTATACATATACCATATTCATATGTGTATGTTATTCCTGGAGTCTCATTTTCCCTGAGGTCTGTCCCTGCACAGTTCTCCTATTCAGTCTCTCTATCAAACATATGCAGGTATAGGGATAAATGAATTTACCGGGACAGATGGACTACTTTTGATGGTAAAAGTCTTTTACCAAAACAAGGAAAGATGTTCTGTTGTTCTCATCTGGAAATAAATGAGGAATAAAGCCACAGCCAAAACCATTTGTGAATGTTTTTTAGTCTGAATCATTCTCTCTCAGACTGCCCTGAGCTGTAAGAACAGTTTTGCCTGTAATTACCAAAGCCTAGGAGCATACCAGGGTAACCTCCTTCCCCAACGTGAAGCCTTCAATCGTACCATTGAAAAAAACAGTTGGTTATTGTTCCTATTGCATTTCACTGATGTTATGATTTAGAGCCTTGTCTTACACCTACTGAGGAGAAAAGACAAACTCCACCACCATGTGGGAGCCCCTACCCTCTCTCAAGTTCTCTTTGAGATTGTTTGGTTTAAGCTTGTTGGGCTTTTTTTCATTTTCCCCAGGAGACCTTAGTCTGTGTTATTATAGATTCACTACATCTAGCTTATCTTCATTTCAGTATTTCTGTCATTTTTAAAAATCCCTTTACAAATGCTATTTGCACCATCTTGATAGCAGCTTTCAATTCAGAGCAACAATGTGACTTATTAATGAAATTTGTACATCTATGTATCCTAGGATAATATTCACAGCAAGCCTCAAACAGCTACTCAGAAAAAGAGTGAAGAATCTGGAAAGAAGAGGAAAAAGGATAGATGAAAAGCAAAAGTGTGAGAAATAATTGCACTGCTCTGCTCACACAATTAAAAAGCATATCGCAGGAAAACAGTTAAATTAGCTCACTGAGTGCATACAGGAGTTTTAAAGCTCCACTGTCAGCTCAATTAAAAACATACCCTGACAACAGCACACTGATTTATAAAGCAAATGACATTCTCCAAAAGCCTGAGATGGTCTCTGTGACACCACCATCAGCCTCCTCCTGCTTTCCTTGTCCTTTAGAGCCTTATAGACTACCCAGGATGATTTCAGACTGTCAGGGCTCAAAAACAGCTGTTCCTTTTCTGGAAACCAAACAGCCCAGCCTTCCACTTCCTATGGCAACAACAGTGAGCCCTTCGCAATCTGACCTGCCGAGGAAAACCTGCTGTTAATTAAATGTTAATTGCCTTAAAGCAGCATGCATTATGTGGAAAAACATGAGTTATTTTAATCTGTATTTTAAAGAACACACCTGAGGCTTAAAATGCCAGGCAGAGGTACCTTATAAATTGACATATATATATTGCTTTTGCCCCTTTGGTGTTACAAGACTTCTATAAGTTTAATAGAGGTGGTGTTCTATTATTTTTCAGACTTTCAGGTCTCTTTCAGGCAATTTGATTTTATTTCGGTGAAAACCCAAATGCAGCATTAATAAGCAATTTTGAGTGATATTAAGATGAATTTTTTAATTACATCAATTACTTATTTTTATTTTAAAATAAATCAGAGGCTGAGCCTTTCTAATTCCTGCAGGCAGAGTGTGTGATTTGATTGAAGGATCTTTACTCCTGGATGGAAACAAACCCCTTCGTGTTGCCCCCTCTGTGGTAGGCAGGAGCTCATAGAGCCATCCTCAGAGGGGCCATGCCTCACACCACTTCCAGCACCCTGAGGGAAATAGGACTGTCTGCTTCTCAATTTAGGGCTTCTCTAGAGCAACCTGTCTCCCTCCTGCAACCTGCTCAAACACCTTGCCTTCCCTTAAACTACCTAGCACTTGGGCAAAAAGACCTCATTACTGCAGCAGTTCTGGGCCAGCTTGGCCCAGGCCCTGAATAGACTTTCCATCCCCAAGACTGAGGTGATGGGGATGAGAGGAATTAGAAAGCACAAACTCTTTTTTTGTTTGTAGAGGAACAACTTCTCCATAGCTGCTTTTTTCTGGCCAAAATTCATTGTAATGGCTGTCATGGGCACAGGAGTGCCCAAAGGTTGCTGTCCCAGGCTGGCTGGGTATGTTACACTGCTTTTTCTCCAGGCCAAGTTTATTATTGTATTTTACCTTAGACTGCTATGCTATGATGGTCTGTGGTCGGGGCATTGCAGGTGATGCAACAGAAATGCCCACACGTAAAACCACTGATCATGTACCTATGTTGCCCAAACTGTCCTTTGGGAAGAATAAATTGTACTGGGATATAAAAGGCAGACCTGATACATTAATACATCACTCTCCCTACTTCCCTTATTTAACTTATCTGCAATTCACAAAGGCAAAATACCAAAGCTAACAGTAGGGAAGGTCTGCTGGTCGGCTTCTTTGCTGTGCAAACAGATGAACTGAAGCTGATGAAGTTCCACTGGTTTACACTAGCACCAAATGCCACTTAAAATAAGCTGCATACATGCTGCAGCGGTCTCATGGGGATGTGGGAATACTGCTTCTGTGATTTGATGCAAAACTATTTATAGCCTTGGAATTTAACCCCCTAGACAGAAAGCTGCCAGAAGAAAGATGTCAGTGGAGGCAAGTGCTCTCAGGGAAGTGATGGCACTGTCAGCACAGCCCAGGGGCCTGCCTAAACATGGAGTCCTCACCCAATCCAGAGACATGTGCCTCCCTCGACCACATCTGGATTTGATCTCCAATGTTTACAAATCTGGGGACTGTCTCAGTGTTTTTGGACTGCTACATGCATTATATTTCTCATCTTAAAGCTGCCCATGTAGAGAAAAACACAAGACTTCAGTAACAGTTACCAGCATGATTTGCTTTTATTACCTTTCTGTTCAAGACCCTTGTTTCCCCTTGTAGCATGTCAAATTGCCCCCAAAACCATATTATACAGCAGAGAAATGTCGTTCACACTTCACTGGCTATTGATTTACTTTACTTATTGGCACAAAATCAGCCTGAGATAAACATTTTGTCCCCCATTTCCACTATTGTAAGCGATATAGTTCACTGCAAGATAGGCAAACCCCAATGTGCTGGGTCACAATTCGACATGGCTTTCTAATCAATGTGTGAAAAATTACCTAATGAATAATGGGTTGCACATTTCCACAAACAAATTAACCAGGGTGAGACTGAAACTAATGATTATATTTATCTAATGTAATTTCACATCTGTTACTAGAGCTAGTAATTTTTTTTTTCTTTCCATGGCATCCTTAGAATTGCAGCCTAGATTTTGAGAGACAGACATTTTACATCCATTCAAATACATAATGTTCAAGTTTCTTATATTCGTAATTTTAAAACAACACCATATTTGGGAAGTTCGTTATTATTTTACAACATTTTCTGGGGGTTGAACTGCCCTTTGAAATGTGGTGTGGTTCTCACACCGGAACCAGGGTGCTCCAACTGACAACACCTCCCACACAAGGAACAACAAAAGTGACCTTTTCCACAATGTACTGCCTGATAATTTTCACTGGAGTTAGGCTATTGTTATTTGCAGATGACGAAGTGTGACAATGGGAAGAAACCTCACAGGCAGGTTTTTTTTCTTTTTCTTAAAATAGATTTGTGTTTTCCTGATGAAATTATCAGTTTTTAAAAGCAGATGTTCCTATAATCTGACTGCCAACCCCACATATGCCAGGACTTGATGCAGAAGGATCTTCTCAGGATGGGGAAAGGAATTGGGTCTGTGGGGTTTGCTTCCTAGATGGGGCTTTTTATTCTCCAGGCATATTAAAATGTTTTTCTTGGGGAGACAAAAGTTGCTTCCCTGGCCTTCAAAATATGAGGCATTAACTTGTCTGTCCCTCTCCCAAGAAAAGTGTTTCAAAGAAGTGCTTGTAAAACAGACCATCAGGGAAGGACAAAGAGGACAATGCTGGGGTTTCCTCCCCTAAAGCTGTCTCACCTCAATCCATGTGGGGGATACGGAGCTTCCCTTGCAGCAACCACCTTCCTTCCTACTGCAGTGGGCTGAGTCTGCTCTGTAACATCCGCCAGATTCCAGTTGTCTTTAAAGATGTTGCAAGAAAAGCAAGAGTCTCCAAATTATGTCACTGCTTGAGTCAACATTATTAAACAATTTCACAACCTGTCTCAGTCGTGGTGGCAGCTTTCATAAGGATTTATTATCCAGAAAGAGAAGAAGAGAGGGGGCTGAGAGTGCACAGAGGTTTGAAAGTCATTGTACCGAGAGTTTAATTATTGTATTTTTCACTGAAGTTGGAAGTATTGAGGAAAATCTATCCAATTTCATATTACCTCATTTGATTAAAGAAGTTGTATGATTGTTCAGAATATGTAATTGCCATTCAGTACAGCTGAGCTGAAAAAAGATTTTTGACTTCACATCCTTAATACTTGATGATATTTTGTAGCCTCATTGGACTAGCCAAACCAAACTGGGAAAATAGAACCAGCTTTATTCCGAAAACATTCTGATAATTGTTTTGACTGAAAATTGTGGTACCTCAATGTGTATTCCTGTTTGGATTTGTGTGTATGTGCAGTTTTTTAGTAGTACATATTTGTCTCATCACCATTGGGAAGAGTCCTCTATACAGCCCTGTCATATATGGGACAATATATAACTTCATATGAGTATTTTCAAACCGCAGGAAATAAAGCTTGACGCAATATCATGTTTATTACACGGCTTAAGACATGCAGACATCCTGCAGTTTTGTGCCTTATAAGCCTACAGTGATGTGCTGTTTATCAAGTTCTGTTTTGCATTTGGCTTCTTTACTGAGAAGAGGGACTCTAAGTGTGTACTACTACAAATACTTTTTTTTTCAACTGCAGATAGCCCTCCTTTCAATGTTAGTTCCAGAAATAAATGACCTTGTTCTACCTAGAAGCTTTAGAACAGCTGAGGAACATTCTGTCTGAGTCACTCTTAAACTCTTTGGTTACATAGTAGACCTCTGGATCTCTTGATTTGGAGACTCCTTATTCCACCAGCTACAGATGAGGTGTCTATGTACTACTAGCACATCACCTAATGAAAAATGGATTGGTCATCTCTACAAACAAGCTAACCAGAGATCCAGACACTATCAAGTGTCAGCCAGCCTGGCACTGGTTGAGCTGCATCCTTCTGTGGGATCATCTTCATCATAGCTTGCTAATGCCCACCCGTGCAGCAGAGGACTCTGGTGTAACACCTGAAGAGGAGTGTTTCTGACGTCTGAAGTGTGAATGGACTGGGATAACACCAGTGCATCCATTCCAGCAGAAGTCCGCTCACGGAGATCGAGACACGTGCTGCCACCTGGGGAGGCAGGAGGTGTGTGGGCACCAGGCATGTCCCCCTGCACTGGGGCAGCTGAGCAGCTTGACAGCCACCACCTGGCTCACAGATGACTTCGGTGGAGTTCTGAGCCACATGTGATGGCAGCTGAAAAACAGTATGAAAATAGAGGCCAACATACGAGAGACAAACTCGTGTGTAGCCACCCTGTTCCAAACACTTGACTGCCCAAATGTACCGTTCTTCCTAAAGCGCCTCCTTTTCCCTGCTGTGAGCAGGATGACTGTAGCATGTCCTGGGCTGCCACAGTCTGCAGCAGCCACACCATGGGAGGGCTTTGACAAAGCACGGAAAACCCAGAGATCTCTTTTTTCCTGAGGACCACAGTGACAGATATAGGTAGAGTTGCTTGGGGACTGAGCTCAGGAAAACATTTAATGCCTGCTGATAACAAGCATATTCACTCAGTTATTTTTGCTTCTCCTTTATCCAGCATATTTGCTTCAGTTTATGCCTCTTAGCCTAAGTCAGGCTCACTCAGTCCTAAAGATAGAACTCAATACAAGCAATTCCTGTTTTAATAATAATTCACTGATTGCTGCATAGGCGTTTGTTGCTGGAGGAAGTAGTGAACTCTGTTGACTGAAGAACACAAAGAATGTTGATGTAAACACAGCGCAGAGCTGTCCAGAGGGACTCAGATTGAAAACACACCAAAGATAAACTAAGCATCAGCTTTTCTAGCAGAGGCAGTCCAAGTGTCTCAGCCCGAGTCCAGAAGGAGGTCACACAAGAGAGGCAAGGCGTGATGACAGCCTCCGAGCCTTTTCATGATAACCAGGCTGCACCATTTGTGTTTCTCATTTTCCCTCTGGTACAAATTTCTCACTGAGGGTTTTGACAATTTTCAAATATTGTCATGGAGAGTGTGACAACATGAAATGAAAGTAGAGCACAATGATGCAGTAAATAGTTACATTATTAGAAAGGCAGATGCTGGCATTGAAGCAGGGTTGTTGGCCTAAAAAAATAGATTAGGAGGGAGAAAATAGAAAAAAATCTGTGAGGTATCAGAAGCAGTTGATAGCATAATAACATTCATATGCAAGCAAGGGTTTTCTGTGGCAGTGTGAATCAGCTCACATGCTAATATGACCAGTAAATAAACCATAGTAGGATTCTGCAATTGATATTATTACTCACCAAATACAACTCCAGTGTATCATGTCAGGCCAGTGAATCATGTCAGGGATTGCATTTTGGACTCCAAACCCTGACATGGGTACCCAACAGGCAAGACAAAGTCCTGCAGCAGTGCTTGAGTAACACCCAGCCATCTATAGAAAACCTAAATTCATCATCATAAACCTGGTGATTTTTACTTCCTATTCACTTATACTTGTCACTCCTTAGAGTCCTCAGAGATACCTGAGTGAGTGCAGGGTGAAATTTAGGACTTTAGGACTTTTTGTGATACCTAAACTGCTGTGAGCAAGGCTGCTGCAGCCTGGTCCCCCACTTAGGCAATTGTGAGGAATGGGTTCTTCTCACCCTGCTGTGAAAGCAGTTGCCATCACTTGTGCCTATTGTCCTCTACCCAGAAGATTATAAACTGCTAAAAAAGGCTAAATTCAGCTCATAAGAATGAACTTAAGAGTATCTTAGAATTTTCTACCTGCTTCCAAGGTCCAGTGACTCATGTAACTATCTGATATTCTGATTCTCTGAGAATCTAATATTCAGAGAGCCTGGGCATCAACAACCCCAGCTTGAAGGATTTCAGCAACCACTACCTCAAAAATCAACCCTAACTGTATTGATGCAGGCACCTAAATAAACTGTGAATTTGTGCAAAGGCAAACTCACCTTTAGAAAGTGTAGGAGTGCTGCTATAATCCTTGGTAAAGCCATGGTAAGTGAGAGCCACTTGTTCTGTAGGATAATGCTGTAAAGCAGAACAGTAAAAGCAGTATGTCAGCTGTCTGTGCTTAAGTGCAGCATGTTGCATTACGGATATTCCTCCACAGGAAAGCAGAGAGAAAATTTCATGTGTTTCTTTCTTGCACATGGCAGGGCAGACTCAGAGGAAAACAGAGGCATCCCGTGGAGGTACTCCCTGACAATGTCAGTCTCTCAGAATCAGTGGGAGCTTGGTCCCATGCACAGCTACCCTGGCCAGCACGTCTCAGCTAGAGTGCAGGTGGGACTCTGACTGCCTTTGCCAGTCAAGCTGCTTCCCTGGGAGCCTCTAGAGAATGTGCTGAGGCAAACAAGACATCTTTGGGATTTTCCACTGCTGCATAGACTCTGATATGAGGCAGGACCAATTAAAATTGCCCTGAGTAAGTAGAAGGAGGAAGGCTTTTGCCACTAAATAATTTGCTGATGAGTCAGGTGCCAGATGGTTTGAATTTTTTCTGGCAATTTGGAAATGAGAAGACCTAGATGTAACCTAGATATATGATAGTCATTTCATGGAGGTTCAGTGCTACCACCACTTGAGTGGCACCCATTATGACAGCTGAAGGTGAGGGCAAAAGGCATAGCCAGGAATGGTGCTCCAAACTGCTTTTCACCTGGACTGATTCACACAGGTATATGTGAATACAATACAAAAATATGTGATGTGTCAAAATCCTAGAGGCAGCAGTGAAAGCAGGAGTAGGCTGGTAGATAACCTTTCACATAGAAAGTCATAAACTGCTTTGGGTCTTTACTAGGTCTGGCTGAGATAGAGTTCATTTTCCCATAGCAACTTTCACAGTGCTGTGCTTTGCATTGGTAGCTCATTCTGAAGCTGAAGGCAAAACAGAAGCATTAAAATTATATTTAAACATGAGGTGGGACTTGGTGGCTTAGTAGAAAGAGCATATCTGGAATGACTGGACAACTGCAACGTTAAAGGTGGCCAGAAACAGAACAGTGCAGTTAATGGAAAGCAAAGATTTGTATATTGATACAGATTATCAATAGAGCAAGTAGGGAGGACATCATTTGATAAAGAACAGTCATGAACTAGTTGTGGAGTTTGATAAGAAGCTACTGAAAGTAACAAGAGCATTAAAAGTGATGAAATTTGGCAGCCTACATTACTTTGAAGAGGAGACTTGGGCACCAAAACACTTAAATGCTTTTCAAACAAATACCTGCACCACTGGATGATTTCATTTAGTAGGTAATGGTGTAACCAGCTGTTGTCAGAGCTATAACGCTAAGGAGGATCTGTATGGAAGGCATCAACAAGCAACAGGCTGGCTTTGTGGTTTGGGTGTAATTGATTGACTGTAGAATTTGCGAATGAAATCTATAGGCTTACACCCTACTGAAGGGACCAAGAACGAAGGTGATGATGAATAAATGACTATTGGAGCAATTTATTGTAGATGGAACAAGAATCATCATCAACTGAAATGAGTAAGGTCTGATTTAAGTGAGGATACAAAGCACATGATGAGTCAGAAGCAGCAGCTTCCTGTGTGAGATATGAAGACAGGACAGAGCAATTAGCTAATAACACAGGGTCCTGTATCCTTTAAAAAAATCTCTGTTGTAGCTGTCTCTGCCTAGACAGGGTCCCCTCAGAGCCCAGAAGCATTCCCCACACTGGCAGGGATCTGTCCAGTCACAGTTTGAGCAAACACGAGCTTAAAGTTGCAGAGCAGTTAAAGCAGAAAGGACAAAGTGACAATAATATAAAATATAGTGGAATTATCTTCAAGTATTTCTTACAGTAATTAAAATTTAAGGAATCAAGAATGAGTCATTTATTTGCTACCAAGACCTGAAGAACACAAGCTGACAACGAATACAGTTGTGGGTGTTAATCAGTGCTTAAAATAGACAAAAAGATTAGAGCCACAAACTGTACCAAGTATAATTCTTTATTTAGTATTTTAATATTCTTCCTTTTTCATTTCAATGCATTTTTATATGTCTGACCTTCTGTAGACTTCTCATTTTGTTCTCCAGTTGAAAGAGCAAAGCTGGTTAATCTCTGGTGACATTTTGTAGCCATGTAGAGGCTGAAAGAGCTTTTTACACTTGGCTTTGTTTATAAATCTGAATTCAGTGGATATCTCCCTAGCCACACAAGCCTGTAAGCTGGGTGATGTTACTGAAATGAGAGCCTATTCCTTCCCAGGGACTCCCTGAGTGGAGTGCACCCTGTTCTCAAGGGCCCAGGGGACAGTGAAAAGTACTCTATAATGGCTTTAGCCATGGCAAACAGCTCGACCACCCTAAGTCTTCTTCACAAGTAGTCTTCTACTCTCCCAGTGTATCATTGACTCACATGGACTGTGGCTATGGCACCACCAAATCCTTCAGATTCAATGGCACAGGGAGTCTCAGTGTTACAATCAAATCAAGTTTTGCCTGGACTTTGGCACAATGCAGGAAGCTCAAAATCACAGCCTTCCAGTACATAGAAATTTCATTATAAAATAATGTTTATGCTTTGAAACGGGGACTGGGGCCCCCTCTTAATTATTAGACACTAAAAACAAGGGAGGATGCTCACAGCCATTCTGAACTGCTCTTTAAAATGTTAGAAAAAAAATAAACCTTAAAATCTTGTAAAAGAGCCACAGGGAATCATAGCTGCCACTTAAATTATATTAAAGGGCAATAAATTGAAACCAGTAAAAAAGAAATGTGTCCTTACAGGGTGCATTGTCAGCTTATGAAATTCACTGTAGCGGGAGGTCAGTGAAAGAAAGTCCATAGTTTGTTTTTTCCCAAAGTACTTTTTGGATCACTACCATGATGCTTCCAGTGCTGCAAGAAAAGGCTAATCAAACTTCATACTCCAAGGCACAAACTGTCTATGGGGGTCAGGAGAGAACGTCACCCTCAGAGACAGTGTATTAAGCATATTCTGCATTTTCCCTCTCGACCTTCGAAGGAGGGTAAGGATCGCTGCAGAATTGTTATATAACCTCCAAAGGCAAATTCTGTACAAACGCTTCTGGATTCCCTGTTCTTGGGGAGGGATTCTCCTCTAGCATATTTCAACACCTCTAAAAACATAATTTTAGCTCTGAAAAATGTATTTAAGCATTAGCATTGATGAATGATGCAACATAAAGGTGCAGCAGCACTCTTGAGCCTCAAAGACAGTCATGAGAGAAGCCCAAACAGACACAATTTATTGGCAAATAAGAGAGGCGACCTCCCAACCGTACCATTGTACAACATCTGAGGTGGAAGACAGACTCATCTGTGCATGAGCCTTGGCTGTGAGAAGCATGAGAAGGGAGACACCCTCTCCCAGTTTTTCTCTGAAGAGTAGAAGTAAATCTTGCAGAAGACCTTTACATGACTATTAATAAAGCCCCTCAAGCACAGCTTAAAGAAAAGGATGCTGGTTAATCAAATATCATCCCCTACCACATCCAAAGTAAGATCATCCTCTTTGACTCTTGCTGCTATTCATGTGTCAATCAGGTGAAAAACTAAAACTTTTGTACCTACTGTTCCCTTCCACCACCACTACCACCTCTGTTTTTCTCTCTCAGTTCCAACACTGCATGACTAATTTTTGGTCCATGATGTTTAAAAGCAGCCATGAGTTTAAAGTGCAGTGAGTTTAAATGCATGTTTAAAATGCAGTGAGTTCAGCATCTGCTTCTCTAAGACATGGCTGCCAGGTGAATTTTGGGTATATCACATGCATTCATGAAGTCAAATTGGTTCTCAGGCCCCAGCTCTTACCTCATTGATGGCTGGATTAGCTGATGTGGTGTGAGCTGGGGTCAGGCACTTGAATGTGATTCATGTGTGGTCTTCTTATCTCTTTCAGAAGAGGAGGTTTCTTATCTCTTTCAGAAAAGAAAGTTTTTCACTGTGAGAAAGCCGAGTGGCAGAGCAATTTTGAGCAGCAATCCTGCAAATGTTCACACATGTATTTGCTGAATTCACTGCCAGGTCCGTATTGGCTGTAAAGGCTGCGGGATCAGGGTATTTGTTTCTTTGTCTGTGTAACTCTATTTCAGCTACCAAACAGTTGAGATATATCTGTGACTTTACAGGTTGCCAGTTTCCGAGGATTCCTCTCCCGTTCCCTTCTGTGGCATTTGGATTTTCCGTGTTTATAACGTACATGAGGGAAAAACTAAAATTCCTTTGTTCTCTCTTCTGTCTATGCTGAAAGGCCATGCTTCCCAGAAAAACCACCCGGAGCTCAACCTTAAGAACAGGCAAGAAGTGGTCGTCTCCCTGTCAGAGCTTGCTTCAGAATGAAAGGAAACTTAATTCTAGCATTGGAAATTAAGAAGATTTTGTTATTAGCTTTCTTGTTAATAATTTAGAAAATACATATCATATCTCCGTGTTCTCTCAGTTTTCTCTGAACACAGCTGCAAACTGCATTAGGTGTTAAAGTGAATGGATATATTTCAGATGAAATATTTGTACTGAATTATTAGAGTAGTCTGTATTACAAAATTACTAATAAACATTGCTTCTGGCTCAATTTAGCCTGAACTCAGTGAACCTAGCCAGTGGTGAGAAATCGAAAATTCTGAAATACCTGATGAATGAATCTAACTAATCAAGAAGCCCTGCAGGAAGTAGATGCCAGGATTAATGAGCCAGTGGTTTCACCATGCCATGCTGTTATTTCTTCACATAAATGCCCTCAGATGAGATTACCTTTGTCATGAAAAGGAGAAAAGGAAGGTTACATACTTTCAACTGACAGGTTAACTGCCATACCTCCATTACTGCAAGATACATTTTCATGTGCAGAGATTTTTATTCTGAAAAATGAAAATTTAAATACCACAACACAAATTAAACCACATTTTCATTTCTAAGAGCAGGGATCATTACTGCTAGTACAATAATATAATCCGTGCTGTAATGTTACCTGATCCCTTGCCTTGCACAAACTTTCTTCCCCTATTAGCAATTGCTCAGTGATTGCAATCTCCAGTAGCAGGCAAGAGCAGATTCTGCCTTCCATGGGGATTTAAGCAGAGGGGGAGAGGAGAGAGAGAGTGTCAAAGCATTTCATCAAGAGAGCAAATGAAAGGTTCAGTGACATTATCTTTATGTATATTCCTTAGACATTAGGGGTGATGTTGTGTTTAGAGGAAAGTAGAATTACATGAATATGTGCCGACATGGAAATGAATCCATACATAAGAACATAAATCTCAGTCTACTTACACACTGGGTGAAACAGCTTAAGGCTAAAATGCACCTTAACATAAGCAAATAAGCCCAGATTGTAACAGCCCCAGTGCCTGGTGTTACCTACTTAGTCAGTAATAGGCTAATTGTTATTCAGCATAACTATTCCCTCTCAATTTATGTGGAATTCACTCATTCATTTTGATCACTTTACGTGAAAGAAGCAAAGCTGTTCATGTTGTTGGATAGAACTGGTTTGTGCTGTTTAATTTTTATCTTTTAACATCAGCAAGATTTACTTTATAGTAAAATAATTCAGACAAAGCATGTAGCATATGTGAGTGAAGCCTGTGGTCTCCTTCCTTTCACCCACATTAAACACATAAGAGCATCAGCTTAGATGTTTTATGCTGCAAAGCTTCAGTGGGTGCTAAGGCTACATATAATTTCAAAAATCTTCAGGACTCAGAACACAAGGATCTATTGCTATGGAAACAAATCAAATTTGTATCAAAGTTGTGTAGGATCAAAAAGCTTTGCTCATAACCAGGACGACGGTTGCATTAGAATACGGAGGAAATGATGGATGTTTTAGGAGTGAGCATTAAGCCAAAGGACCTTTGTAAAGCCCCTTTCACGGAGCTGCAATGTTCAGTGTCAAGAGTTGGATCTTACAGGTTACGTCTCAATCCCCTGCCCCCAGCCAGAGAGAGCATTTTTCTCCACCATTAAAAAGCACATATTTTTTTAAGATCTTCCATACCACACTTTACGACATTCCTACATCATAAAGCTGTCTTGCTTATAGCAATATAAAGCAGCTGTAAAAATTACATGCTTGTAAACAACCTTCCATACATTTGGAAGAAGTAGAGTGAGATTTGCACTCTTCTGCATGTAACTGGAGACTTTTTGCCCTCGTGGCAGGCCACAGTATGGGCAAGAGAACACTGTGGAATTAGGAAGAGCAAGGGACATCCCAGCTGGGCTGCTACTCCCCTTGCCCCATGCAGGGTGACCCGCTGGATTGGGAAGCTGGAGGGACTCTAGCCAGCTCTGCTCCAGAGGCACCCTGTGTGCCAGCATCTTTGTTGGCTGATCTAAACTGTTCAGGAACTTCCATCTCAGAGCTGGTGCAGAGAGGCAGCTGCTCTGCCCAAGGCTGGGCTAGGGGCTCGAGGGAGGGCTGGAAGGAGAGACAGAACATGGTGACTTCTTTTCCCAGTACCACCATGGTATGGATTGCAGTGTGGGACCTCTCTTGCCTAGCCTAGACTACCTCAGTTTGAGCGTCCTGGGTTGTTTTAGCACCTGCAGGAGCAGACGCCTGCAGAAGGGCGTAGGACTGTTTCCTCAGGTGATTCCCAGAGGACTCACTCGTGGTCTGGATCATCAATAATTTATTCTGCTTTTATTTCTCTTTTAAATTAAATATGCATATGTAATATGCACTTTGGAGCGGGCAAGGACCCTTCTGCGGGTGCCTATGGAGTCGGGCACTCTCAGGTGTGTAATTAAGAGGTGTGTAATGGATGTACAAGGAGAAGAGATCTCAGTGTATTGCATAAAAGGCAAGGGTGAGGGGGGAAGAAGGGAAAAAGAAGCCCAAACCGGGCTCTATGGTGCTTGGAAATGTACTGCACTTCTTTTTCCCGCCATATCAAAGTTTGTAGGAGTAAACTGAGAGTTCTCTCTTCCATGGGGTTTGCTTTGCCAGCAGCCGTGCCCTCATCTAACATTCTGAAAAAACAATCATCCCTCCACTGCCTGCTTGCCCTGGCCTCCTGCTGACCCACTCTCCTTCACCCCTTGCCCCTGCCCTGCTTCACCACGGAACTTCTCATTACAGTTTAAAGGCCAACCACACAGAAAGATTAACAAAAGTTTATTAATCATGAAGTATTAAAATTGTGACAAGTGAAAGGCATCAATGCAAAGTTAAGCAAGCAAACTATCCCCAAACTTGTGACAAAGGACTCAGTGAATACCACAGAAGGAAGTCCTGTCTTTTTTTTTTTTTTGCCTGCAGTTGAAGACACCTCTCATATCTCACACGCCACATCAAAATCTATAATTCTTCATATCACATACTGAAAATGATTTTATTTATCCATTCACATTAACTTGATATAAACGTGTCCGGAAAAGTCAAGTAATATGTTTTATATTAGCTCAAACATTTATTAAGTAACCCAAAATTCAATAAATAAGCACAGACAATAAGTTAAAACATATCACGAATCGACCAGTATGTAACAAGAATGCTTTATCTACACAAAACATCCTATTTCACATCGTTTGTTCATTCCTCCAGCGGCCCTGCCCTGCGGCGGGGTGACCGGCACATGCA
>VZRF01004792.1:0-49840 GCA_013396875.1 Vireo altiloquus
AAGGGCACACCATGCCACAGACCTGCCCACGTGCCAACATACAGAGAGGAGATGCCTGTATGTGCCCATTTCGTGCTGCAGGACACTTGCACTCAGCTCTGTAATGGATGGACTTCTAGTCACACCCAAAGAAATAGGTGGTCCCTTGTATCATGGCCAGGGACCACTGAAGAAACTCCACATGGAGAACAAAGCTGAAGGAAAGCAAGGGCTGGGCCATGACCACATTACACCTCTCCAACTGATGTCCCCAAAAGGGCACGTGTAGGATGCTGTGCTGGGGACATCTTCAGTTCTGTCTGAGACACACTGACCACTACATGCCATAAGGGTATCTTGTATCCTCCCAATGCCCAGAAAAATCAGTCATGCCCCTAACAGAAAGTAACAAGGCAAATGCAAACACCAGGCAATGTCTCACCTGAATCACCATCAGCAAGGCTCTTCCAAACCTTGGCTCTGGGAAGGTCAGGGGGTCAGGTACTGTATCTCCCCTGTGAACAATGGGGAATGGTGCATTTTTAAAGTTTCACATTAAGCAGCCACACAAGTGCTTTAGGTCGATCTTCC
This sequence comes from Vireo altiloquus, assembly GCA_013396875.1. Lineage (NCBI taxonomy): Eukaryota > Metazoa > Chordata > Aves > Passeriformes > Vireonidae > Vireo > Vireo altiloquus. The sequence goes on from VZRF01004792.1 coordinate 571, forward strand.
CTGTGAATCACCAAAGACTGTCCTTGTCCAACCAGCAGAGGCTTTCTGTGCAAAGCAGCTCACTGGGCTTGGGCTTTTGAGCATTTTGTAGGTTATAAGATTCAAGTATTTGTTATTATTTCTTGAAATGAGAACCCCCCAGGAGCAGCACTTGGTTTGCATGGAAGACAAAACTNATGTCTTAACTACTGGGTATAAGTGAGAGGCTTGATCTACAACTGAAAGAAAAAACTGAAAGAAAAATTGAATATACAGCACAACAGATATTGCTGAACAGATTAGCATGTGGGCACTTGATTTATCACAATACCTACATAAATATGTATGGAGCAACTGTTTCAGAGTAGCCTCATGCATGGACAAGCCTGTAAAATTAGTTTTCTGATCTAAATATTAAAATTGGCCCTTGGCAAGTAATATAAGTAATAGCCTCTTAAAAATCACTGTTTCCATTAATTTTACTGGATCACCTTTATTTGTGTAAGAAGGAGACAGAAGCATCAAACAGGCCTGAAAGCCAGCAAAATAAATTCAGAGTTATTTTCAAGAGGTCTGCTTGTCTCACAGTTAAGAAAATGCACCATGAGATGGAAAAACAGGTTTAGGTCCCATCTCTGCTAGAGTCTAATTTTTCTCTGTAGAAAAGCAGGATGTATTTCTTGCAGCAGACACAAAACATTTTCTCTTACTTCAACAAACAATCATTTTTTTTAAGCAGTTACAACTGCTCAACCAACCTACATTTTTTTGCATCCTCCAGTAGCTTTGTTTAACTGCAATTGTCCTTGTTTAAAAAAAAAAAATCAAAAACCAAAAAAGGTACCTTCCCCCTTCCCTAAACCGATTAGAAACGTCATTCACATTACCCTGTGGAAGTGAATTGAACTACTCCTAACAGCCACTCAAAAAATACGTAATTACCATAATTACTGGCAGCATCTAATTGACATTCAGCTTCCTCTACAGCAGCTACAGCTGGACAATCCATTTATTTCAACCTAAAACTAATGCTCTCCTAATTATTTTCAGTCTCACTAAGCAGCCCACCTGTGCCCATCTTCACCCACAGCTCTGTCTGGTACAATGTGAGGGCAGAGCCTAGTGAGCTCAGCCTGGAACAGCCTCACTAATAACTGCCCCACGCAAACACAGGGACCTGCTCCCACTAATTATACAGCTCCTGGCTCCGTTAGCCTGCTTACCCAGGATTCACAAAAAAAAAAAGTCAAAGGAGCTGACTACATCAAATTCAAACATCACCTGCTGTCACCATTGCTGGGGCAAAAGGCTGCAGCCACCCCCAAGGGACTTCATGCTCTGGGTTTGATAGGACAGGCCAGAGGATAAATAAGCCCATAAAATGCACATGCCTCTAGTTTGATGCTGTGGACTATCTTCTGGAAGGGCATGGGGTCAGAGTGGTCCAAAACCCTGGCACATATTGGTGCTGGTCTCCAGGCTGGCACAAACCCTCTGCCACCTCCTTTGTTCTCCTTCCCCAGCCACTCTGTTGCAGCAACAGGAACAAAACTGTTCAACCCAAATACTATTTTAAAAATAAAGACAGCTAGAGACTGGTTTTATGAACTGCCCAGTATCAGTCACTCTGAATAAAATGAAGGACATGTAAATCCATGATACCTTAGTTGTTTCAGTCTACTCCTAACCCTTTCCTGTAGCTCTTTCAACCCCCATATCACTAATCAGGTAACTTTCTAATTCACTTTTATTCTCCGGACATGAATCACCTCTTGCTAGGAAAAGTAATGCCTGCTGCTGCCATCTGGATGAGCTCCAACTCATTAGCTCTGTTTCCTTCCAAAACTTCGCTAAAAACTTATTTTCTTTTTTGCTCACTCCTCTCTCTCTTTGCTATTATGTTTCTACTTATATTACTTCAGCCTGTAATGACTGTAGCACTCCTAGGAATGATGATCTGCTAAATTATCTTGTATTTGCTTTCACATTTGAGCTTTCCTCACTACAACTAAATATATAAAGGGGGATGAGAAAGAAACTGACAGTTACTGGGGGAAGCTCTGGCTGAACTTCTCCTGAACTCAGGAATTACTAATGCCTCTCTCTTTCCCTTTGCCCTCACTTTAATTTGTCAGCTTTAGGGTGAACCTCTGAAGGCACCAAGAGGCCTCTGCTCAGCCCAGCCAGCTGGGTTCACAAAACCCACAGTGGCACAGGGTTTACCCCCAGTCAAAGTGGGCAAGACTAGTTAATGATGTTCAAAATCTATGGGGAGAAGGAAGGAGCTGGGAGAGCACCTTCTTGTAAATGTCACTCGCTTCAGAGATCAAGGAGAAAAATACAGCAGGTCAAGAGAGGTCATAAGAATTGCCACAGATGGCCTGAGTGTCAAGGGGAAAAAAATAAATCAGTGCATGCATATTGGAGGGTTACTTATGCAATAGTCAAGTAGTTATGGTTTTGATACCAGCATAAGAACTCCAAGCCCCACTGGAGATCAGAAATTCAGTATCTTCAGGTTGCACACACGAATTTTTCCCCCCCATTATCACCTGCTGACTGGTAAAGTGGCTCCAAATGGAATTGTCCAGCCTACCCCAAACAAATTTTCAATTCCACAAAAGATAACCTCATCTTGGCAGCTGACCTGTAAAACCTTTTAGACATGGCTATAAGCAGAGGACTGAACTTTATGAAAATGCCATAGTTCTCATCAATGAAAATCAAGCTGAGATGGCTCCAAGAATTGAAGTCCCAGCATTTCCTAACTCAAGAGCTACCCATGTGCTCCCCTGGCTGTCCAGAAGCACTCATGTTTGAAGGACTAACTGCAAACTAGTGTATTTTTCTTTGCAATTTTTCAAGAAAAGAACTTAACAGAATTAACATAATGATCTCCAGCCAGCAGAATATTGCTAAGGTTCCCCAGGTGAACCTCTTGCATCTCATTTACCTTCCTGGTGTAACCCAAGTTTGCAGACTCCTGTTTTTCAGGCTGCACAGCTCAGCATCCCACCCCATGGCTCCCCACATCAGCCAGGCTCACACCTCCTGTTCCACAGTATCTCTCCTGGAAACGGTATTTAAAGCATCAGCAAGGAAAGAGCCCTTGCAAATCCCAGAAGTCCACAACTCGCCCAGCAGAGGAGGGATGGGTGGATTCTCTGGTGTCTAGTTGCAGATTACTCCATCTCTGAAAGCACTCTCAGCAGGGGCAGTGAGATTCCATTTATTTTTTTATTTACTTTTACAAAACTTCCAGAAATGCAGATTCCCTGAAACCCCACTATCCTGCCCCATCAAGCTGAGGCTGTCCAGCAGGTTCACAATGTATTTGCACACCTTGTCATGTTGCAGGGTGCCAGCCACAACCAAATTATTTCATCTGATGCTTAAAGATGGGACTTACAGATGATAAAACAAACATCTCCTTCAGACTAATGGCCCTCTCCAATAGGCAAGCAGGTAGCAACTTACCACTTCCAACCTCAGCTAACACTCACTTGCATTCCTAATTGCTTTTAGCCTCTTCTTGAGGCAATTAACTCCATACCCATCCCCTAACACTTTCTCACTCCAAAAAGCAGTTCCCAGTTTACTGACACAGGGCTCTGCATTTGAATGTCAAGCTTCTGATTTTATTCCCTTTCCTCTGCAGGTCTCTGCATGTGTTTGTGTCTGGGCATGTGTTTTCTCACCCTGATGAATTCATTATTTATGCGGCTGAAAGAGCAAAGCTTCTGAAATCATTCAGCTCTTCTGCATGTCCCTCAAAGGCATAGCAAATGTAATGGGAAAGCAAATACCAGGATAAGCAGGGTTGTTTGTGGGAGAACACAGAAATGAACGTGGGGATGCCGTGCAGCAGGTTTGTCAGTATGTGCCACGCTCTCCTGCCTGGCATGGGGCTAAAACTCTCCTGTCTCGGTTCCAGCTGCTCCCAGGGATACCCAGAGCAGCCTGGACCAGCACAGTGTGGAGTGTGTTCCAAGGGATGCTCTGCGTTCCCTGGATCACAGACATGTTCGGCTCTACCAGATCTGGCAAACGGCACTAGAGGGCAGAGCTGTTTACCCTCAGTATATGTGAGATAAGGGAAAAACCCATGACTTTCAGGCAGCTTCTGAATTCTCCACAGTCCTGTCCAACACCAAAAGCCTGTTAATACACAAAAGTGACCAAATATATTTCCACTTAGAGTGACAAGCACAGGCATTAAGGAACCAACTGAGAGCCTGCCCCTCCCTCCTCTGCCTTTACTAAGACTGAAGACCTGGAGGTGTGTGACAGCCTCTTGCCAAGGCAGCAGCAGGTCTGCCTGGGCCTGCTGCATTCCAGGAGGCACAGGGCAATACAAATAACACAGATCCCTCGACAACAGGCAGGTAACAAAGTCCTCTTCCCATCACTGATGTGGATGAAAAGGCTTTACTCATCAGGAAGCTTTGATCACAGAAACCAGAAATTATGGACCACACTGACACTCTGCTGCCCAGGCTTGCTGCTAAGCATCTCAACAGATGGAAAAGTGCTTCCAAGTAGATGAAACCTTCAAGGTTTTCGCTTTTGTTCTGAGCAGATGACTCGAGGCAGAGAGAACCCCTGCAGGTGGGCAAACAGAACTGTTTGAATGCATATCCGCCCGACAAGCCACAGGATTTACATTCCAGAGAGCACCTCCAACAGCCACCACTACTATATCTCCCAGACCTCAGCTCACTGCACCTGGCTCAGGAGGGGTGGGAGGGACTGTAATTTCCCAAACTGACCCTCTTGTGCCGTTAGATGTAAAGGTTTTTGGATTGTATACACTTGCTAACTTGAGCAGACTTTTCCACAGGATCCCTGGTACTGACAGCTCCCTTAGATGAGGATTATGGCCCCAAGAATCCCACTCAAACAACTCATAAATCCATTTTTTATTATTTCCCCAGTGCACACAGTGTGCCTTTCTTTATTACTATCATCAAGATCAGTCATCCTGCAGGCCTGTTTAATGTTGAGTAAAGAAGCAAAGAAGTCTTGCCCCAGAAAGTCACTGTTCCTTCCAGAGTCTAAGGAATTTTTTCATGAAGTACCATCACTGCATCCCAGCTCTGCTGCCAGTGAGGGTACTTCATAACAAAACCTCTTGAGAGGGGAAAGAAAAGGCCTGCAAAATATAACTCAGAGCACAGTGCAGTAGCACCTTAGGCAACAGCTTAGAATAATGCTGGCTATCTTAACAGCATGAAAAAGAAAAGTCTACTAATATTTAAAGAGAAGGAGGAAGGAATACTGGTTTCAGGCCTCAGTCACATTTTGTCCCTTGCCATAACCACTTTATTCCACACCTCTTCCTCCTGGGCCCATTCTTCATCTCCTTCTTTGCAGGAGAAAGGCAATGCACCATCTTATTTTTGTGCAGAATTTGGTGACTTGTGCAAAGTCATCATTGCAGGAGGGTTGAAAGGACCCTCAGAGCAGAGGCCAGGCAGCTCTATCTTTTCTGGCAGATGTTTATCTAACTTCTGACTCCCAGTGACTGCAACTCCACAACTTCCTGGGGCAAATCTACTCCAGTGCTTCTCCATCTTCTTCTTAAAATTGTATATCACTTAATAGCATGTCTTCTCCTCCCAACCAGCACAGACATGAGAACTGCCCATTCCCTTCCTCTCTTCTCTGCAGCAGCCCAGGAGAAGTCAAACATGATCTCACCTTCTTCCAGTTATCTTTTTTTCCCCCCACAGTACATAGCCTGAACCCCATAACTTTTCTCCCCACAGCCTCTATTCTCAGCTCATTTTTACTATCCCTTTCTTGACTCTGTTTTCCCAACTACCTCTTTCTTTTAGGATGAAGCCCAAAATGTGATGGTTTCCCAGTATAACCAGCACAGAGCAAGGCAGGAAGGATTGCCTCACCTGCCCATCACTCCACCCTCCCCGTTTGCTACAGCCCCACACACAATCCAGCCGCTTTGCAGAAGACCTCTTACTTCCAGTCTGTGAAGCATGCTGCCCTCACCAATCCCCTTCCTGCAGAGTCCCAATTCCACGGAACTTGTGAAGCCGTTCCTGCACCTTCCCAAAGGATGCTTACACAAAATCAATGGCTCCAGATATCTTCTCAGCATCAACCTCATCCCTTAACTTACCTTAAGGAGCAACCTAGCTCCTTCCAATAGCTACACAGAAAAATCAGACTACACAGTACAATTTAGTAAGCCTAAAATCTCTTGGTCCCCTTTCTCACTACCTTACCTTGTACATGTTTTCAGCCTTGCCCCATAGATCTCTGGACAGGAGGCTGTGCAGAGCAACTCTGGGGCTCTGTAAAACCTGAGCATCATTTAGATCTGCAGATAGAATATCTTCACTCAGTCTACTTAATTTAGCAAACAGTTATCTTCTTTAAATATAGTCCGGCAGAGAACTAAGATGGATACTGTTCCTATTCTTCAAATAGTTACTAACAAATTATAGTAGTATACTAATATTAGAGACTTTTTTTTCACTAGCTACATGGTCATCCTCTAACTGTGACTGTGGTTATCATGTACACTGGTGTTGGAGCATTGTGCTGGGCTCATTGAATTTACACTTCTTCACCAAGGTCTGCTGCAAAGTCTCAGGACCAGCCTGAAAAAACCAATACTTAGTTCTTTCATAGATGCTGACTCTGAATTACAGATCACTCAGATAAAAAAAAAAGCTTATGAAAATCAAAAGTGATAAGCAGTATGAGTAGTAATTCAGAAACAATATAAAGCACATGAAAGGACTAGTTCCCTACCAAGGAGAACACAAAATACTAACAGCCTTGCATGAAATTAAATTGAGCCAAAGAAGGTTTAAGCAGCATTACAAAATCAACATCCCTCTAATGTAAATGACCAAATCTGAACCTGGTTTCAGCCACCCTACATGTTTTTAGCATATTTTAGTAATTCTTGACTCTAGTCCAAACATACCTGCCAAACCTGCCTAGATGCATTTACAACAACTCAGACAGTAGTTGTTGGCAACAAAATATCTGATTTGCACGTGCAAATTCTCATTAAAATCATAAACAGATAATTAACTTAGACAATTTTTCAGTGTGTGCTCAGAAGCTGACAATTTAATCATTTCAAGTGTAAAACAGCCTTTTTATTACTGTGAAACACAAGGCCTGTCATGAGGTTATAAATGAAACCCATAAATCACTATGTGAGGAGTATAAACCATCACAGCCAAAGAACACCAAGGCCTGGATGGGTTTAAAATAAGAACTAGGCTGGCACAAATCAATAGTAGCACACAAGAGTCTTCAAACAATTTAAAGGACAAATCTCTCTGTGTGCATTTCGCTATACATATTACCATATTAAACATGACATGTATAGGCTCACAGAATGAATCACAGACTGGTTTGGGTTGGCAGGGAACTTAAGGATCATCCAGTTCCAACCCCTCTTCCATGGGCAGGGCTGCCACCCACTAATACACACTGATGTGGTATTTAGGCACAGCTGGCCATCCAGGAGGATCCTCTGGAGGAGATGTGCAGGTGCCACTTCATGTGATATTTCCCATGCCCATAAAAGCTTTCTCTCCCAGAACCTGTGGATGCAGCCAGTGTTGCCTCCACGGCAGGAAGGAAAGGGATCCAGCCTGGGGTCTCTGATGCAGAGGATCTGGGCCTTCAGGTAGATGATAGATTGTTCTCCGTGTGCTCCTGGGTCACTCCCTTGATCAACCTTCTGCCTCACACCTGCAGCTCACTTCTTTTCATATGGTTTCCAAGTATTTTTAAAGAATTAGCTCATCAGCTGTGACAATTTAGCTGAGAATCACCTTGTATCTGCAAATCCAGATAGTTAACAAACCTATTTTCTTCTATCGTGAAAGTATTTTTAAGTTCAGGGATACAAGCTTTAATAACCATCACATTTTATATGAAAGAAAAAGAAGTTGCTTTATTTGTAATCTAACCAATTGATTATCTTTTAAAATATTTGCATTGTTTTATTTCATTTTGTAGAAACCTAAAATTGAGATCAAAGAGACTGATTTCACCAGAGACAATAGGTTTTACAGAGCTCTGCAAAGTTCTACCATCACCTGAAGATGCTTTAATTCAGGAAAGACCTTTACATTTCCTGCCTGCCAGTTTCAGTTAAGACTAATAATTGTAAATTATTGTAAATGGACTGCTGTCTCTTACCTGAACTGTGATTTTAATACCCAGTTTGGAGACCACATCTTGCTGTTCCTACCAGGCAATTTTGGGCTAGGGTTAGAGGTGTTTCTATGAACCAGGACACTTCCAATAGGTGACACCAAGGCTCATGTTCTGGGGTAACTCAAACTGCAAATAACTATCAGTGCCCAGAGAAGGAAAGACTGAGAAATAAGGGAAAAAAATAACTGCATGTTTATATGGTTAATTCAGCCAATCATGTAGTATTAGTGCACTATTTTATTAATTTTTTTCTCCATTGTTTCTAACTAGTTTTTCTAGCTTCTCCATACAGGGACTGTCAGCGACAAAATTTAGTAATATTCTGCAGAATGGGATTTCAAACACACACAGGCTTAAACAAGGCTCTGTAGACAGTGATACTGAGGGGTGCCAAAATGATTGCTTCCACTCAGCTTTCAGGGAATCAACACTGATTTATGACTAAAACCAATTGCATGGAAATCAAACAGAAGTAAGACACTCCCCACAATTTCACATGCATTAGGTGCTGGGAGGTGATGGGGAAAATGGACCACTATTCCAAAAGGCACATGATTTCAGCCCTCTGAAATAACCACAGTACTGCAAAATTAGATGATGCTGACCCTATGGTGAGCAACAATCTCCTCCAGGACCTTTTTTGCTCATCAGTTGCCTCTTCTGCAGATCTGTCTTGTTCTCCCCAGGTTTCTCACAATGCTGCTCCACTAACTCTGGTCCCAGTTTGGGCCTTGTGGAGACAGTGCCGGACTTGAGCTTGAAGGTCAGGATGGATTTGTCAGCTGGGGCACATGTTTTGGAGCAGGTGGAATTAAAAAATAAAAAAGAGCAAAGGCTGCCATTTCCACAGAGCTGACAGCACAAATAACGCAACAGTTATTTAGCAATCTTGTCATTGCAGGCAAAGTTACAGCTAAGTCCTGATGGTGCTTTGATTTTAAAGCTCAGTCCTTGTAAACACATTGGCTGAATTAAGGATATGGATAAAGGCAGTGGGAGGCTCTTCCCCTGCAAAGAGCAGAAAACAGTTTGTCTTGAAAAAAATTAACCACAAAAAACATGCCCCTTTTTAAACAATTATTTGCAAAATTTTGGAAGGGATTTCATTTTTCCTGGAACTCAGCATTACATTTAGATTAACAAGCACCAGAAGTAAAACCAATTAAAATTTTACACTCAGTGAGGACAGAACCAACAAGGTATAACAACAGCCTTCCAGATTTTCATTGATATGGTGATGAAACACAAATATTTACGAGTTGAACACTGCCTCCAATTTAATTCAGAAAGAGTCCTTTTAGTGCCCCAACTAACTTTTCAGGATTACAAGAGAGGAGACTTGCAACAGATAAGCTCTTCACCCCAGCTCACCCTGAAAGTACTTTATCACCACATGTATCTCTTATTCATCAGTGTTAGGCAAAGGAAAATGAAAATGTGAGACAGGACTATGCTGCTCAATAAAAAAAGAATGACAAATCTGGAAGTGATGGATCAAACAGATGATATCCTGATTTTTGCCTTTTTCTTTTATATATTCTCTGTATTCTTTACACATACATTTATAGCCTATTAGTGAATTGGTGACTAGCTTTCCCAGTAGTTTTCCATGCCTTTTCCATAGGCAGAAAGACGAAACACATTCCAAGGGTCCCTAACCTATCTTGGTTCTCCCAGGCTACCAAGGCTGAAAACAGCTCTTTGAGACACATTTTCTTAAACAAAGTACTGCTAGTACCAGGGCATAGGGGGGCTCCAGAAAAGGGTTAAACCAGAAGGGGGAATTACCTCATCACCTGTGCTTTTAATTGGGAATTCTTGTCAATTATGCTAATTTGCTAAACTTATAAAAACTGTATTAGCCCTGTGTGGGTGGGCTTTTGAGGATGTTTTCCATATCTGCCCCTGGAGGCCTCCAGTAAAGATCAACCTTTATATTACCTCCTATACTAATATTATCTTGAAAGCATGTGTTGTTTCATTTATAGGTTCCTTAAGGCATCAAACTACTGCATAGAAATATGCAAAAGAAAGCCTTATTTACATCACAGCATTGAGGCTGGTGCATTATTAAGAGGAACAGCCTTGAGCTCCTGATAGAAGAACAGATGATCTTCTCATTCACAGCCAAGGCACAAGGAGGAACTGCTTGCCAGCATCTCACAAAGTCTGTGACCCATCCAAGAACTGAGCCCAGATTTCTCAGTGGCAGTCCAGCATCATGAACACATCCTCCCTATCAAAGGAAGGCTGGAAGAAATTCCCTGACAGTGCAAATCCACACAAGAAAATTAAATCAACCTAATCTAGAAAACACCCCTGTGTGTCTGTGAACTGTATCACTCCAGGTCAAAAGGAATTTGTCTCATCTCATAAGTGTGACACACATGCCTCACGCTGCTCTGCACTCCCTCAGCAATGTGTTGCAACCTGGAGAGAAATATGACAATCACGGCACAGCAGTAAGCACTCACCCCAGGGCATCTTCCACAGGGCAAACAGGGTCTGCCCAAGGTTCCACCTCAATGCCCTCTCTTCACACTGCACTGCTCAGAAACGACCTGTGCCAGCTGACACTTAGGAAGAAGGGAGGAGAGAGTGAGAAGCCAGGACTGTTGAAACTCGGAAATGGGTGCAAGTGCTGCATTCTTGTCTGGGATGCTGCAGGACTTGGCTTTTTTTCCCTGCCCAGGTCATTTCCTTCTCCATACAGAAGAAGAAGGTAGGTGCTGCAACCTCTAGAAAATACAAGCAAAAAACTCATCTTAAACTAAGGGAAGGAGATTCCAGCTTGACCTAAAGGGAAGAAATGAAGGTTACTTGTGATGCCGAGCAAAAATATCCTTTACAATTGCTATACTGCTTTGCCCATTTATCAGTTTGCAGTTTTGTTCTACTTTCATAAATCAGAATGTGTTATCATGCACATTATTTTGTGTATCTATCTGGGTGGCATAGAAATTGAAGACTGAAAGACATCACAAAGCCACATCTCACCTGTGGGGTGGCTGCTCAATTTAACACCTCCTCAGCCCACATCAGCCCACAGGTGCCAGACAGCAACAGCAGGAGCCTCCCTGCAAGATTCACAGGCCAAGGTAAGGAGTGTAGCACTTGGGAATGGATTAGGAGTTTTCTGATGATCAGAAGTGAGAAGGAAACTCATTTGATGCACTCAAGGAAAGAAGGGAGTGCACCTGTAAAGCCAGGGAGTTTGTCACAGTTGCTTAAACAAACAGAACAGGAAACATATGCTTTGCTTTAAATTCTACTGTAAGGGACCACCATTTGTGCACTTACTGAAAAAACAGACTAAAATGCTTTTAATAACTATGGAGACTGAAATGAAACTATACAGGACAATGTTAAAACATAGGTAACAAGGAAAAAATATTTTCAATTATAATTCCCTTAGCCTGAACTGATATAGAAGATCCAGGGGCAAATTTCCTAATATGTGCATGTGGGATTACACACAGGACTTCTGCAGCACCAGTCTGACTTCAGGGAGCATCTCCCCAGGTACTGCTTTGCCAGTCAAGCCATGAAAAGCTGGCCATGCAGAGAGGCACTCACCATGAAAAGCCCAGGAAGATGAGAAAAGAATGGCAGAGAGTTTTGCAGAGCAAACCTCCAGCAGTTGGGATTCAGATGGTGTCATGCTACCTGGCAGACCATGGGCATCCTGTACCCTCCCTGCCTGCACCCCCTTTCACCTGCTGGGAAAAGGAGCACCAAATGAGGAACACTAGAATGATGCCTTCCTTGTGATGGACTCCAGATGGGGCTTCTTAAGTAGCTTCTTAAACTCACTTCTGACTTTTCTGACTCTCACAACGTGCACAGCATGAAGTGCTTTTGGCAGCTTGGTGTGAGATAATTTGCTGTACCCAGAAATGTCAGCATTCACCTCTTGACAGCAGGTGATTTTGAATTGTTCCCTTGCACTGAAGACAACTGGGTAATAGAATAGCTTGGAACACCAAGGAGCACAGAAACAAACGGTACTAAAAGCAGGGGAAGACTCCTCAGCGAGTTATAAAGCTGCAGTCACTGCAAAGCCGTGAAGGACAGACAGTGAAGTTCATTAAAGAGCTCTCAGCAAACATTCCTTGTGTCAATTCCACTCTAGAGTTATCCTCCAGCCTCCATCTGCGCTGCCTGTACATCTGTTTTTTCTTGGGTGTTTCCAAGACAAGCAGCTCTCAGGACAAGGCATTGCCTGTGTGCTCTGCCCAAGACATCAGCACCCTCAAAGCTGTGAACCATCCTAGGGCAGAGCCAATTTAGAAGAGTTCAACTTTCTCGCACCTATCCCTACCTCACAAGCAGCAACAGCCGATTCCAACAGCTGAGCTCAGTTTGTTACAGCATTTCTCTCAGAAAACAGCACTGGATCTGGGCTGAATCAGGGAAAGACACATTTGTTCTTTTTGTACTCTCCATCCATGAAGACAGTCCCCTCTGGGCCAGGCTTTGAGCATGATCATTCCAAATATACACACGTGTTGAGGAATGGCTGGACATGATCCTGCTTTTTACCCACAGCTGCTCATTTTCCATCAGTCCTCGTTGCCTCCTCACTCACCTCTGAACATCTGCATCGATCCCCTTGTACCTATCTTTAATTATCAGGGTGCTTGAAATTCTCCAGATAAACATAGATTCTCTTCATATGGAATTAACCCCCATGCACAACTCCCCATGTGACGGGAGCAAGATGATTGAAATGAGTCTGAGAGCTGTGCACATTCAATATAAGGCCGAGCCTTTAAATTTCCCCATATTCCTTTTCTGGTTTTTGTTTTGTTTGGTTGGTTTAGTTTGGATTTTGGGGGGTTTACTGGTTTTATTTTCCTTTTCCATATTCTTACACCATGGACAGCATGTGCATTGAGGATGGGCAAATAAACTGGCAGTAGGTGAACAGGCAGAATAATGGGGACTGAGGCATTTTGGATACTACAGGACAAAACCATGCAAAAATTTTGGTTTCTAAAATCCTTATGACTCCACAGCTGCTGCCAAGCGCAGGAGTTTGATTCCACCAGGGAGGAGTATCCCAGAGGAGAGGTGACTGGTGCTCAAACCTTCCTCCTTAGCATCTCAGTGTCTCACTGCAGCAACACAGGCTCCTTCCACACTATTTAAAACATCATTAAATACCACTCTTGCCACACAGTACACATAAATATGCACTAATCCATGCACAGGAATAGCTTTGGTTGTCTCTGATACCAGACCAATAACTGATGGCACAGCAAATGGGGACCACTGCTCCTCATACCAAATAGCTTTTCCTTGTATTCAACTTCATCACAAGTAGGTTTTTATATGCTAAATTTATGCAAACGAATGCAATTTTGGCAAATTCTTTTGTCAGCATTTTTACGACAACAGATACATAGAGAATATGACTCCAGCTCACTGAAGAAAAAAGCCAGCACTTCTGAGAAAATTAGATTTAGGGAAAAAATATTCTAGTCTAGAATAACTGTCAGTATCTTCATAAAATTATTCATTGTTTCCTTCACTGGTGAAATTTATTTGAAATAAAGGCAAACAAAACAGAATTAAAGAGAAGCAGATAAGTTTCTTAACAACCTGCAGACATCCCCTTGAACTTTCCCTGCCATTCCCACTACACCGAAGTATGCAGGGAAAACAGGGTTCTGCCACAAGCTTGTGTAGTGCACGACCATCAGCACTGAAGCTCTTTGGAAGCTTTCCAAGGCCCTGATTCACCATCACACACATCTGTAGCACATTAAGCTGTGCATTTGTTATCTTGGAGCTTTGAGATAAACAGTGTTTCCTATCTGACTAAATAAAATCACATTACTGCTTCAAAAGGCATCACCGTAAGGGCTCAAGACCCAGACAGATCATATTAGTGCAGCTCCTCAGTCCAGTGCCTTGCAAGGGCAGAATCCCTTATGATCAAGACTTGGTACACAAGTGCAACCTGTTGCATGTGGAATCTGCCCAGGGCAGAGATGTTTGGATGTCCTCAGAGCAGGACATCCTTCGCCTGCAGTGGCATTTCACAGTACCAGCCACAACCAGTGGCCTTCTGAAGTGGTTACTAAACCACAATTGCAGGGAGACCTGCAGCCCTCCAGGGCTCTGTCCCTATTTCTCATGAGAGTGGCAAGGCAGTTTGTTGCCTAAATAAGGCCAGATACGTGGTTTTCAATTTGTTTGCTTGGTTCTTTTTCCAAATATCCCACAATCTGTTGATCTGTGTAATGCAGATTACAGATTCTCTTTACATATAAAAATAGCTACTAGCTTGGTTTAAAGATCAGAGTCAAGGTTGTCCCAGGTCACAGACAAAAAATGCAACAGCTTCCCTTAAAAATATTTCAAAAATAATTAAAATAGTGACTTCCAATAACCTGGTGATGCTGCATGAGCTGTTCAAGATGAGAGATGTTTTATGAAAAATACATCCTGTATTTGGAGTCGTCCATCCACGTGGCATAATCCCATGACCTGGAAAAGTCTCTGCAATTATGATCCCGTCACTGTTCCCCCTAATATGTAAGAAAAAAGAAATAACACTTCTTAGTTTGCTTTATCAAGATTTTATGGGATCCAATGTGAATACTGCTACCTGGGCAAAATCAGGAAACTCTCATTCAAAATAAGATCAATTGCCAAGGTGACCCAGCTGCAACAAAGCACAGTGAAACACAAACCCAGGGAAGGAAATAACAGCTGTCTCTCTGCTCCATTTTCCTGACGTGTGTGCCTGAAAGGCCATCTTCCAAACTAAAATTGGGACAAACTACCAGTTAAACATGGGCTTTTTGGCCTTCATATTCCATCTGAATAATACAGTACAGAAACAAGTTTCAGTGCTTGGTATTTTCACCTTAATTGAGATGAAGCATTAAAAAGAAATATCTAATACAGATTCAGAACAATTCTAAAAAATTTACAGCAATTCCAACAATGACCCACGGATTACAGCAGATACACTTGACCAGTGTGTTATTAGAAAAGTCACCTAGAGTGGACAATGTTACTGTCCAGAAGACAGATGAGCTCCAAAAGACATCTCTAAGCATTTAGACCAGGAATGCTCTTTTTTGACTCTTTCTGGCAGATACACACAGACTTGACCTTGACTGGAACCAATAGTCATCTTCATCCATGCACAAGCTGAGCTGCTCACTCACTATTATAAATGTGTAAAAAAAACCCAGCAAAACCAAACATATACCTGATGGTTTTTATATATAAATAGATATTTAGATAATACCCTGGACTTTAAAAAACAAGCTTACACCAGGACATGCCTCCCCACTGGCCTCAGCACCACTACACAACATGTTGTACACTTAATAAACATGGTTTCACTGCTGTACAGAAAACAGCAGTACACACAAATATGGACACGCATCTATTTTCAGCCTACCAGAATAAACAAAAAGATATGTGAAGAACTGGGAAACAGGGAGATAATGAGCTGTCATAGCAAGTAACAGTTTGGCACCAGTGGTGCAGCTCTGAACAGCCACAGTTACCAAATAACAATGTTTACTTCAGCATTTCTGTCAAGATCAACTTGATGCCTCAGGCAGTTTGGGGAAGAATCACTTAGTCAACAAGCAAAATCCAAATTCATTTGGAGGAAACTAATTAAACTGAGCATGAAAGTCTTCCAAAATATTTAACAATGTCTGAAAAGACACCTTACTACAACTGAACTGATAGGATTTTGGAAAAGTTTCTATTTCTCTGATTTTAAAACACTGGGATCTTAGGCTGTCCAAGAAACATGTTTTATAATTCATCTCTTGCAATAAAATCATCACTGGGGAAGGACAGCAGCTTTACCTTCCCAAGAATCCTTTCATGTAGTTTCTCTGATATAATGCTGCTGCACTTTTTAGAGATGTGACTGTAAATGATGAAAAGTCACTTCAAAGAAATCTTCGAGGATCTTTTAATTGGTTTTAATTTTACAGAGTTTTGGGACTGTACATTTTACTCTTTGAGAAGCACAAGGATCCCGACTGCAGCCTGGCTGAGTCACCCTTTGGCTCTGCAGAGGTAAACACCACCCTGAGCAGTGGCTGCTGCACATCCCAAACCACTGCTCCACATGTGCACCATCCTGGCAGGCTCCATCTGTGTGCAGGAAGGGTCCTCACAATAAAAAGGGTCAGTGACTCCAAAAATCCCCTAACCAGGAGAAATTTTTCTTCCAAGTTAGATTCTGGCAAGTACAGCAGATATGAATAAATGCAAGCATGCTATTATTAATTGGTTCCCCATGTAAGAAGATTCAGATACTCACCAGTAATACAAAACTTAAGAAACTTGATACATAGAAATGGCATTATTTTTCTCTAACGTATACTAGATAAGAAGCCAGTCGTACTTAACCTCTGTTACAGTCTATTCTTCCCCAAATTTCTCATCCTTTACAGATAACACGCTCCAGGTGATGTGAGAGGAGGGGATCTGCTAAATTCAAGTAGCAAGGCAAAGGCAGAGATCGTGTCGAGGACACCATGCTGCTTGTGCAGACACAGAGCCACAGCAGAGTCGGGATGCTGCCGCCGCTGCACACAACTACCTCAAAAGGGTTTTGTCCCTGCAAAACCGCGGAAAACAACAATTCTGACGCGGAGCATTTTGCCCTTGTCAGAAAACAGCATTAATTGTGCAGCAGCCCATTCAAAGGGCAGCGACTAAATCTGGGTCAGGTGGCGGAGCCTGGGTTTGGCCACCGCCCGCCACCAGGTGTCACCAGCTTCTTGATCAACGCAGATCTGATCCCAAAATGAGGTTTTATCAGCCTGTTTATTACTCACGGCGACGACTGTCACACGCACCACCATATAACCAGAACAGACAGGCACTTTCTCCTCCAAAACCGCGTGCCGTTTGTCTCTGTTCCCGTTCGGGTGCCTCTGGATAAGTCCCCTGTGTTTACAGTCACCTTACAGAAAATGAGAACTCAACCCAACTGAGAGGTTTAACTCCTGTTCCCACGAATGATGTGGAGGCTTGAGTGTGCCATGTGCTGTCTCTGAACAAGGAGATCAAAGCCTGTCCCAGACCACAGGGAGACCTACTATTCCATTTAGAAGGTTTTACTTTACTTTTGCTTTACTATCAAAAAACAACCCACTGAGAAATTATGGTCTAGATTTCCAGAGAGAAAAGGGTTTAGGTCAACCCCAAAATTTCAGGTGAAGAGCCATTAGCTCCCAGATGTGTAAAACAAGGTATAAGACATGAAAGTTAAAGAGTATCTTAGAAAAAGGTAAGTGACAACTGTAAAAAGCACTGTTACTTATCCTGATGTCTAAGCAAATGGTGCTGCTCAAAAAGTGGGAGCAACAGAAAGAAAACCAACTCAGATTATCATCTTTCTTGTACCTTCATGTACATGCATGACATTCCACAATCAGTACAATGTAAGAACTAGAGAGAAAGTATGAGTTATTAATACTTCTGCATCATTTACAGAACTTCTGAAAATAATGTGTTCCCAGGAGATAATCTATCCCAGGCTCCCAGTGAAATGCCATGCATGGAGCAGGGATACACAGAACCAGCACCCAGGACTGGGAATGCTGCCACTATACTCAGTGCCTACAGACATTGCCACACTTTGAAGATGATCAACGAGGAAATATTCTTGCAGCATCTGGACACTGCCTCAGCACATGAAAGACACTCCCGGAGGGACTCAAAACTCTGTGTTTATTCTGATTTGAGCTGCCATGGATGCAAATGTGTCTAACTGGGAACAGGCCTTCCTTACTGGTTGGTAATCCCCAGGTCCTTTTTGAAGCAAGCAAAGACTTGACAAGTGAAAAAATTTAGTGGCCTTGAAACCTTCAAAATCATACGAAAGTCAGGACTTTCTGTTCCTCTTCTCTATCCCTCTGAGTATCCATCCCAATGTCAGAGCCTTGTCAAACACCTCAAAACTCATAACATCCATCTGGCAGGTCCTCATGTCATCATATTCTTTCATATTGTCACTATAATGTCCACTGAAGGCACAATCACAGCACACACTATCCATTAGGTTCAAAGAGGATGTTGTCCTTATCTTCATATAAATTAATCCCTGGAATCTGAGTGGGGTTTGTTTGTTTTGGTTTTTTTGCAGATTAGGCCTTGCAGATGATGAACTCAAGAGACAGACACAAAACCAGAAATGTTTTACTCTGAGCAAGGCATCACTTTATATGGCATCTATATCAGAAATATTTTCACTTTGGATAGCCACCAAAGCCCCATATCAAGTTTAAGTTAAAATCTTCATACCAAGGCTGCAAGAAATGCTTCAAGATTTTCAATTGCATTTAAAAATCTGAAAATCTTGACAATTCAAATGAAAGCTGTAAGTAAAAATGCCTCCAATCTGTATTGACTTCAATGATGTTATTGTAAAATTTGCAGACCAATCTTGCCTAGTTGCAATGAAAAATCTCAAGGGTATTGTACAAGATGTCAAAAAAAACTTGTAATCTGGGACAGCAGAGATTTTCACAATCTGAAAAGCAGAGGTGCTACCTGTGGTTTTAGGCATATGAGCTGAATTGTTCTGGTGAGATCTTCGATAGTAAGTGACCTTGGTGTGTTCATCTCACTTATCACCAGGAGTCACAAATCTCTCCCCTCTCTCTCGTTCTCTGCAGAGTCACACAGAGGCTGCAAAAGGATTCTGCCGTGAAAAATGTAAAACACCACAGAAATGCAGAATGAGGGAGGCAGAAATGTCTCAGGTTTGGTCCTGCTTCCATCATGGACCAGGGCAGCAGCTTCTGCACAAGCCCAGGATCAGGCCCTTTGCACAGGGAGCCTCAGAAATGGCTGAGCCATTTTCCTGGGGAAGGCATCTCCTCCTCTGACAGTGCCTGGCTCAAATGAGCAAAGAGGGCTCGTGCTCTGCCTTGATTTTGCATCTCATTATCCCATTCTTCACAGTGAGCAGATGTGAGGAAGCTTTTCACTTTTTGGAATATTGCTGCGTCCAGACCAGATAGAAAATACTGCACAACACCAGAAAACTGCCCAAATACATCAAAGTGCTATATCCTCTTATCCCTTAACCTACTGGTTTAATCTAGAATTCCAGACCTCCCCCTCAGGAACCTGGGAATAAATTCCCAGCTCAGATACCCATTCCCTGCATAAGTAAACACCAGCCTTTCCTGCCCCTTGCTTTCATGCATGAAACAGAGGTGGTGACTGCTTCTATAATGCAGGGAGGATGCTTGGCAGCCTTTACAACAAGTCACATTTCAATACAACAAAGGGTGAAGTGAATGCCTAAGTC
Source organism: Vireo altiloquus (assembly GCA_013396875.1). Lineage (NCBI taxonomy): Eukaryota > Metazoa > Chordata > Aves > Passeriformes > Vireonidae > Vireo > Vireo altiloquus. The sequence goes on from VZRF01004792.1 coordinate 20,072, forward strand.
ACACTGAAGGGTTTTAATTGTATTTTTATCAATGGTGAGGCACTGCAAGTTAAGAGCTGTGACAATATACCCTAAATCATACAGGATTACCACATTGTGTCAAACAAACATATAATTAAGCAGCTTTAATATGTTAACAGTTTGGAATCAGATTAGTGTTGTATTAGGCTAATAAGAGTTGGTCCCCATTAATCCAGATCAATTGCTCAACTCTGTTTACTTGGATTTTTTTTCCAGAAATTTAAAAACGTAACTCCAATTCTCAGCAGAACATGCACATGCTGCAGGGCAGGATGAATTCATCAAGCTATCTGGGCCTGTGGATAAACAAAGTGCAGCTTAACTGGTTCAACCACACAATGAAAAACTCAACACTCTAATCCCCTATGATGAGATTTTTGTACCACAAGAAGAGATGATGTATCTGAGCCCTGAGCAAGGTGCTGAGGCACCTCTCCACATTTGCAAATGGCCCTGGGTGCTGTGTGCCTCCACACACCCCCAGGACCAGTACTAGAGTCTGGTACCACCTCATGTTGCAGAAACAGTTCACAGAGGTAATGAATGCTACTTTAGAACACAAAATGCAGGGGAGCAAGGCACAGATGCCCAGCTTCCCTGTGCTACCCAAGCTTTAAATACAGAACTTTAGGGATCACACACATCACAACATCAGTGCTGGGATGTCTGCACTTGTTCATGATGCATGATTCCAAATGCAGGGCTCACTCTATAGCCAGGCCAGAAAAGGTCTTTTTTTTCCCATTCATAGCTTACTCTTAAAGATACACAGGAGCATCCAGCCAAAACGAAACATGAATAGTGGAGCATGGAGGGCAATCAAGGCCAACCCATTCTGCTCATGACCTGTACAGCACTGATGAGATTTAATCCATCTAATGCAGCCCACTCTTGGCACATCCACACACCAGCTGCAGCAGAGTGACATCTTGTGATATTAAGGTTTGGTTCAGATGTCAAACTCAGAGGTGACACTTCAAAGCCAGACACTTCAAAGTCATTCCTACATATGTGCTCTCTACTTAATTTCTGTATGTGTGCAGGCATGTGTATAAGTAAATATATACCTTTTGTCCCTGCATATACTTTAAAAAATACAATCTATCACAGAATGGCTTGTGTTGAAAGGCACCTTAAAGATCTTCTAGTTCCAACCCCCCTTCCACAGACAGGGATGTCACCCACCGGATCTATATATAGATGTATCCTATACTGCAGCAGGGCAATGGTAAGATTTTTCTTCTTAACCTAATTTGGCTAAGGCAAACACACACATTAAAGATGCAATTTCTTTTAAGCCAACTCTGTGTTGCTTTATAATAGCAAAATATGGACTAGATTTACACAAAATCAATGTTTAATTTCTTAAACCCATCAATTGTCACATTTTTCTGTATCCATACAAACAATTCATTTTAACAGTAAATTTATGCTGATAAACAAGGTGGTTTCTAAGTAGACAAATTCTGTTACTGTCTACATTCAAGGTACCACTCAGCCAGCAGGAGAGATTTGATTTACATTGCATGAGTACTAGTGAGTCACCCAAGCACCCATTAAACAACTACACATGCAGAGGCTGAGTTCCAAACAGTTAGTTCATCACACTCATTCCAAGACAAATCCTGTGGTGCAAAGGGCAGGATGCTGTAGCCACCTGACATGTAGACGCCAAGCTTTTATTCACAGCAAAATTATTCCCAGCACAGAGTACCAGGCCTTGATTCACAAAGCAGAAATCCTAGTTCACAGTGTTTATGCTACGGGGGAAAAAATGTTTCCTTAAGAAATATTGTTGGGATAATGTCAAGCAATGAGTTATCTGTGATAGAATGACATGGAGATGACAGGGTTTTTGCTGAGAGTAAAATGGCAAAATACAGAATGCAAAAAGGTTTGGATGGCACTGTTTCTTCTGAAGTCTAAAGCTCAGCACAAGACACTAAAATGAAAACCCTCTTGCACCTGTTCTGTTTACCATGGAGTCATAAGCAGCAGACAGATACTTTTTGTTTGCCATCAAGCAGTTAGTGAGATGTAGCTCGATAAAATGAAAATATTTTATGGCAGAGACTTCACTGAGCATCCTTGTACCACCAGAACACAACACTGTGCCAGGGAAATATGGTTTAACACTTCACATTTATTGGCATTTACAACATGCAGCAGTAAATGACACAAAAACCCATGGCCACAGACACTTATCTTTGAGGGCAGCTTCAGAAATATTTGCAGCTCTGCCCCTCCTCCCCACACACTTTGACCACCTTCTGATGGCCAGGCATGTTCTCTCATAAATAGTAACTAGAACACTAGTACTGAACACAGTGCTGCACATGGGCAGTTTCCCCCAAGGGACAAGAGGCTCCTCTCCATTTGGGAACACACCTTTGGTAGGGTGCACCCACTGCTGTCCTCTCTGCCCTACAGCTGATAGACAGGTGCCTGTTGCTTCTGGAGGAAAACAGCAGCACCCATGAGGAGGCTCTGTGCCAATCTGTACTCTCCAAGACCTGGTATTTCTTCCAAGATCACCTTGTGAATCCTATTTCTTCCCAAGAGCTGCCAGCCTCAGCTGTGCCTCCCTCCTTACCTTTCCAGCTGCAATGAGACACCTGCACAGAGCCAAGGCTGCAGAGCTGCTGGTTCATCAGTTTTGGCTTTCCATTCAAATGCCTCTACATTTCTTCACTTTTTAGCAGATAAAGTCACACATCCCACTGGGACTGTGACAGCAGTGCCATCAGCCACATCGTTCTGAAGGCTCCTGTCAAACAGGATTAGTGGTAGGAGACATTCCTGAGAATTCCCAAAAATGCTTTTGGGACAGCAGAAGGTCCATCTTCCCCTCCCACCAACAAGAGACCAGCTGACTGAGCCCCAAGAGGAATTGCCATTGATTCCCAAAATACACAGGTCTATGCTACCCCTTTCCTTTTCTATTAAAATTGAAATAACATATTAAATGATGCAGCTGGAAAGGAAATTCCCAAAGAACTATTATTGCGCATGTGTGTTTTTCCCTTAAAGCTTTGATTTGTCACACATAACTGTAGACAGGAAGGATGACATGTTCTCTACAGAAATTTATTACATTGTCAAAATCCTTGCTCTGAAGTTTTCAAAATGAACAGTTTTGCTTGAAAAATACTGTGTTACAAAATTTATACACACATGAAAAAGACAGTGTAACGCATCAAAATCAAAATACTTCAGTTGACCAGATCTGAGTTTTGGGGTGTTGGTATCTTTTTCCAGGCAAACAGACTTTCAAGATTTCAACATTCCTTCCCGACTCAAAACAGACAAAATTTTGGCAGTCTTGCCTTTTTATTCAGTAAGACATGAAGGCTGTTTCACACATGGCTTTGCCAAGCATCACTGAGGCAGAAATTACCCTCATGTGTGAGGAGAGGGCAGATTTTTCTCCTCCCATGCCCCACACTCTGTGACAGCCCCTTGAGAGCACGGTGGTGGCAACACAAGGAAATGGCCAGCTGTGGCAAACAGGATCCCATCCCATCCCATCCCATCCCATCCCATCCCATCCCATCCCATGTGTCCTCCTAGCTCTCAGAGGGCTGGAAGCAACACGAGGGTCACCTCATGCTGCTGAGGGGGCACAGCATCAGTACCTCTCATCAATTCCTTCCTTTTCTCACAAAACTACCTTTGCTTCTCTTCTTCCCTCAGTGTTGGCAGAGGAGCTTTGTGCTCCCAAAGGCTGCAGTTCTCTACAGGGTGCCTACAGCCACACCAAGTTGGCTCATTAGCTCAAACAGCTGTCCTCCCCTTCATGCATCTAAAGAGCAGAGTTATTTTTAAGTGTGCCCATTACACCTGAAAAAACAAGCCCTCTTTTCTCTCCCTCTTGCACAGCAGTTTCTCATCACATCAGCACTTTTCCACACCTTTCCCTGCTGTCAGAAAACAATTTAAAATCCAATACCAGGCAGGACAATTCTCCTTGGCCACATCTTTTGCTCTTTTTGCAAGGTGTGGCCCAGCCATGTGTATTTTCACAAATAGTGCTTAACCTCCACAAATGCAGACTATTTCAGCCTTTTCAGTGTGGCTGCTAACAGATTTATCACCTTCATCTATCACCTGGCCTATAACACTTAAGATTAATCAATTTTGCTGTACACTGAGAAGCAGATCATGCTGAAGATGAGTTTTCCCCAGAAATTAGACTTCTAGCAGCACAAATACAAGGACACCTGACAACCACCCTGTTATTTCAAGAGTGTCAGGTGTGGGTGTCCACCACATTCCAGAATCCAAATGGCTCAATTCCCAAGGGGACTAAAATCCCTTACAAAACTCATCGCAAACTTCATAGTCTGCATGCTCAGCCTGGAAAAAATGGGTTTGTGTTCCTCATGAGCTTTTCCTTCTGCCCTTGAAACATGTAGGAAATACTGTGGTGCCTCTGGAGCCTGGATGCTCCTTACACTAGGATCATGAAACCCACAGCTGAACATTTTATCCCACAAAGAGTTAGAGGTTGTGGCAACCATCCCCAGCCCAACCTCCCTTCTTTGGTACTATTGTTTGAGTATAATGAGACTTTAAATCATTGCTTTTAAGACTGTGCCACTTTCAAAAAATCAAATGGTATGTTGGTTTGGTTTTGTAATTTGGGAAGAAGAAGGGAGGCTCTGATACTGCCAAAAAAAATTCCAAACCAGCTCAACCAAGTAAAAAAAAAAAACCTCATTTGATTATCAATATCAGTACCTTGAACTAGCTTTTTTTTTTTGTGTTTCTATACAGTGACAACATTCAGGTGAGACCAATAATAAAGTACTAAGTGTCATAGGTCAGAAGTAATGTTTTCTACATAAAAACAATTTATGAAGAAAAATTGGCATCACAATTCCATTCATACTCAAATGTGAGGAAATGACTTGGCACAACCGACAGCTCCATCTTTTTGACATATTTGTAATTACTTAAAAAAGTAATGCAAACACAAAGTAAAAATTTTCAACACAGAGGATAAAGAAACACACGATCAATGTCTCCCACTCCCCACAGCTGGAGGAGACACATTCCCTCAAACATGGTATTTATCTTGGCATTTCTAAATTATTCACTGTTAATACTATTTTTTTCCTAAACACATGCCTTAGTATTACTTTCCAAATTACTGGCCTTTATTGTTAGTAATTTTCCATCTCCCATGCACATCAGGGCAGTCACATGGAACTAAAGGCCAAGAGTGAGGGACTGTTTGCCCATGAACCCCATGGCCTTGAGGATGCCACAGCTCCAAGGACTCCTCCAGAAACACACACTGAGAGCTGCTGCCCAAACAAAAGGAGCTGAGAGCCAAGAGAGGGGAAGGGAAACCAAGTCATGGGGCTACTTCCCAGGGACTGTCCAGAAGAGGTGGGTGAACCATTCTGGCCCTTGACTAACCAATTCCCACTTTCTTCCACCACCCCAAAAGCAGTTTTTATGAAGAATTCATCACCTTGCACATGGCTACAGCCTCTGCAGAACATGTTGTTTAAACAAAGGACAATTGTTTGGCACTTGTGAGAAATGTGGCCACATCCCTCAAGAAAATGCTGTTTGGAATCATGTTGCATCATCCTCTTGCCACAGTATTTTTAGAGATATCTGTGATTTCTAGCCCTTTCCAGGGTAGGAAAAAAAATCCTACTTTGGTCACCATGGGCACATGTCAAGGAAAAGCAACTGCGAAGGCACCACGATGCTATGAATATGCAGCAAGTGCTGGTACCCTTTTGCTATAAAACAGAGGGAGCACACACACAGAGCATTTGGATGCAGATCTTCTTCCTCCAGGTACCGACTTTAAACACTTTGCAATAGTTAAAGCAGCACAAGAATTCCACATGCAGTTCTGAACTTCTCCCTAACCTTTGTGGTGGCATTAGCATAAGGCAAGGAGACATATTTTGACTCCCATCTGTGCAAATCCTCCCCGTGCTGCAGAATCAACATTCTGTCAACCAATTATTTTATGCTGTATCACAGCACCGGGGCGTGGGGGGGAGAGATGAGGGGGAATCATCACACCTACAATCAAAAGAGCAAGGTTTTGCAACATAGCATATACTAAAGATGTCTGTCTTAAGTCAAACTAGCAGCCATATTTTATTCAAGAAGCATGTAAACAAATCTGGCACATTCATTATAAAAAATTGTGTACCTAGCATGTTCATCACATTTCAGATATTCCATTCCTCCCTCCCCACTGAGCTCCATGGAGACAAGTCAATCAGAGTTAACCATCTGGTAATCCTTAGCCCAGGCTGTGCAGCTGCTACATACCATTTTTAATCAGGGCTATGTCTTCCATTCATGCTAAATAGGAGGCATGAACAGCTGCTTGGCCAACACTTTCAAGCAAGCACTCTCTCTCTCTCTTTAGTATTCTTGGCTTCTCTTCCTTTCAGCTTTACATTTTGCCCATGTTTTACAAGTATTCACTGAAAAAAAAAAGTAATTGTGAAAAGAGGAAAATGCTTCTGGTCATTAAATCTCTAGAGAGTATATCTGCTCTTAACAAGTTCCTGGGGGACAGAGAACAGTCTCTGGTTTTAGAAAATAAAAATTAGTGTGTCCATGGAAGTGCCTTGTTTGGGTTTTTTTTAACCTACAGATCCCTCCAGAATGATTCTCCATTGCACATTTCAGATAAAGAAGTTCTAAGCATGTAAGAGGTAAAACAAATTAAGAATATATGGATTAATTTTTTAAATGGGAACAGCTTACAGGAATTCCCTAGCTTACAGGAAAGGTTTCCTGTAGGCTTTCCTGTATCCCAGCACCTAAGCAGAAGCCTCCCTGCCTCCAGGAGATGTAGCAGAAGGGCACATGCCAAAATCACCACCAAATCAGGCTATCTCACCTCCTTTGCTCAGACCCAGAGGAGATGCTTCCCTGTGAACCATGCCTTAAGCTTCTCCCATCATCCAAAAAGCTTTGGGGTTATTTTTGAAGGCAATCCAACTGAATGGCAACCGAATCTTTTCCAGAGATCTGAACACTTCAGCATCAGCACAGCAATATCTCAACTGCAACTGCTCCAAAGAGCAGCATGTATCCTGTCCGGGTGATGGGTACTAGCCCAGCTCCATGCTGGGGACACACATTCAACCCTCATTCTCTGCCTGGGATGCATCCAGAGCCATGACTGTAAACATCTTACCATAGTAACATGAAAAAAATCAACTTCTATCCATTGCCAATGGCAGATTTGCTGCAAAGTCAGGGAGATGGGTCATGAAAACCCATAGTGATGCCACCTAGTAGGAATGACTCAGAGAGAATTGGTACCCAGCCGAGCAGGATTTCCACCTGGACTTTGTGGGTGTAGACACTGAGGTGTTGACTAAGCCTGTTTGTTTAGGCCAACTCCTTCAGCACAGGTGCTTCTGTAAAACATGTTTTTACATCTCCTTTTTCCTGAAATCTTCCTTCAGCCATGAGATGTTTTACATATACTGGTCTTTCAGAAGAGGAGAGTCTTGAGAGCATGGAAATCACCCATTGCTTCTATACTTAGTGCAACAATAGTCACAATTTACACCCCAAAAGTGTTAGAGAATGTTTTAACCCTGCAGAACATCATTACTTTTTCCACCTACCAACAGACAAAACCAACATGGTCATACTGAAAATAATACTTTTTAAAAAGGCACAATGATATAGTAGTTAGAAAACATTGTCTTTATTAATAACTGGGGATGGAAAATCTTGCATGGGTTAATCGATTAGTTTGCTTGAACAGAAAATAAATAGAGGACATTTTCAGTACACAACAGTACATAAAGGTTAATGCCATCATGCATTCCTCCAAACCCAGCATGAATTCAGCATTTAACTTCCATGAATTTGCCACAAGTAAAAGAAAATAAAGAAATAAGTTAGATGACAGGATGGTGTTTCATCTTGTGGAGGAAATATTCCCCCAAAACACAAACATTTCAGAGCAAATTTTAAGAGAAAAATAGTCTAGAACTGTGGTAGAAGGACCTGTGAAAAATAGCTCTAGGATAATGAGTGCCATCAAATCGATAGGGTCCACTTCTCCTTATGGCCTTTATGCACACAGACACAGAAAATTACTGCAAACATTCTGCTTTAATGGCATTTTAGTTTTTCATCAGGGATAAAAACAGTCTTTCCTGTATCTAAATGTGCAGATTCACAACAACTCTTACATCAATCAGAGGGAATTGGAAGAATAAAATATGAATGCTATGTTAGCCCTTCTGGGAAGACTAATTTCAACCAAAAAAATCCTCCTCATGAGTGATGGACCAATGCACGTACATCTCTAGGCAATGATCAGGATGCAGGCAGTGAAAATGGGGCAAGAGAGGTGTGGAAAAAGACAGATAGTGAAAAGCACAAGTGCAAATGATTTCTTGACTGGAAAAATAATGCATGAAAGAGTGGAACAGTATTCTGCCACAAACCAACCCAATTAAACTGGAACCATGGGCTGTACATATCAATCTGGCCTGTGCTGTCTTCTGCTTGTAGGTCAATATTCCCAGTCTGCAAATCCAGCGTATATTCTCTGATAACCTCTGAAGCACCCTCCCCCCCTGTGCATCCCTTCATGCTATGGAAGTGAATAGAATTTAAATTTAGGATAGAAAATACAATAAAAGCCAATCACAAATTTATATACACTAACCAAAGGCAGCACCAAACTAGAGGAGTATTAAAAACCATGAGAGACAACTAATTTTATGGCAGTTTCTCTGCTTGTGCCAGCTGCTCTATGGGCAACACTGAGAACACCACCACACTTCCAGAGGTCAAAATACGGCAGAAATTCAGGCTAAGAAAATCTTACACAAACTAGCACATGCCAAATAAGTGCAGAAAATGCCTTCTGTGACCGAAGTGAAGGTCAAGAGATGTCCCCAGTCACTGTAATGCAACAAAGTTGTAAAAAGCCAAGCTTTGCGGCCAAAATACTCTCATGAATTACCCTAAGCAGCAATGCCCATGCTGTAGTCAGTGGTTCCTACTTCTGGCAGAAAAGCTGATTCTCTGATGACTGCTACACAAAAAAGGGACATCTTTTCTGATAAGGAACCATTTCTTCCCTTGAGCCCTTGATTGCACTGCTACAATATGAGGCAAGGGATGTTACCCCTTCCCCCAGCAAGGGATGTCTTCTGCAATTGGGAAAAACTCATAGCACTTAAACCCCTTGAATAGGCAAGTGAAATCAGTGAAGTACCATTAATCCTCACAGCAATTAATTCAGTACGGAGCAAACCCTGGAGAGACATCCACCACTGCAAAGATTCAGAATGGCTCTGTGCTTTCACACTGGCACACAATGTGCACACCTACCTCATATTTTAAAAAGTCCAGTGTGCTAATACAGGATGTGCTGGGACGCTGGGCCCCAAACCCATGCAATGAAGGGTTTGGTTTTAATAACTGGAAGGGTTTGAATTTAACAACCCAACACATGGAGGGTGGGGGTGGGAGGTGTCCTAAAGTAACACCTTCTCTTAGAGAAAAATCCATTTTTACAGAACATGGTCACAATAAAGACTGCATTCTTCCTTAGATTTACTCCCAAAAAAACCCAGCCAAATCACAACCTGCTGGATGTGAGCTATAATAATAATGGTGGTGACAATGATTTTGCTTTTTCCCCTCCCCACCAAGTATACTACTTATGAAACTGAGGCTGAAAGGACTGAAAGCAAATTTCAGCATCTTTAATTTGGAAAACAGAATGAACTAGAAATCTGGAAAAATAACTTGTGACTAATGTGCAGATTTTATCAGCTTGTAGATCGGAAGCCACAGTTTGCTGGAAGTTGTCTCCTTTTCTGCTAATTTGCCTCAGATGAAAAAGGCACTTGTGTTCTCTGAGTGAATACTTCGCCTCAGTGCCTCCTGCAGCATATGCTCAAGCCTGCAGTTGCTATTGATAGAATGGGAAAGAATGATAATTCTCAAGATTTCATAAAAGCTCTACTTAAGACGAAATGCTGCAGAATTTAACTTATAATTCAGATATTTACACTCAAATATCAGTCCTGAAACCTTGCCTTGCAACACTCCTACCACGGGTGGAATTTAATTTAAATAAAGGCTGCAATGTTGTGTCTTCAGACTGTGGCCTCACCAGAGCTTGTCATGAAAGCTGGTGAGGACCATAAAACAGTAGAAGTGTTCAGATTATTTTAGGCTAAATGCCCAGTGGGACACCTGAAAAGTGCTAATTTGGAAGAGGATAGACACATGATTTTAGAGTGAGAAGTGTGCTCTGTGGTCATTAGCCAAAATCCTGGGAATATCCACGTGAGGAGCAGAGGAAGCTGGTTTAGCAAAAGGGCAGAGACTGGGAGAGCAAAGCCTCACAAGGGAAGAATTACCATCCAGCATTGTTTCAACCCACCAGCCCCAGTGCTAAGGCATTGTAAGGTGAAGTCATCAATTGATCACAGAGATTATTCCTGCAGGATCAGGGCTTGTAATTACTCTCAACCACAGATTTCTGCAGCAGTCAAGTCCTTGGTTTTCTCCATGCTAAAAACCACACCTCTCAGAGGGTCTGTGACAGCAGGGACATCCCCTGACAGAACATTACCCCCACCCCAGGTGTCAGTGCAGCACTGTTGCATTACCCCAGCTTGGGGCGAGCTGGGGAACGCTCAAAGAATCCTAAATTTTTATTGTTGAAAGGTTTTCTTGTTCACGAAGTTCCGTTTAAGATGTTAACTATTAAGTTGTGTTCAAGCCTGCTTCGCAGCTGTAACTCTGCACCCCAGTTGCTATGGTTACTCCTTCCCCTGAGTTCTGTTCCTCCTCCTGAGTTTGCCAAACCCATTCCCCACCCCGCGGGCGGAGAGTCCCTGTCAGTCCCTCCAAGGCACACCTTTCCCTCTGGAAAGTTCCCCATTACTCAGCGTGCCATTGGATTCTGTTCCCTAATCCCTCCCCTGTTGCTCTCCTGCTGGCTGATACTTTGACAATCTTCCCCAGATCCATCCCTTCACCCTTTCCCCATTGGGCCCTGATTTCTCCCTCCCCTGGTATAAGAACCCTTGCCCGAGCCTCGCATCTGCCTTTCGTTCCTGGGCCTTTCTGGGGCAATAAGCTTTCAGAGTCCCCACGGAAGATTCTCCTTGCTTCTTTGCCCCCACGGACGCATTAGGTAGCAGCTAGCCACCAGAGAGGATGCCGCAGAGTCCTCTGAGCTACAGAGCTCGCTGGGACATCTGCAGCAGGACAAGGTGGGCCTCGGGCAGGCCTCCAGCTCTGCGTCACAGCACCGGGAGTGTGAGGGAGAAAGCACTCGAGGTGGTGCACCTGGAACCTGCTCTGTTCTTAACACTCCTCCCCTCTGACCCCACAGGCACAACACGAGAAGTACAACGGGGAAAGTGCGGATGGGCCATTCCACTGCCTGCTTCTCTGTTTGCACTGCTCTGGTTTGAGGATTTGTGCAGGCATTTCTGTCAGAAAATGGTAACTATGCCAAACTTCAATCCCATCAGCGTACAACAGAATACAACTCTTGATTTCCGTGCTCCTAGGCATGCAATACACTCAAGGCACCACAACTAGGAGGTACCTGCAGATTGCTACAGGAATGGCTTTGTTACACTTGAGGACTACAACTGTGAATTACACCTGGAAACAAAATGTCCATTTCTTCGTTTTTTTCCTAAAGCACCGTGGTATGGATAGAGGCAGACACAGGAGCTCCCACAATCTCTTAGACAAAGTGACTAAAGCTATCAAAATATGTATGACCAGGTAAGCAACATGATACTGTAACTCAGTTAACAGCACCACAAATGAGAATCTAACACAGAAAATGTATCCCTGAGGAGTGTGAAAATACATTAACTCCTTGATGCTCTTCATAGCCCATTATCATCTACAGGAGGCAGGCCATAATACCCAAATCCGCAGCATCAAAGATTAAAGTCACAATACACAACCATAATCAATTTCAATTATAAAAAATCACCCTATAAACAATTCAGGAGCTAATTGGATCAATAAGTGAATTCCCATCAAGTGCAATGAGCTGCACATTCTGCAGCCTGAGTTATCCCTGCCTATGGCTACAGAAATAGTTTGTTCTCGGCATTATTGGGACAAGATCACTTTTAAATTGGCTGGGGCTGCATATCCCAGCATTGGCAGCCCTTTGCATCCCAAAGGCTCGCTGCAAAGGGCAAGTCTTTGGGAGCGGCTGCAGAGAGCTATATACCCACCACAAAGGTCTTCATTATAATCAGTATCTGAAGCATAAAACATTCAACAACAGGATATTTCAACTCCTAAAACCAGTCAATTATGTTTGCTAAATTAGCCTGTGTGACTGAGTTGGTGAGTGCAACAAAGGAATAGAAGTGAAACAAAAGCCCTGTTTAAAATAGGTCGCTCCTTTAGAAAATTTTGTAATTACACACTGCAAACACATTTGCATATTCAGTGAGTAGTACATGTTTCTTGGGATGAGAAAGCCTGGAAGAGCTTAATCAAAGTCTAGCTTATCAGCAAAGGCTAATTGGCTTCCATAGTGCACCATCCATCAGAATCTAGCATTAGTGCAAGCTTCGCCAACCATTAGTTGGCAGAAAATCCCAATTTATTTTGATGACAGAGGTCTTACCTCCGGGGGTTTCCATGACCACATAATCAGGTGGTGCATCAGTGGTCCATCCCATGCCCTCCAGTCAGCATCACAGAGTTAATCAATTCAACAGCCAGGGAAGATGGGAACTGACCATGATGCAGAGTAATTTGGGAAGAAAGAAAGGTACAAGGGTGCTACATAATGAGTTGGAATGTTTTCATTTTAAGAAAGAGTGCAAAATAGAAACTAATTAATAAACTGCCATGAGTAAAGCAACCCAAAATGCAAAATAATGATGGACTGAAGTTTTCCCTACAGCAAGCTGTCATCTCAGTTTGTGAACTGCAAGGCTGATTTCCCCAGCATTATGCAAAGAAACAGCCCTTTTTCCTTTTATTTAGACTTCATATTTTAGCTACTGAGTCTTCTTAACACTAAGCTGGGTTTGTAGGCAAGGAATAAACCCAGGCCTTCTATTCGTGGGCATGATCTGCCTATGCAAAAATCTGGAATTATTTTAGGGAAGCATATCTTAGTACTTCCAGACTTGTATTTCCACCACCACAACACATGACTACAAATGACAAAATCTAAAGAAAGTCAGACCTTACAGAGAGCTGAAGATTAATTTATTAATGTACCACTTCATCTGAAATCATTTTATATCTGTGTCACAGCCTGAAATTCTTAAAATCAGCCTAGTAGAAAGCATCACAAGATGCCATTGGGCTTGGTGCAAGACAACAGCAAAGAGAGAAGACCAGAATTTATTGCCATACCAAACCCAGCATGCAGGAAACATTATTGCCATTTCAATCCAGTGACTAATTCAAGGCTGAACAATCAGGTCCTGTGAGGACCACCTGTAATCATCTTGTGGCTGTGTGCCACTAGGCCACAGCCAAATGCTGGTTGGAGTCTCACACAGTGATCAAAAAGGCAATGAGACAGCTCTGTAAGTATTATAGATTCATCAATACAGCACTTATTACTGAGAACCTGAGCTAATTAGCACTGCCCCACTGACGGCATCATGTTAGGATCCAAGCCATCCTCTCTCCATGGCACTGCCCAGTGTTGGGTCAGTCCCCAAAGCTCATCCAGAGCTGACCAAGGCCTGTTGGGATGACGTGAAGCACAAGCCCCAATTGCGCTTGTCATTCAAATCACCCAGCTACAAAACTCAACTACAACAGTTAAATACAAGCAAAACAATCTAATTTTGTGCTTCAGAAGATCAACTAGGAGTCCCCTTACAATCTATAAATCCAAGAGCCAGACCTGGGCGATTAGGACCGCGTGTTTCCTAGGTGATAAGCCTTTCATTTTTCTGGAAGACATTTGAAGTAGAGCATAGGAAGATTAATCCCCCCCTAGAGAAGAGAGAGTTCACTGACTAATTTTTCTTGCATTTAGATGTAATAATTAGGCATATTGATTCTTCTGCTTTGTTCCTTACCATTATAATGAAATAATTAAGACAACTTCAAGGAAATACTTGAAAGCTCATTTCACTTTGTATTCTCAAACATGGGCCACCTAACAATCACGTGCACACTCAAAGGGAAAGACTCTCACCTTATTTATCTCTGTAATTCATCAGGCATCAACTTCAGGCAGCAAAGTGCTGCCTCAGGCTCCGCTCCATTTGCTGCCTATCATGACTATGAACAGCAAAACAAATGAGATCCATCTGGTGATCCATTGGATCACCATGGTCATGATCCATCCTGTGACCAGGACACACATTGCTCTGCTAAGCTCTCACAGCAGCTTGTTATCAAGGGGGACTGGAGAGAGGCTGACCTTCTCCAAGAGTTATGAAGAAAAAAAAAGCAGTATTTGTAATTCTCCTTGCAGAGCCTCATAGTAGTGTTCTTACAAAATATTACGTAAATGTTATTTTCAGTTCAAACTGTTTTAAGATTCTTGGAAAGATAATGCTAAAGTGTCTACACTGAAGTGCATTCATGATCTCTCCAACCTCTCAGAGAGCAGCACAAGCAGGTTTTTCAAATAAAAGTGTGACATTATCCATGAAAGACTCAATCTTTGCATCCACAGGAGGAAAACGTAAGACCAATGGCTTGGGGGCTTCCTGCTGGTCCTCAGGGATGTAAAGCTTGGCTGAATGGATCAGGGCCTGAACAGTGTGCACTGTGCACATCTGCATGGATACTCAGGGAGTGCTGAAATTGGAACAATTATGAGAAGGATGAATGAAGATATTAAACATGCAAAAAGGTCCAAGAAAAGCCACTTAAATTGAAAAGGATTTTCTCATGTCTAATTCAACATTACTAATTCAGCAGCTGATAAGAGTTCTCTGATCTCTCCAGCATGTCTCAGATTTAAATAATTTTAGGCATTTTTGTATTAAATAGCCTTTCAAATATTAATCTTGTAAAAACAAAGAGAAAGGCATATGCATTTTAAAACATACTTGCTTCACAAATACCACTAAAGCAAGCTGATACAAAACCATGGTCTCCCAGCCCCTGAGGGGCAAAGGGAATGACTGAAAAGGAAGAGGTCACTCCCCCAAAAGCATGCAGATGTGCTGCCCTGGAATATGACACCACATGTGTTAGATGTGGATGAGTGTTTAAGTCCAAAGTGAGCACAGAACTTTCCAGAAGTGGGGCATTTACTGCAGACTGGTATTGAGTACTAGAATATCTTGACCCATGAAATGACATCACAGCCTTCTGCGCATTTACTCTTCATGTAAAGCTCACCCAGACCCTCATGAGTGATGTAACTCTGGCACAGTACAAGCTGTTAACATTTAATAGGCATCCTCTGTACCCAGCGGTCACTGTGACAGCAAGTAAGCAATGTTTATGATTCAACACTTCAAACGGAAATCTTATATGCGGCTACCTCTCAACAGGAGGAAACATCTGAAGAATGTGTTTTTCTGATATTTTTACTCCCTGAGAAATGAAGGGTGCTTTCTGTATGACTCACATCCAAGTTTTTAACTTGTGATATTTATAAACTCTTAGTTCCAGAACTGATTGGAATGTGAAAAGTATGACTTCTCCCGTCCTACCCCAAAAGGCCTTTCAGCCAGGGACAAGTGACAGTAGGAACCAGGAGTGGGTCATCTCCAGGTTTACAATGGGGGTAGAAAGCTTAAAATAAACAGCTTCAGAATTTATGGATGTCAGCCATATGTGAAAGCTAAAAGGTGTGATGAAAAAGAAATACACAGACTTCATTCCTATGAGAACATAATGTGCATTTGAAAACAAACAGAAAAACCCATCCAGAGTAAGCGCTCCTTTCTCTCCCCTCCAGTCAAAAGTATCTTTACGGCATAGATGAGAGCTAAATTTTAAAAAATGCAGTTAGTTAAATGCACAATTCAAAGAGATATCTTCATGACAAGTGATCCAATGCAGATTGTTTACATGAATTTCCTCTCACTGCACATTCCTTCCCAAATTCTGCATGCTTATATTAGGGCATCAGGGAGAAACCCATACCTGTCCTAGTTGCACCACCCAGAGTGTGCAGATCTAAATTGTCCAGTCCTCAGTGAGTTAAAAGATGCCGAAAACAAATACAACAAACAATGATAAAGGAGATCCAATGCTTTGAAACTGCTCCACAGAGTCCAGTTTCTCTTTCAGCTTGGAGAAGGCTGAAGGGCTCCTTGCTGGACCAAGGCTCACCATAAAATCTCACTGGGTAGGCTAAAATGTCTTTAGCATCAAGCCAATGTAAATGCTGCCATTCTTTAAATACAGTTTAGTTCCTTTAAAACACCATTCAAGAAACTTAAATGCCAGCCTCAAGCTCAGACACAAGTAAGCCTTCAAAGGAAATTCACAGGCAAGGTTTTGTTCTGGACAGAAAGATCTTGCTAATGGTTTCACAAAACTTTTTTTTCTCCACAGGAGCGAGAAAGCAGAGAAAGGTTGAGGCAGAAGAACCACACAAGCAGTCAGAACAACAGTAAAACCTGGAAACTCAAAGGTAAGAGAAAGAGAGGGGTTTCTGCCCAGTCAGGGGGAAGGTGGCTGCAGATGCTCACCAGGCTCCTCTGTACTACCAGTGTGAATAAACAGGGGTTAATCACCAAAACATCTGAAGGAACTTCTTTTAAAAGAAATAACCTGCAAAGGACTGAAAACCTGACTAATGATTAAGATCAAAAGGGGTAACATCAACACAGAAACCTATTCAGTCTATACAAAAATGTCGCCAGCTCTCTGTCTCTTTTTCAAGTGACAAGGAACACAGTTTGCTTTTCAGCAACCCAGAACTGTACAAGATACAGAGTTTAAATACATTTCCATTCAGATAAGTTATCTCTTCCCCTCCCCACCACCAGCTTTTAAAAGATTCATCTTGAACTTACAGTACTGGAGGGTTTTTTCTTCTCAGATTTTTAATTCACTGGCATCATAAAGACCTTTAGCAATTTACAGTGTGAAGAGCACTTTCTCCTCAGATTGCCCTGCTTTGAGCCAGTTTGTACGTTATGTTTATTTCATTACTTACATTGCATTACACAGGGGCAAACGCAACAGCCACTGCTCTCTGCAGCAGATGTGCCCCAGGGTCAGCACAAGCCAAATGTTTCCCAGGGCCCCACATCAGGAGCAGGGGCTGGGCTGCTTTACCCCAACTGCCCCTCTGCAGTGCTGAGCCTGGTGCAGACCTCTTACCTTCCTTCTAGTTTCAAAGTGGGGTAAATCAGAGAAATACTGCAGCAGACACAGCCACATCAGCAGGCTACACTAATCAAAGTGTAGCAATTAGTGAAATTAAAAAAAAAAAAAAAATCAAGCCAACAAAGCAAAAACCCCAAACCTATGGGAGACATCCAAATTCTGTAGTAGGAACATGAGAGGGACCAGAATATATTTCTTCCTGCTTCTTGTCATGATGGTTTCAGCTGTTTGTCCTCCTGTAAGTCAGAGAGATGCAAGCCAGACTCCTCAAACCCTCATGCTACGCTCCCCCCATGTAGTTTGGTGACAGTTGGATCAGGGGCAGAGTCACAAATTTCAGATTTAGCAACCATGACCAACCAATGCGCAAAGTTTTCACCCTGCCAGTCAGTTACTAACAAAATGGCACCTGGGCCAGAAAATTCCATGGTTTTCTTTAGACATGTCCAAAGCAGAGCTATCCCACATCTTGTTGCCTAATTTCTGACTGCTTCTTCTGTGAGATGTCTCTTTTTCATAAGCACTTCCCATCTGTACATGCTACACGTTGGTTTTAAACATCACAGACAATACAGGTGGTAAAAACCAGAAGATACTGCAGGAATCTCACCTTCCTCTTTGAAGGCACTTGCACTTTCTTGGTGGGGTAGTGAGCTGCTGCAATGTCAGGAGGCCAGTCCATAGAGAATACATGTGCACTATACGTAGGGTGTTGAATCTAATTTTTCTGCATACCACCATATGGAACAGAATCTCAGCGGCATCAAACGTTTACCTAAACTCCATTAATGTCTTCTGCAAGCCAATATTTATAGCATACACATGAGTAGCTGCTGTCAGAGTGTGTATAAATGTTAAACTGAACTGTTAAAGAAACATAATGACAGATGTAGAGATGCTGAAGAGTGCAATCTATTCTAATTTATGATAATTTATTTCCATCATCTGGAGCCTTATTCAGAAGAGAAAGCTGAATGCATCCCAAAGCGCATCATGGGGTGGAGTGTAAAAATCCCAGAAAAAAAAAAAATCTCTTTTAAATGAGGCAAGGGTACTCTTGTCCTAACACCCAGGATATGCTTAGCAATATCTCTGTGCAGAAGCAATACAGATGTGGGGTACTCAAGCCCTGCCTCTTGGCAGCCCAGTGACACATGGGTTTCAATTCAATTTGGGAATAGCTAGGAACTGTTTGTCCCATGAGAGATGTCTGATCACTGCTGAGTCACTACTTTTGGGGGACTAAGCTGCACAATGAACATTTATGAGCTCTTTCAGAGCCTCTCCAGCTGCATGAACAACCAACACTGCACCCATGGGTGGCCAGCACTAATGAGCACATAAATTTGAAGAAGGAAAGCCATTTTTAGAAATGAGTGAACGATGCCATGGTGAGCTATATGGCAGAAAGACCTTTTCTGTTTGATTCCTCAGCAACACAAAGCTGTGCTGGATCAGTTCCGCCATGAGACCTGAACCTCATCTCCCTCTCCTGCTGCTGTTGTTCTGCTGTGAAAGCCATGGTGGAGAGAATGAAAAAAAGAGAAAGGGAAAAAAAAAAAAGCAGCTACAGTACTTGGTCCCTGCAGTGGGGACCACTGCTGGGCCGTGGAGGACCACAGGCAAGGAGCTCATTTTCATGGCATCATCCCTGCCTGGGCAGCGGCAGGCCGCATGCAGCAATGGCAGGAGGCTCGTACCCCGTGGCACAGCCAGCACGCCCTGCATATGTCGGCCTGCCATGGAGCCAGCTCCTGCTGCCTCCCAGGGCCTCACAATCTGGACAGGCACAGATTTTGTGCTGGAACAAGCGCCCTCTCTGCAGAGCTGCCTGCCATGAGTGACAGGCTGCCACAGCAGCCCCAGGACCACACGCAGCCCATGGAGCCAGTGCAGTAAAACACAGAGGCTTAGGTATGCTGATTTTCTGCTGAGTGGACTGCTGCTTCTGCACAGCTCTGAAAAACTCCACAGTTTGCCAGAAGAAGGGCTAGGCACACAGTATATGCATAGACTACAACACCAGCATGCACTCATGGACTTACATGTCAGAGGACAATTTTCAACCAAAACAATTTTCTGCATTTTAGACTCACTTGTCTTTTTCCAAGAGTTGTCATCTCTCAAAAAAATGCTGACTTTTTTTTCTAAGTGCCAGTGCTAAGGGCTTGCAAAATCTACCCTGGGAACACCACTGTTGTGCCTTCAGCAAGTTTGGGTTGGCCCCTCACACTCCCCCTTCTCTGGAAATCAGGTGCCACAGCCAGACTAAACCATTCCAATGGGCACAAGGGTCCCAGTTGGGATGATCCATCACTGACTTCTCCAGAAGGAGTGAGCCTGAGGCATTTCAGCAGTGTGTGCAGAGGAGGAGAATACAACCATTTCTGTAGAGAATATCTCCTTACAGAAATATTACATGCTGAAATATTATAGTTCCTGTCACAAATATTCCTCCATTCATGATCTCACTAAAGTGCCAGTTTTCAAAAGAAATTGAGATTAAGAATTATTTTTCCCTCGAGTAAGTGAAATTTCTTTTCCCAAACCAGCTCTACCAATGACTCCTTTTGATGTAGCAATGACAGATTCTTCCCTGACATCTTAGGTACAGCCCAAATCGCAAAGGACAAATATTCCACATGATCCTGAATCACCTGTCCCAGACTATAACCCATGAGGAAACTCTTTCTAATACCTTTCCTGTTGCTCTGTGCCTGGTTGCAAGGAAAGCCAGCTGCCTGCCAAACTGGGCACTTGGCTGGGATTTATCGATGGATATGCCCAGCCAACAACATACAGTGTTGCTTCTGCTCTCTGACTGAAGAATCAAAGTTTATTAATTATTCCACTTGAAATTAAATCTCTTTCACAATAAAATCTCCACTCTTGGCCTCAACCCTCTCAATAAGTAATTCCATCAAGAAAACTCTTCTTGCAGCACAGATTTAAAAAAGGGAATTATTATGTTTAGAGAGTAACTCTACTGAGACATACTTGTTAGTAATCCCTCTGTCCACGTGTCCATGGGTCACCAGTTGGAAAAGGCAGCTTGCAATGCACTCAGTACTTAGCAGTGAGCAGCTTTTGCACTTTTATCCATCCTCAAATGCATCCTTGCGGCTGCATGCAAGATTAGAACAAAACGCTGCTACAACACAACAGCACACACTGTGTATATCAGCTCACAGATCAAAGGCACACAGCAGCGAAGAATTTAATTAAAATGTTAAAATTAAACAGCAAGGCATCCATTGTTTAATTTTTTTGGCAGGCATCTGCTTTTAAACTGGGTCCTAATTCCATTCCAGCACACTGAGTGCCCTTGGAGATGGCAATCAGGAGAGCTCTGCCGGATTTATCGGCTGCTGGATTTGGTGCTGGGGGAATCCCACACTTGCTTTGGCTTTCAAGCACAGTCCCTAAAAAAACACTAAGAGAAACTGATCAGCTTCAGAGGATGATTATTGCTATATACACATACTGCAGTCATAAGCCAACTTCCAGTATCAAACTCTAAGCCCCTTGGGCTGGGCACGAGATACACCCAAGAGCATTGTTCCCCCTTACAGTCCCCACATGGAGGTGTGACCTTGCCATGTTCAACCACTTCAAGACACCCTTCCCTCCATACAAAGGCTGTTTGAAATAGGGTAAAAGAAGTGATATTTTGTGTACAACATGGCCTCTGTGTGGGGAGGAGCAGGAGTACACAACGATGTAGTTTTAGACTCGCATGCAGATGGGGGCCTTGTCTTGTTTGGTTTTGCTTCGAGCATACCTCCAGCACACAGCCAGGGAGAAGATTATTCTGCAAAGAGTTCAAGCAAGACTCAAGTTTGTTTGTTAAATAACTATAAGATATTTCCTGGCTTCCTGGGGTATTTTGATCTGAATGCTTAAGGCAGCCATAGATCATACATTTCACCTCAGGGAGGCTGAATCAAGAAGCCAGTTGACTCCTTGGTTTTTGGGAATGTAGTAAGGAAAGTTTTGCTTCTTCTTTAATACCATCTGGGATGCCACAGAGGCTCTTCACCTAATATGAAGATTGTCAAATGCAGTGTCAAACATGGGGCCCCAATGCGAGCATCCAACAGACAAAGGATCTGAGCTGGGGCTTATCACTTCAAGCCAAAGATACTTCAGATTTGCATCACCTGAGAAATTACACAGGAGGGCAGAGCATTAACATCAGGAAAGGGGAAGACTGAGGACAAACACAATAAATTTCTCTTTGAAATTCAAAGAGCTACTGTTGAGCTGTTACTATAAATTACTTCCTGATGTATCAATGATCTTACTGATATTGGGTAGCATTTCATTTTGAAATCTTCTGGGCAGAAATTCACTCTCAATACTTCAGAATTTTGAGTATTTCTAGTGAATATTCAGCCAGGCTGTTCACAGCAGGCTCTGGTATTTGTCATAGAATAAAGATCAAGTTGACAAGTTGGGACTTTTGCAAGAGAGTCAAATCAGATTTGTTTCTGACCGCAAGTCTGGGACTATACACCTCTCCTCTGAAAATGTATAACACTTCATTGAAATCTTCCTGCTTCAGTTTTTCTCCTGCTTCCTCAACACTACTTCCCTCCTGCAAATTTTAGTGACTAGTATGGGGTCTTCTTATCAAAGAGGCTTCTCCAGTCCAGCAAAAGCCCCCTGTGTCATTGTCTCCAATCACTGGAAACATCTTCACTAACTTCTGCCTTGCAATGGCCCTGCCAAACTGGGCTGCAACATCTGCACCAGCACTTATCCAGGACCTGGAGCCCACAGAGCTTCCCACAATGTTTGTCCCAAGCCTCAGGCTGCAGCACTTTATGGTCCCCACAGTATTAGCTCAGCAGCTCCCACAGACTGCCTCTAACTCAGCCTTCTCCCAGATGCTAAGGCATTCTGGAAAAGGCACAGACAGAACAGCTTACTCAGAAAAGCACATGTATCTATCCAATAGAACATCACAAAAAAAGGAAAGGTAAAACAATAAAGGACAATGAGTACATTACTTCAGCCTTTCCTGAGCCTTTTTCCTGCGCCACGCACCCACCCCACTGCTTTAAGGGCCAAAGCTGACATTCATCTTGTGAGACCTTTCTGCTTTGCTCTCAACACTGAGGTTCATAACATTTGCTTCACGCCACAGATGGCTGCTCATCTGGAAAAGCCCCTCTCCTTAGGGGCCACGTCAGTCTAATCCTCTGCTGATCCTTCTCCCTTGGCAGCATTATGAAAATACTTCACCATGGCAGAACCCAAGCTGTTCCACACAAGACTGTTCCCTCGCACCACAACCAGCCTCTGAGCCTGACCCACAGGAGTTCTCCCCCTGTCATCCATTCCAGCCTAGGTTTGAGCACTTGCAAATGCATGCAAATACTCCATTCAAAAATCTGGAGCACATACTCATGGATGTGCCTGCACCCATAAGATGCTAATGAGGCAACACCTAATATTTTTGTTTATATAAAATGTTCTTAGAAAATACATCCTTACTTAAATGAATGTTATATATCAAAGCCTTTCAATGCCATAAGTAGTATCTACAATTATAATAACTGGAACCCCCATCATGTTATGTGATTTAGGATTTTCCTTAAGGATGGGAAGCACTATTATAATGCTTTTATAACTGAGTGAAGTATTCAGAATGGGAAAACACTGCTTCCAGAAACAAACCTGAGAAATCTCTACAATGGCCAGAAGATAAAACTCTGCAAATTAAAGCAAAAGCTTACAGTTTGCCTGTATTCAGTATTCTTTTGCTTTTGCCAAAAAGCAAGCAAGCTGTCACCTCAGCAACTATGTGATATTTTGCAGCACATATGCCACTTTTAACAAACACCTTAAACACAGCATCTCCACACTGTTTGTTCCTTTCTATAATGTTTTTAACAGCACTCTGTATATCCCTCTGAGAGTAAAATCCATGAAGACTGCTCTGGCAGCTGCTGGGCTGGATAAACAGACAGCCAAGTGCTGTTTTCCACACTGCACCCCAAGCCCATACTAAGACAGAAGCATTTTTATTCAGTGCCCGAGGGGAAAGCCGAGCTTGCAGATGTGCAGCTTTGTCTTCCACCACCAGCCCTGTGCCAAGTCCAGTATTACCTGCCTTCTGCCTCTCCTCTTTCCCTGCTCAGGACAAGGTCCTCTCCCCGGAGTAGAGTGGACAACTTTGCCAAGCAACATCTCCTGCCCCTTGGGATCATACACAGTGCCATGAATGCAGGTTAAGCCAAGGACCAGAGCATCCAAATGATAAAAAAAGTTCTATTAGAAGCACCTCCAAGCTTGTCCTTTCCCAACTCAACATCTGAATCTAGAGATGTCAACATGCAGGGCTTTTACCTGGGGCTCCAGTTATGCAGGTGCTGATTTACAGGAGTGATGACTGCCCTCATAAAAATTGTCAGGGAGGCCTTAACTAAGACTCCTTGTGTTTGTCTAATAGCAGAACCCTCTATCTCTACACATCTTATTGCTAGTTTGAAAGTCAGATCATTTTTGTTCTTCTTTTCATAGAAACCTGTTTTGCATATATATTCAAATTTAGCATTAATGAGTCTCTTTTCTCATCTTCTATTCCTAATGCTTCAAACAGCCACACTCAGATAAGAGCAGCCACTGAAATGGCTTACCATGAGATTTTACCAGTTTCACCCAGGTATTTCCACAGCAGCAGCACATAACTCCAGAAAGTCCTGCTCCTGGAGCCCTGTCTCTCAACCATATGTGCTAATCCTACATCACTATTTTATACCAGGTTGCACTCTGGGCTGCTTGAGAATCATCAGGATTTAAATGAATTGTTAGTTGACCTTTTAAAATCAGCTCTTCCATGATCACAACACAATCCTAAATGGAAAATGGTAGGCATTTTCCAGATGAAAGATGTCATTTATTTGCAATGTGGTCAGGCACTGCTGACCTTTTCTCTTCCCCTGTATCAGCATTTGTACCATTTTAATAGCAACTTTTTGATGAGCACAGTTCTCAGTTTCCAACCAGATATGCATGCAGATAATCATGGATGTGAACAGCAGACAGCTCTCTGCAGACCGCGTAAAACGTGGGATCACAAGACAGATTTCCTGTTCTTTCACTTATGTTCTGGGTTTTCAGTCTTTAGAGCTCCCATCTTTCTTCTGCTACCTTGATCTAAAACCTTATGTTTTATCAAAGCCAGTGGTTTCAGAATCATGAGACTCACAGAAGTTGAGACTTTAAGACACAAGGTAAAACACCATGTAGGCACTGCTAGTGCTTCTGCTGTCTTCACACCAGTCCCACTGGCAGAGTGACATATGGCTTTTACATGTGCCTTTAGTGAGACTACAAAAACTTTTCAGATCCTTCCTGTCACACACCACAGAGCCTGATGTCTAATGGTGAAATCCACTTCCTGGGTTCTTCCTAATAAAAATAGGACAGAGTTCTGACAGAGTTCCCTGCCCGCAAATCACTGCGACAAGTGCTCAGAAGTTGCAGGCCCAAAGCCAAGGAGCAATGAAGCCTGTTCCCAGGGCTCAGGTCTCTTGAATGCTCACATCCCGTTGCTTCATCATGGCAATTTTTGCCTGCCCAGAGCTGCAGTGTATTTTGCATGCATTATGCTAAGCTGCCTATAAGAAATCATCCAATTAATGACAGCTTACAGGGAAGGGTTAGTTACACAGTAATTACCTTTCTAATATTAAAATACCATAGAAATGGACTTATATTTTTTGGTTAAGTGGTGCATGCTTTACTGACCTGACACTACACATACAAGACCTTTGAGGTGGTAACTGGGACCCAGTTTACAAGAACAGCTAAGTACCTACATCCCCAGGCAGACATCAAAAGACTTGACAATGTATTTTTAACATGTGTTTGTGCTTCTTACACATCAAGATGGATGGGCCCAGCACTAAATGCAGCATCTGATCCTGGCATTGCATAAGCAACATCACCAGGCAATAAGAAATATTACTTTGTTTTAAGGCTTTTCTTTCAATATGAGAGTAGAGAAGATCAAACACTCAGCTCTTCCACCCTGCATCCATGAAGAGCATTAAGCTTCAGCAAGCTAACCCTGCTCTATCAACCAAGTCTCTGCCCACACCAGAGTAGCCAGCAGCCTTCCTGTTAAGCAAAAACCAAACAAACATATGCAAATTGATGAAGAGTCTCAAGCAACTATAACACATCTCAGGCCCATAATACATGAGACAGAGCAAACTACTAATCATATATGCTTCATGCAAGCATTATCTTCATATTTCTTTCCCATTTATTTTCAGCATCTCAAGATATCGAGGTTTTTCTAGGGCACACTTGAAAACACACAGCTACTTATGTCCATTCATATGCATGCAAATAAAATCCAACAAAAGCGCTTCACAGTCAGATGAGCAATCAGCACTAGGACAAAAGACAAGACTTATTATCAGTCTTTCAAGATTCAGATTTCCTTTGCCTTCTGAACACACATCTGTGTGCAAGGCAAGAGGTGCTAACCCTTTCAGAATCTATACCATCAAAGCGAGATTGACTCTTGCCAGGCAGGCAACAAGTTTTCCCGGCCTTTCTCCTGGCTCATCAGTCAAGTGATCACTGTGTGAAGGCAAGGAAGCAAAGCAAGGTTAGCTTGTACATCACACACAGATTTTTCAAACTATATTCATCCAATTTCCCCCAAAGATTTGTTGTCCAAATGCCCTGCAATGCTTTGGAACTCTTTGACACATCCCATGAAGATGCTCACGAGCAGTGATTAAAACCAGTCATACAAGGCCTGGTGTATTTTTTTTTTTTTTGGATAAAGGCAAGAACTAAAACAACTCCTCAGACATGTCTGAGTCCACTGAACATCCTAATGTCCACTTCCAACTTGTCCTATCAAGAAAAGCCATATTGTCTACAAGATTTGTCCTGCAACATAAATGATTCACATGTGTCCTGATAAAAGCTGCACTGGCTTAGACCGAGCTACAGTGTGGCCTTTGTGCCAAAAATATCCCTTGCCCACACCAGCCCAGGCAGAGCTGCAAGTTGGTGGAGATGGGAGCTCAGTGCAAGGTACTTTAAAACACCAGCCTACAGATTGCCTACATCAAGGCAATCACAGCATCTCCCAACTGGCACAACGGTGGAGTTTCTGCATCCCTGCTATTTATGGAGAAATAAAGGGAAAGACATTATGGACAGCACTGCAGCTCCTGTTACTTTACACAAAACTGTATCAAGTATCAGGTTACTTCGGGTTTGCAGAAGGAAAGTTGTTTGTGGCAATTCACAATGTAATTAAACCCCACCCCTCCTGCAGCGTAGGGGTACAAAGTTTCCATTTTTACAAAAATATTTTTGCTGGTAACAGCCTGAATACAGCTATAGGTAGTCCCTATACTCATCACACTGCATGGGGAGAGCCTCGCTTTTCATTTGATTTCCTCTTCTAGGGCTCCAGAGAGGCAGCAACTGCAAAACAAACAGACAAAACTTGCTTGTCTTGCTCACTTTTTGCAGACCCCAATAAAAGCAGTCTATACACATCACAGTCACAGGACTGAAATTAATCCAGGGACATGAATGAACATATTTCTTCTCTTTCATCTCTCCTTATTCATTATTGTCAGGCGCATGTATAAGAGAGCTGTTTTTCAAGTGAAGCTGTGAGAATGTGACATTGCTACTGGTTGTAGTGCCACAGTGGATTATCTGAGACATAAGATTCAGAAGAACATTCTTCCCATGCAAAGATCTGTGGAGTAACAGCCAAGGGACTAAGGAGGAGCAAGAACAAATACAGCTTTTAAACAGCTCTTTCCTGCCCCCAGCACATGCCATGAGTTGACTCAAAGCGGGAAACACCCAGGCCTGACCCAGTACAGTTGCGTGCATTTTTCCAAGATCAGATTTGTGATCCACATGCTTTATTGCCAAGGTAGAGTTCAAAAAATGCAACCCTTGCATAACTGCAACAAGTCAATTTCTCGGCTTCTTTTCTTCCTCTTAACCCTTCCCAGGCCTGAGCCAATGTTGTCTCTTAATGGCTTCTAAATGCAATTTGTTGTCTGAAAATAAGATTACAATGTACATGGGAAATATAAATGAAAACATATTACAGTGCTATGAATATTCAGAAGAATCAGCCTTATCTCAGCAGCTTCTCTCTGGGTGTTAGGTGACCGTTGAAGTAGGAAATTGAAGAAGGTCATATAAGGTCCCTGGACCTCAAGACAGAGGTCCATGTCTGAGCCAGACTACAGGTAAACTGGAATCTGCACACCTAAAGATTAATTCTGCAACAGTTACAGTTTCACATCTGAGAAACATACAGCTGCTTCAGTTGCCTCCAGACCCACAAATGTGTGCACCCACAAACAAACAAATTTTAGCAGCAGAGGTTTATGAATAAAGACGTGCTCACCCCTGAATCACCGTGAGCCAACCCAAATGGTCCAAACAACAAGAGTGCAAATTCAAGGCTGGACTGCATATATAAGCTAAGGACATTTTCAGCCTGCACCACCTCCACCCTACCAGCCTTTCTGAGGAACCCCCACAGCTCTGCCATCTGTGCTGCAACACCACAGAGCCTCCCCCCAGGCACGAGAGCCACCCAACACCCAGAATCGCTGGATCACTAGCTGGGCTATGAACTTTATTTCTTTGTAGATGCAATCTAAGACTCAAGTGGGAGGTGTTAAGGGGTGTGATTTGACTGTTCTGATCAAGTGCAACCATGTCTGTGAGGCTGCCAGGGGACATGGAAGTGGACACAGCATTGACTGGAGCATTTGGTCTTCTTTTAAAGTTTAAAATTATGATTAGGCTGATAAAAGGAGTCTGAGGGAGAGGGGGACAATTACTTGAGACTGGAGATGGTAGAGAGAGGTGGACAGCAGAAGAGAAGGAAGATGGGTGTAATAAGATTAATTGAATAGAGATGGAATCTCAGTAATCCAAAAAGCCTTTTAAGTATATTAAAAAAAAGTAAGGTCTTCCACACTCTGAAATATCATAAACTAAACTGTGCTTAAGTCTGCTTACACATACATGTCAAACAGAGAGGAAGTAATTTCTCAAAACATCTTAAATATTAACACACTCTGCACCCTTCTCCCACATTCCCTTATTGCCCACCTTGGCCGTGTCAGAAGAGCTCTGTTTACACACAGCCATGTGTGCATGTATGCATACACACACAGGCAGTGTGCACTTGTACCAGCCAGAAGAGTTCTACTTGTGGCTTCCAACCATGACAAAGGCAGCTTTTATATTTGGCTGTTGGAAGAAGTTACAGACCCAGGAAAGTGCCAAGAAAAGAGTTCCCACTCGCTGTCCCCAGGATGCCAACACACTGACTGGGGTGGGAACAATTTTCTCGATGGCATAGCCCATGCCCATCAGCCCAGAGTCCTTCCCAGCAAGGGTTGCTTCCCAAGCTCCATCAGATGCAGCCTCATCGGGCAGACAGCCAAAAGACCACGCTCCCAGAGGCTGTTTGCCATAGGAACAGCTTAACTCCCCATTCTTCTGCCCTGCCGTGAGCACTGCAGAGTAGCGAAGCACCCTCAGACCAGCACCTGGGGCTCAGTCTCTGGATGTCCTGACTTCTCCTTGAGGCAGGAGCAGCAGTGCCAGGTGGGTTTGAAGAGCTCTGGGCAAAGAACACAAGGGACCTTGTCCGTCCACTGCCGCATGCAGGTGACGCCACCGTGGGGCCACCCCGTCCTAGGCCATGGCATCACCAGATCACCATCACCCAACTCCACAGGACCTGATGCTTCAAGGTGCCCAGCAGGGAAGAGGAGCTGCTTCTGGTGAGAAGGGACAGAGTCTGGGACGAGCAACTGCCCCCAGCACACTCCCTCACAGGCACCCGAGTGCAGGCTGTGCGTTGCGGGTGCCAGCATGTGGATAAACGCACCCGCACAGGGACGCGCCCCCCAGAATACGTGCCTTACATAATTCCCCAGCCAGTCGGCGTTAGGGGAATGTGATTAATCCTCCATGACATGTTCTGAACTTTCCGTTCAGAGAGGCTTTCTGCTCCCGTAGACCTACTGGCGATGGATGTCATTTGACCCGCAGACTTCACTACGAATGAGCATCAGAACAACACGCAGTGACATTGCTCCTCACACCAATTATCTGCCTCCTTCCCCGCTCGGCCCAGAGACAAGTTTGCTAAATGCATAATGAGGATTTTCTTTCCCTCGGTGTTTTGTTTTTTAAATTCGTTTACAGCCAGCACAAGGATGGGGGGGGGGGAACACCCACAAACCCAGCCCCCAGCCCGCCCCGCCGGCCACAGCGCTGTAGGACGCGAGTCCCCGGCCCCATGTCCCACGTCCCTGTCCCCAACCCCCGTGTCCCCATCCCTCAGCCCGACCCAGCTCCCACCTGTTCCGCCGGGCGCGCACTTCGGCGACATCCCACCCCCCGGCCACCCCCGCA
>VZRF01004792.1:51618-82483 GCA_013396875.1 Vireo altiloquus
ATCTCTATTATAAAAACACCAAATAATATGCTAGATGCATTCTTGGAGTAAACAAGATGGCTGGGGGGGCGGGTGGTGGAGGAGGAAGAAGATGAATTTATGAAGTTTTCACTGGAACTTGAGACACATGATCTTGTGTCAAAATCACAGATCTGGAACAAACTCAGCTGAAGTCTGGTAGCAGTGGGACTGAGTCCAGTTTTTTAAAAACTTAAATAATCTTTTTTTTTTTTTTAATTTTATTNCAGAGCATCCATAAATCTCCAAGGGCACAAGCAGGCAGGGACACAAAATCATCTGACTTTCAGCCAGAACTTCTCCCACTGGTACAGAGATGCAGGGCCAGGTCACTGCAAGCCACCTGCCTTCAGTTCTCATGCCTGAAGAAGAAATTATCATGGAATATCCCGTGTTGGAAGGAGACCCACAAGGATCATTGAGTTCAAATTAGTCTAGTCTCCAAGAGCAGCAGGGTAACCATTCTCCCTCTTGCAGAGATTTCCAGCTCTAGTGTCTGGTATTCCCACCAACAAAGCCCTTGGCTGTTGGAAGTTTCGTCACTGGCTGTTTACTGTGACTCTCATGTGCTGTTTCCTTTAATAGGTTTCTTTCATGGAGAGATTTACAGCTGTGGATATATTGAAGCAGTTCAAAACCCTCCTGAGAGATTTCTAAAAAGTGCTGAAACATTTAGTAAAGGCATAACCTAGAAGTAGACTGGGGAAGATGTGGAGAAAATTTTTTCCATAATTTTATTAGTAGTGTATTCTGGAAAAAACATATGCCCTATCTCCATTGACTACCACAGAGAACTGGAAGCCTAATTTACTAACCTTTATTAATTACTTCCAATTATAAGCCTGAGATTTTAGTAGCACTTGAACTTCAGTTTTCAAAATTTGTTAAAGAAAGGAAAACAAAAGCAAATATTCCTGAAACCTTTACCACTGGCAGGTGGCAAACTGGGATGGTTTCCCCACTGTTCTCTAGGTCAGCACACTTGGGTTTTCAGCAGATACAGGAGCTCCCTCATGCTGTTTTTGGGGAGGTTTTCTCATTCCCTCTCCGCCATCCCAGTTGTGTTTCATCTTGGTGCTTCTGAGTGCTCAGCCATCCCCACCTCAGCTTCCCCACTGGCTGGAAATCCTTGCAGAACCACGGCAGGAACCTGGGTTTATAGCCAGTGTTCAGTGCCTCTTCTTGCCATTATTAACTCTTCCAGATGGCTGTTGGCATTTGTTCCTGGATATGGCAGTGTCTCTGGCTTTCACAGCTGCTCTCTCTAAATACTGTCCCAGTCAGCTCAGAAGTAAGAGCATCTCCATCCCAGTCCTTGAGCATCCTAGTACAAACCTTGCTCTGCTCCATACCTTTTTGATCCTACATAATAATACACACTCTGAAATGCATGTTCAGGTTAGCAGACATGACATGTCTGCAATTACTGGTGATACAGCAAGAAGCTGTACCCCAGGAGACTACATTATATTCACTCTTCTCACACTTGGATGACTAATATGCATGAATCAATAAAAGCCAGAGAGGTGCAGTTACAAATCTCCATGCTGAAAGAAACATAGGAAAGACTCACAGTGTTTCATAGGGACAGAATCTCATACACAGGAGGCTCCTGGCCTTTCCTTTCCTTGGAAAGGGTCCAGCAGTGCTGTAAGGGGAAGCAGGCATGCCAGTCCTACATCACTGCTGGGGGACAAAGTTCTCCACAGGACACTAGTGGAGCTTTAATGCTCTTCAAAAAATTAAATTTAATTCGCCCAAATCCTAATAGGGCAAGTTTAAAAGCTAAAGTCCTAATTTTAATATTAGCATTTTGTCCAGCTACAGGCAGTTATTTCTTTCCTGTTTCTAGGAAGCACATACCTTGATTTTTCATTTGGGTAGATGGTAGGAAGCTTCCCTACCTTATTAATGGCAAGTGTGAGAACTGCGTCTGTTAGATGTTTTGTATCATAGGAAAATCATCAATATGTGCCTACACCTCACTTCAGCCTTGGAAAGGTGCTCTCAAAGGACTTTGCCAAAACATATATGTTAGACTTCTCCCAGCCTGCCTGAACATGCGTTCTCATAAATAATTTCCTACAGTGTTGTCTAAGCACCAGACCAAGTGAATTCAGGCTATTGCTGCACACCCATGGGCTGCAGACCACACTGTGCTGGAAAGCAGCAGATCCATGGAAGCATGACTGTGCCAGCACCACTTCTCAGCACATGGCTCTGGATCAAATTTTCCCTGTGGAAATGGAGAAATAGCCACTGCAAGATGGGGACACTAAACTTATGGGGTGGTAATTCTCCTGCCCCTGCCCAGGGCTGCAGCAGTAAGAGCCATGCCAGCCTTGAGGGGCTGAAAAGGACACTGGGGCTTTGGTTTTCCTTAGGATGTCTGTGATTTAAATCTTAAACCTGCCAATATGGAAAGGGTAAGGGTTGATCTCTTGTTCTCCTAGGCTGGACATTAAATGTAAGCCAGGTACATCTGCACACAAGTGTGTGCACAAAGGGTAAATAGTAGAAAACTTATCTCAGTTACACATGGCAGAGTACAAAGCCTACAACCCATGGGTCATCCAAGCTGCAGCAGCAAGGGCCAGATGATGGAGTCACCCAGTTTGAAGCGAGTCTAAGGCAACTGGTGATAGCACTAGTGCAATTTTTTTGTGAGCAGTTGAGTGTGGAAATGAGGTCTCACACACACGCTGGGAGGACCATATGGTGCTTAGCATACCAGATTTCCCAGCTCCAGCCAGGCCTCAGTCTCACTCTATCTGTCACTCTTCTCGAGATCCACACTGTCGAGGGTCACTTCATCTTCTCGGAGTCTCCATCAAATTTGTTAGCAATATATTATGTCCTAGAAAGGAGAGCTTGGTGCCATCTCTTGGATGTTCCTGTTGTTTTTGAATGTCCCTGTCATTTTCATTAGGTTTTAGTGTTTTCCCCTGGGGCTATATTCTGCTCCAGGAAGCTTGTCACCTTTTCCTGGCACAGGAGAGTTCACCTCACCCATCCCAAAGCAAATTGCCACTCATTCATTTCATGGCTCGTCTTCACTTTTTTGGTGTGTTTACTCTAAAATTTAATAACAGAAGAGCAACAAAATATGAGGCCTTGAGATAGCCAAGAATTGCCTTCCATGTGGCCAGGAATCACATATGGTGATCTGTGGGAGAGGCCAGACTCTTAGCTCCCAGCCAGGTCCTGTACCACATTTTCCAACACCCATAAGCTCCCCCCACCTCCCGCATGGCATTTCCAAATCCGAGGTGTACACTCCTGGCTATAAGTAATCCTTAATAAACCTAATTTCCTGGGGAATCTTATTTCTCAGTTTTCCCTGTGTGCAGATGATAGGGCCAAGCATGGATATCAATCCCCCCTCATTATATGTTAAGGTAAATAACTTGAAATGCCACAGGACTGCAGAATATTCCATCCTCAGAAGCTGAATAAAGTCTGCATAGAGAAACTCATGTGCTTGTTTTAGAGCAAAATAGCTTGGAAAAAAAGGCACTTCTCAGTTTGCTGCCAGACAATAAAAAGTCTTCAGGATTCAAATCAGCAGAGCAATGAGACTATTGCTCATTATTAAGCTAAAGGTACAAAAGTGTTTTAGAAAGGAGATTTGTTGAATCAGCATTTGTTTTTCTAGCAACATGCACAATTTCTTTAACCAGGGTTATTTTCAGAGTATGGCATGAAAATAATTATGGAGTACTTTCTAAAGGTTCAGTGATTAAGGCAAGAGCAGCCAGCTGTGTTGCTGCACTATCATGTCTGCAAGTCAAACTATCTTAGCAAGATTTCTAGATCTCACACAAGACTCACAACTATTGCTCTCCTGATCTCTAAGAATAGATGCAGGAATAATCTTTATTGTTTCTTTTTGCATTTCAGTTATATGCCTGTGAAATGAAATTAAAAATCATATTATTGAAAGTCAAGTTTTCCCTAGTCCAAAAGGTTTGCCTGACTTGCCTGTAACCTTTGTTGCATGTACAAAAAGTGATCCTGATTTGATTTTAAAAATGAATCAGTCATTTTCATTTTTCTTCCTATTCCTTCGCTGCTGTCCAGTCTTGTCATTTTTGATCCTAGCTTCCAGAGCACATTGTCTGGCTTTAATCAAAAGCATTCTGTAATTAGGTTTCAGCTAATTTGTCTTATTTAAAAGCAAAAAAAATAACCTTGCTTCATGGTAAAACCAAGCTAAGTTTCAGAGGAGCTGAACAGCTTCATTTCATAAATGTATCACTGGCAACCAAATTCATCCCTTAAAATCATGGGGATATAATTTTTCCTGGGTATTTTGAGGGTGATTTTGTACACAGGAACATGAAGAGCACAAATAAGTGTGAGAAGAACTGCTGCAGTCATGTTCAGTCTCTCTCCAAAAACCTGGATTTGGAGCTCTAGAAGGGGCGCTGTCAGGGCTGGGATCCTTCAAATCCGACCTACTTTCCCATTTCATCCTTTACCAAAGCAAATGTTTAAAGCTAGACTTTTTTTTTTTTCCTTAAAGAAAGAGGGGAAAATGTCAGTGCACTGGCTCCAAGGAAGAGTTGCAGAAACCAGAGCTGCTTTGGGTTAACCACAGAGGAAGGGGATTTTACCACATCCTGTATGGAGATAATGCCCTCAGCTGTCCCAGCCCCATGAGGGAAATGTCCACACATCCATGCCATCCCTGGCCCAGTGCCCGTTCAGGGCACAAGAGCAACAAAAAACCCTAACCCACCTTGCTGCTGGTTTGCATGAGAAAAATATCTTTCTAGAGTAAGGAATTAGAGGATCAGGGCTAGCCGGAGGTGGGGAGGACTCGCCAGCTCCAGGATTGAAGGAGAAATACCACAAACCCAAACTTTGCTCCTCAATACTGGTATAAAGTACATGCACACCAATTACATCCTTAAGGAGGGATGAAGTAGACACACTGCCTACAAATCTCTGTATCCCAAGAGGTATCTCACCTGTCCTTTCCTTGCTAAGGGAGGATTTGTTTACCTCCTTCAGTCTGGATTGAACCTTTGACAGCATGGTAGGTGCAAATCTCCTACAACACAACGTGGAAAATACAAACCTACCAAAATCCCCAAATTCACACCAGCACAGCCCTGCAAGTTTGAAGGTGTCTTTCACAGCTTGCTGTGTAAAACAGCTAATAGAAATGCAAAAGACTGGAACACCATCACTCTCCAGGGGATACCCATCCAGCTCCCTGTGCACCCACAGCCTGGAGTCAGGACCTGGTGCCCCATCCCATCAGAGAACAACAGCTCCTTCTCCTTAAAGCTTCTACCCGCTGGTCTGAGCTTTCACCCAAACCACGAGAGGAAAATTCAGCCTCTTCTTTAGCCAGGGAAAATTCAAGCTCACATCATCCTTTCCAGAGGGTGCCCCAAGCGCTGGGCTGCAGGTGAGGCCAGGCTGAGAGGCAAAGCATCATCTGGTGTGCAGCCCAGAAAAGGTCACAGCAGCAAGGGGGGATGCTCTAAATCAGATCAAAAAACTCAGCAGGTTCCACTGGTGAAACCCTGGGCATAAAGGATATTAAAAATATTAAATAGTGACCTGCTTGGATGTTCTTGTAAAAGGCACCTAATTAGTACTTGATAGGTGGATAGAGGAGTTTTAAGCACAGCACTAGTTCCTGTCATCTGCAACAGAATTTCAAAAAGCTTTTAAAAAATGAGCAGTTCTCTACGTCCTGCTTTTGGGGATCAGAAACATAGAATGAACTATACAAGTGTAAATTATGGGAAAGCAAGAACCTACAGCTCTCAAAAACTGCCTGTAACATCCTTGAACATCAGCCCCCGCTCCTGCCCTCCTTGCAGGCAATTCACACATTATCTTTGCTTTCCTCACACTGACTACCATTTTCCCAAGTGCTTTCTCAGGCTCAGGGGTTGAGCAAGAAGTAATGCTGTAAACCTTCAGGTTTTAATAAGGTGCTTTCTGCATCTAATTGGAAATTTTGCGAACCATTTGTCAGCGTGTGCTGAAGTCATTATTGGTAACATCTCAAAAGAGGAGATTACTGATGTCATAAAATAAACTTTTTATAACAATAGATAATTTAAAAAAATAATTGGGGACCTTCTTTTCCATAACAATGAGTATAACAATCCTTTCTCATGCTAAATATTATCTGAATTTCCTTCAGATCTGCAATCTGGCTAAAGCTGTTGTACAAGTCATGCTGGTTGCTGACGTACTATTTATAGCAATGTTGAGAACACTGAAATCCATTCTCTGCTCGTGGGATTGTGTGTTCGTAAAATTGGGTTTCATCAAATTAGAACTAACAATTTAAAAAAAAATTAAAATTCAGCTTTTTTTAGGCTTGGTGGAAAGATTAAAATACAAAAAAAGAGCAAAAAGAAAAAGCACATACTTTTTCCTGCCCAATTCAACAGCCTTTTGCATTCACTTTGCCTTGCAAGGCACTAAAGAGGGAGGGGTGGAGCTTGCTCAGCACAGAACCAGCTCTCCCCAGCCCAAGTTGTGCTGCCCTGAAATCCAGTTCCTCACCAAGGACTTCGTAACAGCTTCACAAGTGCCCACAAAAGTGGAGCAGAGACTGGGTCCTCATCGTTAGTCAAACCCTGGTCAGGCTCTCCTCTGCTCCAAGAACAGTATGAAATGGTTAAGCCCCTGCCCTCAATTTGTTTCTGAGGGAGTTTAGTTACTACCTACTAAATTTATTTTTTAGGGACTGTAAAACACAGAGAGAAGCCAGTGTATTATTCCTCTTTACCAAGCAACACACAGTTTTCAGGAGGATATATTAGCCTTCCCATCTGGTTAGAAACACCCTTTTATTGTTGTCCAAACACCACCCATCAGTCCCTGATGCTGCAGAGAAAGTGACTGTGGTTTTGCTTTGAAGAATTCAGACACCACTACTTAGTTGGAAAGAGAAACATCAGGACACCCTGCAGAACAGAGAGCCGGCAGGGACTAATAACACAAAACTCATGGTGAGAGGGTGTTACCAAACAGAAGAAGCAGCATGAAAAAATGGAGATGGAAAAAAATAACAAAAAAGATTTTAAAACTCAGAGATATAAGCAAAACAGTAATTAAAAGAAAGCAGATACAGCCCATCACAAAAATCCCAAATAGCTGCAGTTGAGCAGAAGGTA
The DNA here is from genome assembly GCA_013396875.1 of Vireo altiloquus. Classification (NCBI taxonomy): domain Eukaryota; kingdom Metazoa; phylum Chordata; class Aves; order Passeriformes; family Vireonidae; genus Vireo; species Vireo altiloquus. The sequence goes on from VZRF01004792.1 coordinate 58,788, forward strand.
GACAGGACTGTGCTGGAGGGAGGGATTATTTCCCAGAGTCTCGTTAAGTCGATCAACAAGGGGTGGGGAAAGCTATGAATAGTCCCCCAGCAGGACTACTGCCTGTTTTTGCTGAGGAGGTGAGAGTGGCAAATAGAGCTTTGTGTAAGGCAGCAGTGGGTTATGAACAGAGCTGTTCCTAAGTCTGGGTAGAACTGCTGAGTGTTTCCTAGTTTAGTCACCTTTATAGCTATGTATAAAGAGACATAAAATTTCTTGTTGAAGGTAATTTTTCTTAAAAATGGCAAAAATCTTGAGTTTTGAGACCTCAATAAAAGTAGAAGCAGAAGGAAATTAAGCAGCATCTTCTTTCTTTCCGTTCTCCTGCTTGTATGTTATCACCTCTTGTCTCTCCTCCTCAAACTTTGGCTTTTGACTACAATTCCTGCTTCTGTTTTCATAAACATTTGAAGTCCTTCAGGGACATCTTTTCAGGTGCAGAAGGAACTGGGGGCTATGGCAGCTCTCACAGAGTCAGTCTGGGGGATGGAAAACAAAGGCTTGAGTCTGTCAAATAACTTATCTGGGAGAAATTATAAACTCAGGCTCTATGAGGACATTTGCTAGGCCTAAAGAAGAATGGGAGTCTGGAGAAGGAAATAAAAAAAAGTTATTTTACCCCCAGGCTGTTGTCAACAAAACAGAGGTGTAGTGATACTGCACTGCTTTTCTCCAAATCTGCCCTGGCAGGAGCAACTTATAGAGCAGCCTGACCTTTATGAAGGCCATATAGTTTATTTCAATGACCTCTGTATACCAGAACTTCCCGGAGAGGCTGGAGATCTGTAGAGCATCTCCATGTGTGCACAGACACAGAATGCTTTGGGTTGGAAGTGACCTTAAAGACCATCCAGTTCCAACAACCCTGTCATGGGGGGAACACCTTCCACCAGACCAGGCTGCTCAAAGTGGCTTTAGGCACTTCCAGGGATGGGGAAGTATATATAAATGTATATATATACACATACCGAGATATATATTTGTAGCCCATACTTTAGTGGGTGGGCAGTCCTAGCCCTTCAAAGGAACTTCACTGGCAGTGTCTCCCCATAGCACTATAAGCCAGAAGGGACATGTGAGATCAAATGACCAAATGCAGCTGTTTTGATCTTAAGCAGGGAGCTCAGCAATGTGATCAGAAGGACATGGTCTGGCTATTCATGTGTCAGATGACAGCTATGAGTCAGTGGTGTGATATAGCCATGGAAAGGCACAAGTCTCAAGCTCAGTCTCTGTGGCCAGGAACAGCAATTTCCACATGTCTGCTGTTGATCCCTGGTCCAAGAGGCTGTGTAAGCATCCCTACACTTCCTTGGGTAGGTACTGTGGTGTGGAAGCTGTCAGTATAGGAAAAAAATGGGCAAATCCAGGCTTCAATGGGCAAATTTGGATACTTTCAGACAGGGATCTTGCCGTGTGGTTCTTCTCTGCTCTTTTTCTCCTGACTCTCCAGTAGCTGTCACGGATGTGAGAGTGAGCCTTGTGAAATGGTGATTGTGGAGTGAGAGGTTGGGGCAGGGGTTTTGGTTTGAACCACAAACCAAGCCTGCCTGAATGGGTTCCTGACACAGAGGGGCTCTTGGGAGAGTGTTAAGATCCTTTACTGAAATGTAGGCTGTTTTATGGCTTCTCTCTGAGGCTGGATCTGGTAGTGCTGGTAGTGTTTAGACTGAAAGCTCGATTGTGTTTTGACAACAGCTTTTCCTGGTGTAACGGAGAGGAGCATGTCTCAAAATCTGTTTTGTTGTGCCCAGACTTGCGTCTCAGTAGTATTTAATATTCTGGGCGTGGATGCTCTATAAATAAAGCCAAAGCTTCATGAATTTCTGTGGGACAGTCTCTTTCCTCTCTTCCTGATTTTAACACAGGCACCCTGGAAATTCAAAATCCACATATGTGCATGAGAAAACTGGAGTGTGGCATCCAGCATGTTCTGCTCCCCAATCCTGCTGTTGCCCTGAGGGGGACCAGATTAAGGACAGGCAGTGACTGATGTCACCAGTCTTCTTGTCTCATATAATGGAGGGATGAGACACCACATGAAATGAAGGAAAATAATAAAAAATCCTGAGGAATTTGTTAAAACATGGAATTTTTAATATTTTAAAATATTATTGACATCTTAACCAGAGTGGATAAACGTGTATGTGTACAAGTACCTCATCCAATCATCTTGTGCTGGAGGAAAGGATTTAAGAAAATCGATTATAGATTATAGGTATCAGATTGAAGGAGCAAAGGGCAGGACTTCCCCAGCTGAAGGCCTGATCTCCCTCTCAATAGTTACTCACTTCTGGAGTGTTTGAGCTGCCAGGACCAAGACCAGATATATCTCAGAATTAAAAATCATGGTAATTACTGTGAAAAGGTTAAATATTAACCAAATATCTATTAACCATTAGATATTAAATGTCTTATTGTGACTTACTGATTTAAAACCAGGGCCATATCTGCAGTGTCATATTAAGCACTCTATCAACTCAAATAATTGGATTAATTTGAAAATATCAGGTTAGGTGATTTAAATGCTTTTCAAAAAGTATTTCATAATGCTTTTCTTTTCCTTCAATGTGAAAAGAGAGAGAAAGTTCTCTTTGTCTTACTGTAAAATCTCTATTGCCACAAACAACCGTATCACCGAATGAAGAATGCAATTAAGCCACTGAATGAACAAAAATAGAGCAACATTCTCTGTGTTTTTTAAGGATATTTTCTTTTTGTTATAACCCTTATTAGTAGTGAAAATTATGTGCACATAAGAACAGGAGGAAAATAGATTCTTAGGATGACTTTCACGGCTCCCAAGCAGGACATCTAGTGCAAAAATTGCTCCATGTGAATATAAGAGTTGGAAGGTTTGGGGAGGTTTAGTTGTCTTTCATCTAATTCTTTTACAGCAACTCAATTTCTTGTGAGGGAATCCACATTTGGCTTGTGAGAAAAAACCATTTAGGTCGTGGGGGGAAAACATAAATTGACAACTATGGATAATCAATAAATATGTCAGTAATACGTATTAAAATTCATTAGTTTTGTATTTTAAAGTCGTACTTCTCTGATATTTGAGCTATTTCTCTGTCTTTCATAATTCAGATGATATATAATAATAATTCAAGAAACAACAGTTCATTCTTAATCCTCATCTGTATAAAAGCCTTTTTACACCTTTTCAGTAAAGCAAAAAGGGCCTAAAAGTAAGATTATTTTGCTGGCACAGTGTGAAAATGCAGCAATGTGAGAATCAGACCCCTTACCTAAAATGTATCAAAAAGAAAACCTGCCTGTTTTCCATGGTGACAGGATAATTTTTGCCTGTAGTGGCCTGATTGTATGCAAATTTACATGTTGATTTAAGTTTGCAAGAAAGAACTTCAAAGTGAAAATCAGGGAAGCTTAAATATTTTATAAATATTAATACTTTTTACTTGTGCAATTTGTTGCAGGGGATAATTTTTAGTCAAACTAACTCTATGTTGCCATCATAATGCCTTTACTTGCCTGGCTACACTTAACAATTATCATCTCCATTCCTTGTGCAAGAGCCAGAGGGCACATGGGGGCTTTCCTCTACCTCTGGTTTTGAAATTAGAGGGTTTGGGATAGCAAAGAGCAAAGAAGAAAAAACAGAAGAAAACAACACAAGCCAACAAAAACAGTGTCCAGATACTGATAAAAGGACTGGGGTGGGAAAGCTGTGACCCAAAGACTTTAAAACCGTGATGTGAGCTGCAGAGAGAAGGATTTTGAAACCACAAATTTGAAATGTAGCCCCAGCATCTGGCAGGTAACCTGCCACCCCTCCCTCAGGCCATTCCCAGTGTGATTTACTGCGGAGCTGGGATGTGTGTCAAGAGTTTGGGGCAAGCCCAATTTCTGCCTGGGGATCAGGAATTCCTTTTCTGGCTGCATCCATTCCAGTGCAGCGTGAGGCACTGAAGCAATCCAGGGCTGCACTCCTGTCACACCTTTCCTGGGAGAATCACTGACCTGAGGGATGCTGTTCCACCCCCCGGGGCTGCTCCTCCCTTCGAAGCTGCAGCTGGTCTCGTTCTTATCCGACACGGAGCTAAATCTGGAACAAGTCCTCCGAGATCAGTAGCGCTTCCCTCTCGTAAAGCCACTGCACAGAAGACAGATTATCCCAGACCAGACGTCACTTTCTGCAGCCGCTGTGGCTCCAGCACAGAGTGGGTTAGAATGTCTGCGTCGTATTTTTCTTAGCTTCTTGCCCCCACCTCAGCTTCAGCTAAGGTTCCAGGAGAGCCAGATAGCATTTATTTTTTGTCTACCTTATTTTTTCAAGAGCTCATCTTTGTTGATCCTAAACACAGGTCTGGCACCTTAAAAAATGTTTTGCTAAAATAAAGCTTAGAATTGTCACAGTGAAATTGAGGATACACAGGGATCAATAGTTTATACAATCTTAGGGGTGAAATATTTGCTTTCATCAAAAAAACCTTCAACCGTTCCTCAATTGACACAACTCTAAAATATCCCTGAGTGTTTCAAGGCTTGTGATTAAATTTTTAGATCTGTCAGCACCAGAGCATGCAGAGTAGCCCCTTTTAATCTTTCAGTCAAATATGATCATTGTCTTTCATCTCCCATTTCCTGATCTGGTGCTGGCCACACATAACCTATTTTCTCCTATTGAACAGATCTTCAACAGCACCAAACCACCCTGATGTCTCACGTTCCTTCCTGGCATATCTCTGCCTCTCCCAGAGGATGGGAGTAAAGGAGCTTCACACTGCCCAAAGCTGCTATCTGGACAATTCATCTTTTCTTCCAGAATGAAGGAAAGCCTTGCCTGGCTCTGATGAGCATATGATTTCCAAAGCTGGTTGCATTTAACTCAGAGTGAAATAGAGACAGCATTTATTACTTATATTAGAGAGTAATTTACTGTCTTGGTCATGTGTTGGAAGCTGCAGGAATGGAGAAAAAAGCTCGCTTTGTTTGAAAGCTTTGCCAAGAAAACCAGGTCCCTATTGGATGTTTAGCAGATTTGTTTTTCTTCAATTGCATTTACCATAGGAAATTGTGCTGCTGCTAAAGGAGAAGAGGTGGTTCTATATGGACTTCTGTACAGACTAGAATACACTTGCTTGTGCAAGAACCCTTGAATTTGCACAGATAAAAGCTTTCTCCTAAACATCAGAACCTGTCATATTGTTTTGAGGAAAGTGAAAGAGAAATGGTGATCCAAACATGACCAGATTTGGAGATTGCAAATCATTTGCACACTGCTGGTCCACTCTAATCTGCAGAAAAGCATCTGTATCTCTGTTTTTTGGCTGCTTAGAGGAACAAAGCACCTGTATGTTCCAATGAACTCTTTTTGCTTTGGATTCGAGCAAAGAAAGATATTGAAATAACACCAGAGATAGCAAGTGGCTAAAATGTACATAATTTCTCATTGTCTAGACTTCTTAATGATGCTATGCATATGCTTTCTCAAATACATTTTATAGCTATGACATGAAAAGCTCTCTTTGGAGCTATTTTGTTCAGGTAGACTAATTTGGGGAGAGAGAAATGGAGCAGACATCTGTGCTCCATTACGTAGCTCAAGTTTAATTTTGAACAGAGAGAAATGGAGCAGAGGACTGTGCTCTTCTCTGTAGCTGGAGTTTAGGTCTGGGGAGAGAGAGACAAAAGTTTTTCCCTGGAAGTTCATACCTGTTGTGCTACCCTAGAGAGTCAACTTTTGCCTATGTTTCTCCAATCTTTCCTGTACCCTGATGGTGTATAACCTCGTTGGGAAAGAAGCAGGAATACCTGACATTCTCCTCTGGCATGTGTTGTATTTCACAGCAAGAATTTAATGCCTAGCCATAATATTTTTCTATAACACAGCATGCAAGTCAAAATTGTCAGTACTTTCAATTACTGGACATCTGAGAGAGGAAACTGCTGCTGATAGGATTAGCAGTGGTGCAGGGTGAGTGGCATGCAGTGACCTGTGAGGACCTTGGAGCAGTTCCAGGAGTTGATTTCTGCGCAGGAGCAGGGCTTTGCAGTGAGTGGGGGTGGTCAGAGGCCTGCTTATCATACCAGGGTGAGCTGAGCAGCCATGGCTACTGATTGCAGCAGAGATTGAGAATTGAATGCTGTAGGGGTCTAGAGAGCAATCCCAGAAACTATTGCTGGTGACAATAGGAGTCCTGTGAATTTCCTGGGGACAGGGTTGAGTCTCTCATTCCCTGCATATTTCAAGCCAGATATTGCATCTTCAAACTGCCACTGAAGGAGACAACCTATGTTGTCTCTTGTGCTTATGCATGCAACAGTGTGAGGTCTCATCTAATGTGATAATATGATCTAGATCTGGAAGCTGCAGCAGGTCTCCATACATGACTGAGGAGCTTGGTCACACTGTGTAAATGTCAGGCTACACCACTTACAGCATTCCTTTGGAATGGTCATGTATGCCATGACATGGAATGATGAACAACAATAACCCAGTTATCACTCATTCAAGATAAATGGTATGATTATAATGACAGCAGATAACATAAAAGAGGTATCAAAAGACAGAGCACCAGACAGCTCACACAGTCCAGTGTCTCTGGCTTTGTTTGGATGGAAGTGTGGTTTGTGCTTCCCCATCACAGGGCATGGTGTCAAGCACAGAGAAGGAAGAATCCTTTAGATGGGCTGATGTTGTAGTATTCTGGTTGTAAGAATGAGGACTGATGATACAGGTGAATAAACCCTGGAGCATCACAAGGAAAAGCAACTCACCTGAGGTAGGAGAGACAGAGACCTCTGACCACCACTTCACACCGTCTGAAGCTGTAGAGCCCCAAGTATAGTTTGGGTATGTAGATTTGCCTTTCAGGCAAAATTTAGGTGATAACTGGTGCAAAGAGTTCCCAAGAGGGTGCAGTGAGGGGTTTTAAGATGTGCTATCTGGGAGGGGAGGAAGAAAGGAGGAAAATTGCAGCCCACTTGCTTCATATTTCTCGGGGTGTAACCAGGGGCAGTGAAAAGCTTCTGCAGCCTTCAGTTCCTTATCGTCAGTCAAAACACAACCCAAAGAGATTATTATTACAGTAAAAAAGAATCAAAAACAATATTAGACTGTTATAATAAATAAAGGAAAAAAGTTATGAATACCCACAGTCAATAATTGGCATCCAGCAGATAATCTCACCTGTTACAGAATTTATGGTGGTTACCACCAAATAAAATGTGGACAGTGGGGATGTAAAAAATGTTTTTTGAAATTCAGTTGCACTAAGAGGATGCACAGATATGGCAGCCTAAGGGAAGCAGAGCTATCATGCATCATCATTTTTTCCTAAACTCCCTTGTGCCAAGGTGCCTCTGGCTACCCTTAGGTAGTTGAATGCCTTAGGAGTTTAACTGTACTTGCTGGTCTACAATTTGTGTGCAGGAAAGCTGTGATTCTAAGAAGTCTGTAAAGTTTTCTGATTTTTTAGTCTTGTGTTAGGCTGGAGCAGTTAGCTTGGGCTGTACATTTGCAGGCATTCCCAGGCTGCTTTTCAAGGCTCCTTGTGCGCCTCTTTCTTCCATTTACCTGTTACAAAATGAAAAGTTTTCATGCCTAACAATCTGAGGTGGAATAACTCACTCCTGGTTCACCACAGGATAGCCTGAGCTCATAATCTCACAATAAGGAAGAATTTGTGCCCCTGTGTTTAATAAGTGGGGTACTTATTATTTCTCTGTGGGTAGAAATATCCTTTCAGATGCAAAATCTGTATTCCTTCACAACAAAATTCAGCAATCAAGAGTTTGACTAGCTCTTCGTGCTTCCAAAATGGATGGTATAATTAAATTATTTAAAGTCTGCTGTAATCAGGAGTGCACAGTCAATGAATATTCAAGCTGTTCTCATTGTTAGGGATGATAAAGAAACATCTTCTCTTAAGGTGGGTAAATTTTTATTGTCTAAAAAGTCATCCAGAAGATGGTGCCGCAGTTCTGCCTGTGAAATGAATGCCAGCCCAGAAGAGAGTACTTGCACATAAAATAATATTTCATAGAAATTTAAGAGCAAACTTATTTTCAAGGGCAGTTCAAAGCGCCAAACAGGACATCAAGTTTGTGTTAAGGCTCCTATTGGAAACTGGGGCAATGTACCTTCATTGCTTTTGCTCTGTGTCACTCCAGGCAAGGTCAGCCAGCACAGCAAGGAAGAGAAAACCTTTCCAATCTCCCCATTCCCTTCTGAAAAAGAGTATTTGTTAAATTGCTTGTTCTGGGTAGCAGCAAGATGTCAAATAAGCCTTGTTCTGGATGCTTCATGAGGCTTCAGTGGCAGTAGGAAGTGCAGCATAAATAGAGGCTGTAGCTGTTTCTGCTGGTTAAGGAAGGACAGCATTTCTGAGGCTCTGTGTCACTGAAGAAAATGATGATGTGAAGTCTGACGATCCTTTTAATCAGATTAAATAATTTGATTTCCGTTTCCCAAAGCTTTGCGCTAACATAGAAGGAAAAAATGAAAACCAAGATTGTTACGAAGCAAAATCTTTGCTGCTACCAAAAGCAGGCATTTGATTTTTTCTTTCATTACAATTTTCTGTTGTCTGAGGTCTCTTCTCTGTAGCTCAAGCAATTTGTCATCTGATTAGTCTGATGAAGCATAGAGAAGTCATTTGAACTGTAAATTTTCTGCAGGCAAAATAAAATGCAAACAAGAAGAGCTTCCTGTGCCTGCCAAAGTGATGACACTCAGAATACAAATAAGAAAAAGCCATGCTGACAGCATAAGCTATTTTTATATTCTGTCATTCGCTCCCGGGCATGGCAGTTTGAACAGGACCGCATCTGTATTCTCAAACCCAAATAAACCATGTAGTCTTAAGTGAAGTTCATGTTTTACAGAATAGCTCTTTAATCACAGTGAAAGGATACATTGCAGGAAGGATGAATCATTGTGTTGATTCACACTCAAGCTGTACATTTACCGTTTGGATCAACCCGGACACAGCAGCTCCAGAGAAGAGGATTTCCTGCCGCTGACGGGAGATGTGCAGGAGGATCCAGCAGGGACTTCTGTGCTGGCAGCAGGAACTGATGACACTACACAACTGTGGTTCAGTCCTGAAGCTTTTAGAAGACAGCGTCACGACCTGGCTTCTTTTGGTGGCTGGGCATAGACACATGGGCATATTCCAGGTGTGAGTCCCCAGCCACCCTCCCACGGTGACGCAACAACCTTCCCAGCGTGGCTGCATTTATCACCTCCAGGGCAAACGCTCACAATAGGACAGCTCCCACTTCCTCACTGGGATGACAGGGATGGGGAGAGATGTTACGCTGGGGTTGTCCTTTCCTACAGCCTTAGCAGCTCTCAGCCTTGCTCTCACGTGGCTCCTCTCTGAAAAGCAGCTGTGGCCTTATTCCCTTCTATAAAATCATTTTAAAAACACAAGCTCTTTCTCAGGACTCCTACACTGCTTAATTATTGTACTGACATATGTCACGTACTCATTACCTGCCAGGATGCACTTAATGACTCCAGCTAACTGCAATGACATCTTGCTTTGATAAGCTGTTTGCCACTGCTGGGCCTCAAAGTCTTTTGGGATATAAGTAGCACTAGCAACAGGCAAGATTTCCCACAGCAAGTGGAGACGAAAGGAGCACTAGTAGAACCGTACCTAGCAAACGGACCATGCAGTGACACAGAGGCCTTGATCCCACAAGGTCTTAAAAAATAATCTTCTGGAAAGTATTATTGGAGAACCAGGAGACTTTCATGATGCAAAGGAACTACTTATGAATTTCTGGAAAATAATCTTACTTTCTCTAGATAAGCATCACAGGGGAACTTATGCCAAACCAGAGAGTCTTTTATTATCCAGGCACTACTCATTCAACACACTACAATTTTAGCTAAGTAGTTCTCTCCTGAATAAGAAAATTACTTTGATCTCTACAACAAATAACTCTGCAAAGCCATGAACTTGCCTGGAATTGCACAGACACTCCCGCAGCATTTTGCACTTCAGGAAACCATCCTCTGCTTCCGTAGAGCTCAGGGAAGCTTCCCACTAGGGCTGAATTTGGCAGCCAGTCATCCTGGATGAAACTCCCTGTTCAGTTACACTGGGGTAATAACCAAGCTTGTCACCAAATTTAAATGTAGTTGTTATTTTAATTGGGAAAACTTTGCTTCTCCCCTTGCCGTCCCTGGCATTTGGTTGGCTAATTGCTCAGCAGCTGCTTGGGCCATGTGGTTTTCTGACAACTGAGGGGTATTCACTCACTTGAGTGAATTCTCACCACCAGCCACATTGTGAAGGGACAATTGATGATCTGATCAGAGCCATGACTGTTTCCACCCACGCTTGCTGCTAGTCCCTTTCAAGAGAGAGATGCCCTGCTGCCATGCCTTGCTTTGATGCATAAGTACCAGCAAAACACACAGCAGGATGAATCCATCTGGCATTTTACAGCTTTGGACCAGCCTGGCTATGACTTTATCCTGACTTTGCTTCTGAGCAGCCTGAGTAGGTTCAGGGATGCAACCAGTGCACCCCAAAACCAGGAGCTCCCAGGCAAAATTCCTCCCACCCTGGATGCCCAGAGTGTGTATCATCCTGTATGTAAAAAGCTATAAAAATCCTTGCTTGGTGAGGATGTGAAAGAGGCAAGAGATATATCCTAGGTGAGTGACCCAAACCTGGGACCTGTAACACCAGTGATGTGCCAGGCCACAGAAACTGTGAAACAAGCAAAAGTAGGTAACTCCCATGCACCCTTTCTTTCTCAAAGAGAAAATGGGGCTTTTGGTAGTAAAGAAGATGATCGATGAATTTTACATTATTTTCATTTTTATCAGCCATTTTGCTGAAGAAAGAGGTGAGATTGGGAGTTTGACCTATCCTTTCTGGTGCTGGGAACTGGAAGGCCCTGCATTAGGAGATGTCAGTGTTCTGGTGACTTAGCAAGCATGCCGTGAGGGCTTGTGGGAGAGCTTTAAACTGCAAATCCATTTGCTGAAATCCACCTGACTCAGGCTTGAAAGGAAGGAAGGAAAAATAATACCCAGATTATTAGCATTGACTTTTGTCTTTTTCATTAGGACTTCACCCTGCAGGAGAAAAAAATAAAGGCAGAGCTAATCTCACGGATAAAATTGAAGCCCAAACCAGATTTTCATGCTCTATTTATTACAGCAGATCAGAGGTTTTGTATGAGATCCTTGGGAATGTAAAGAACAGTGAGGGTGTCAGAGCAAAGCAGCAGTTGCATATTTTCTTCTGCCTCAACACAAAACTCAGCTGTTTTCTCAACTTGAACTCTGTGCTCGTTTAAAAACTGACGTCAGGAATAAAGGTCTTTGTTGCTGGCTGAGAATCTGACCCCAAATGCCTCACACAAGCCCAGTCACCTATGGCTGGGCTGGAGAGCAGCCACTTTCCCCCTTACCAGGTTCTTCAAAAGGCATAATTTTGTGCTCAGGTGATGCTAGTGCCAGTGCCAGCCCCTCCAGCAGTGAGGACAATGAGACCCAACAACCTGGATCACCTGGAGATCCCCTGGTTGTCTGGGATGCCATGAGTATCAAGGCACCTGCTAGAGCCACGAGCCAGTGCAGGAGTAGCCAGTGGGCACCTTGCAGGTCTGGTGCCTGAAGGCAAGTATTGTGGCAGTGCAGGAGGAAGGCTCCAAGCCCCAGCACCTTCTGAACACCTTCCCTCTTTGCCTAAATGCACCCAGAAGTAGAGCCCCACTTCCTCTCTCCAGACAAGTACTTTCCCCAGCAATATCATTGGGTTTTGGCTGCTCTATCAGATGTGTGGTAATTCACTGGTGCAGCGGTTAGGAACAGGCATGTGCTCATTTACTCTTTCTGGGATCCAGCTGGGTGCCTTGAGGGTGTTAGAAATCCTCTAACAGAAAATTAAACCAAAAAATCCCAGCTCCCAGTGAGAGGACTTAGTTTCAAGCCCAAGCTTTGTGTTTCAGGGAAAATGGCCCCATTTATCAAGTTATCTGTGAGAGTGAGTAGGCCTCATGCCAGGAACGCTACCAGCCTGCTATCGGCTGCCTGCTGAATTACTATTCAGTGAACTTTCAAGCAGATTATTGGAATTATATTGAATTTCATTGGAGGATGCTGGAGCTTCCTTGCTTTCAGACTTGCTCTCTGCCCTCTATTAAATCTCTGAGCTGCCAGAACAAGATGCTGGGTGGCTGGTGTGATGGCTTTCCACGTGTGTGAGCCATCAGAAAAGTTGTGCTCTGCATCTAAATGCAGCAAGACTGTTATGATCAATATTCATCAAAAGTGAGATTTTTGGTTTTCAGTAGCAAGGGTGCAGAGTTTTTTTGTAAGATACATCATGCTGAGGTCGATGCAAATGAGCTGATCTTTTCTTTAGGGGTCTACATTCATTTGCGCAGAAGGAGGGTTCAGATTGAAATTTCCTTTAATGAACATAACAGAAGGTGAGAGAACATAATTAACAGATTCAATCATAGAATTGCTTTCAAGGCTCTTCACAGGTACTAGAGAAAGAAAGAACCTATGGGTTCTACCTTTATGGGAAGATTTTGAGTGTTCTGATGGTAATAACAAATGGTCCTAGGTTGGTTGAGTTTGAACCACAGATCTCTAGCTGGAGACGGAGCTGCTTTCCAAGCTGGACAGACCTATTCTAATTATGCCAAGGAGCCATTATATTGTTGGATTATCATGTAGAAGAAGGAAGAAAAAGGTTTTGAGTTGCGGCTTATAAACCCCTCAGCAAGAACTGCTGGATACTCCTGCTCAAGAGTCTCATAGGCTTCCTTATGACTCTCTGTCCTATGAAGATTACTTGAGTGTACTTGAAACAGAGCAGAGCTGTGCTGCAGAGACATGCTAACAGCAGAGCCTGTTCTCTGCTCTTCCTTACCTGCATAGGCAGCATTAGAAACCATGCATCTCAACTATTGATTCATTACAAGCCCCAGGATTCTTAACCCTGGACAACACTTCAGTGCCAGGAACAGCATCATTTATTACCTGTTTACTGCTGGGACAATGTTCAAGAGCTGAAATACACGCTGGAGGTTTCTAAGTCTGCAGTTCATGTGATGGGAAATACACCTCATAATCCAAAATTCATTCTGTACTGTTTCCAATAGTGGGAAAATTGTGTTTGCATTGATGCACTTGTGTCCCTGCTGGAGTTGTGCTGGGGTAAGAGTAAGGGAGTGGATTGATCTGCAGCCTTTATTAGAGCTAAAACCAATCATGCCTCCTTTCCCAAAACATTTGAATTTGTGACACACTTAAGCAGGATAAGGTAGTTGCGCACTCATTTGTATGAGTAAAGACACATACTGTAATCATAGCTATATTTCGAAGAATTACACTAAGTAATTGCATGTATATTGCACTACAGCCTCACAAACCTGGTAACACTTTCAAGGAAGAACAGCTGTTATAAGAGTCTATATTTGTAAAAAAATTTAGTACTTAAATTAACCTAACTTACTGCAAAGCAAGCGAGTATTTCTTATGTTTGTCACTGAGCGTGTGGAACCATTTAAATCTGAGCTGTTAGTAATGGCCAGCAACTTTTTCGTTCGCCAAAGAGTGAGAAGGCAGTAGGAAAATACATAAATATTTAATGCTAAAGTGCCCGCAATTGATGCAATTTATCTGCAATTTGCTCAGCTGCCACTTGATGGGGCCGAACGTCTCGTTTTGCAGCAGGCGCTGCTCGCTTCCACCTCCGGCCGGGGAAGCACAGCGAGCGCTGGGTAGCGGCCGGGGCGATGGATGGACAGTGGGGATGGTACCCAGTCTCCATCCTTTCAAACCATCATGATACTGGGAGTCTGTCACGCCTTCTCAAATCTCACCGCGCTTCCCTTGCCTCCTCCTGTGCTAATTCACGGTTGCATATAAAATTGCTCTCCAAGCCCTTCTGTTTTTCCTAAGGAAAAAGCAGTACTCATGCTCTAGCTAATAGCAAAGGGCTGGTATGGAGGATCTGACTCTTTTGGACGAGTAAATTGGCCTCACAAAATGCAATGTGTATGGATCTGATGTCTCCGAAGAAGCCAGGGGAAATTGTTTTCCTGCCTTTACTTGATATGTCCAAAACTTTTCATGAAATCCTTCCCAGGAGGAAAGAAGTAGTCTCCCTCCTCCCTTCAAAGCACCTGCTGTAAAACATCCAGTTTGGCTTCCTCCAGTTGAAAAGGGATGTGAAAAAAAGTAGAAGGACTCGTGGAGAGCTGATGAGATGGCAATGGACTGGAGTATATGCCAAGGAACAACATAATGGAACACCATAATTTGTAGGTATCTGTGCTGGGGTTGCTGTTAAAAGGAGCTGTTCTGTCCCTCTCCCTTCTTGCTAGAGCAAACAGCTGTGGATTTCCAGGACATCAGCTGGGTTTAACACAGGCCAGCAGTTTGTACGGCCTTGCATGTTCTAGAACCAACACAAAGAAAGCTTTTTGTCAGCGTGAATAACAGTATCCAAACTTAAGCCTTGTACATGGGTGGCCTCGGAAAGCTAAAAGTTCAAGGAATCAGGCTGCAGAACAGGTGTCACAGCACTTGGAATTACCTCTGTCTGAGCTGGTGGCTGAATCTGAAGCTCAGATGTATTCAATAAAAAGCCAGTATTTCATTACCTGTTGTCTAAGTGGAATGTTCTTGGCTGAACTGGCAACTTTATAAAAGTCACAAAGTATGTTCATGAAGAATAAACATCTGAGTACATGAAAGAGAAAAGAAAATAAACCAGTGTTTCTGCACATGTATGGTCTGTAGGCTTGCAGGCTGTTGAGTTACCGATCTCTAGAGTTACCAAGCTGTACAGCATTCATGGTCTGGCTGAGGGTGAGGTCTTCAAACTTCTCACTCATTATTTGGCATCTCTTTTGGAGCACGATAACCCTAAGGGTTGCTATCTGAATTATTTAAGAAATCTTTTGGTAAAGAAACTCCTGATATTGTGCAAACATGCCATATGCTGGCAGATGAAGGAGTAGTGCTAAATTGCAATGACTCTGTATATGAGTTTAAACATAGAGCTCTTTTCATAACCCCAGAAGCGTCTCTGTGTAGTAACTCAGAGCTTATTACCAGCCCATAGGAAGAACAAGGCAGGATGGCAACAGCACAGCCAGACTAAGAGACAACAACTTGTGAGGAAGTGACTTAACAAAGACTTTTTCCTCCCCTGTATTATCACAGCTACTTGCAGATGAGTACTTCTAATTGCTTTCACTAAAATGTATTACTTTGAATTCCTTAGCAGTGAATCGTGATTGTTACATGGGCATATAATGATAGAACAAGGGGGAAAATTTCTAAACTAAATTGGGAGAGCTTTAGATTAAATGTTATAAGGAAACTCTTTACAGTGATGTGGCTCTGGCAGAGGCTGCCCAGAGAAGCTGAGGATGTCCTCATTCCCTGAAACATTCAAGGCTAGGCTGGACAGCGTTTGGAGCAAACAGGTCTGGTAGAAGTGGTCTTTTTGCCCATGTCACAGGAGTTGGAACAAAAAGCTCCTAAAGTCCCTTGTAACCCAAACCGTTCCATGATTATGTGGTTCTCTGATTTTATACGTTAGACAAATAAAAAGTTGATTTATAGTACAAGTGAAATGTAGCATGTTTAACAGCTTTGTACAGCCAACAGCTGCTTTGTGATGGGATCCCCAGGAGATATTAGTTTTTATGATAGTTAAGAAATGATTGTGTGAAAAATGGATAATGATTTCTAAAAGTAGGTTATATGTGAGAACCAGCATCTTTTTAGCACAACAGTAGGCTAAAGATGGTAAAGGTGCTGTTCCTCAAAGAGCAGTGCAGGCTTCAGCTTGTTTCATGTATGCACAGCCTTTGAAAACATTGTGAACTAATGAAGTTTAGCAAAGAAAGCAAGCTTGAAGCGTTTTCACTACAAAGAAAATCACTAAAAAGTCACTGGGGACTAAGTATGTGACATAATTTAGTAGAATGAAAACACCAGGTCATGCTTCTATGAGCAATTCTTCTGCAAGTCAAAGACTTATTACTAGGAACTGATTGCTCTCCTTGTTGCTAACAGGCTGAGGAACATAAAGTATTGATAAGGGAAATGGGAACCAAGGATGTAGCAGCATGAAGCTTCCTGTTATCCCATGTGGATCACTGGTGAGCCCTGATCACAAAGATGTCCCAAAGGGGGATATTGAGATGCTGGGGATATGTGAGAAAGATCGATCAGAGGTCAGCTGCTTTGACTAGGCAAAAAAAAAGGTTGTGTAGAGTGCTTAAGGGCCCTAGATGTAAGTGGCATGGTGCCTGTTGGACCTGCTGAGCCGAGCTGACTGCCTCAGCAGATGATGCAGTTGGTGACAAGCAGTGTGGCACAGAGGGGGCACAGCATGTCACTTTCTTTGACCACACAGAGCACAACTATGAGCAATGCTGAGACCTGAAGTCTTTGCTAGTCACGGGACCGTGTGTCCAACAAAGAAACCCTTGGCAGTTTGCCGGGGCTGGGGTGAGTGGGAAATTAAGATAACTGGCAAAAATAAGCCATTTTGTATATTAAGTACAAAAGAGCAATACTTGGTCAATTAACTTTCTGGGACATTGAGACTGATTCAAATGAAGGGGTAGAGCGAGTGCCCAATTCCATCCCTAGGCAATGGGGACAATTTTGAATCTGCAAATGCCCCTTGTGTTGGCAGCTGAGACTATCAGTTTGTTCTTCAGGTCCCTCTGTGCCTCCCTCCCTTCAAATGATGGGTCTGAGAAGGGAACGTCAGAACCTCAGCAGAGGGATAAACATGGCTGTATGTTCACATTCAGCTACAAAAGCAATGTCTGAGGGCTTCCAAAAGCCAAAGCCCCTAGGATGGGTGATGCTGGCTCTGCTTCTTCCTCCTCTCACTCCTTCTCACCGTGCAGGCAGCTCCCATGGGCTGGGTGCTACCTCTGGGAACAGGAGAGATGCAGGGAGCAGAGAGTGAAGCCAGGTGGTGCTGCCAGCAGATCTGGAGAGGCTTTTATCAATATAACAGAGAANTGAGTCTGCAAATGCCCCTTGTGTTGGCAGCTGAGACTATCAGTTTGTTCTTCAGGTCCCTCTGTGCCTCTCTCCCTTCAAATGATGGGGCTGAGAAGGGAAGGTTGGAACCTCAGCAGAGGGATAAACATGGCTGTATGTTCACATTCAGCTGCAAAATAGTGTCTGAGGGCTTCCAAAAGCCAAAGCCCCTAGGATGGGTGATGCTGGCTCTGCTTCTTCCTCCTCTCACTCCTTCTCACCGTGCAGGCAGCTCCCATGGGCTGGGTGCTACCTCTGGGAACAGGAGAGATGCAGGGAGCAGAGAGTGAAGCCAGGTGGTGCTGCCAGCAGATCTGGAGAGGCTTTTATCAATATAACAGAGAACCAGCTGTACATATTTCTTTCGTCCCCAGTCATTTCGGCTTTTTCTGAGTTCGAGAGAGCAAGCAGGGGACTCCCACTTTGAAAGAAAGAATAATAATAATTTTCCATTTCCTTTGCCTTTGCCTCAGAAACAAAGGATTTTTTTACATATTTTACACTATTTGCTTGGTAGCATACCTGAGGCTGACATGGAGCTCAAGACATTTTGAAATACAGCTGGTCCTGCGTTATTCCAAGTATGTGACTGGCTTAAAATGCTCCAGGGGCAGCACACCCAAGACTGTAGGGGTCTGTAGAGGGGAGATTTTTATGAAAGCAAATCTCGGGCACCTTCCAACAAGGGGAAATTAAAGATGATTCAGAATGTTTAATGAAAAAGGCTGTAGTATCATTCCTACCTCAAGTGGATACGCAGAAATTATTAATTGTATACAAACCTCTAAAAATTTTAACATTCATAGAAGCTTCTATGAGCCTCCCTGTCACCAACTCTGCCAGTGCTGGTGGTTTCCTATATCTACCTGCAACTCTCCTTCTTCAAAAGTTCCCAAAATGCCCATCCCTCTGGGAAGCAAAATGCCAGCATTGCAGTGCAGCTCTGTGTGTCTGATGCCAGTGAGGGCATTACTGTCATCTTGACATGGAGCCCTTTCGATGTGCTTGTGATAGTTACCTGAATTTCAAGGCCTGTATTTCCAGGCACACTCACCATCATAGAGATGTTGAATATTTGTTAAGTACCCTCTCAAGTACCATAATGTCCCATTGATTTTGATTACGCTCAAAAGCAGTCGAGCTTAAATTAACAATGGAATATTTTAGATTGCTCTCTCCAAATACCATTCAAATATCTCCACATTTTCCAGCTATTTGTAGTAACATTGTCCTGAGTTTAACAGGATGAGAGGTTCATACACTACTGTATTGACGGCTTGAATAAATTTTCTTTCCCCCAAACCTATGGCATACAATGCTTTCAGGGTTTTGAGGGTTTCATAGAAGAATGCTTTTTTTTTCTCACTATTTTAATGAAGCATCATTTTTTGTTTGGAAACCTGCCAAAATTTCCAAGAAAATTCTCTTGTCCAGGAGAGGTTCACACCTTAATTCAGAGAAGTCAGCTTGGTTTTGAGACAGCATGTTTGATTTGCCCCAGCTGAGTGACTGCCAGGTGCTTGATAAAGCAGTGGGAATGGCTCTGCATCAGAACACAGCAAAAGTTTGCCCTAGGCTTGTCTCCAGTAGAAGTACTTCTGCCATTCATACAGGGTTTTTGTAGGAGATTGCTGCCTCCATGGGAAGTGTTGTTATCAAACAGATTCTCCTGCCTGCTGTGCAGAAAACACAAGAAAAAATACTTTCTGAAAGGGCCCATTTTTTTCAGAGAAATGATGAGGAAGGGACTTCTAAAGATTTTTTGTTGTTTCCTTCTTTGAAGCAAAGTAAAATTTAAAACAAAAGGAAATTCTCTGTCCATAAGGAGACTGTTTTGATTTTAAAAAATAGTATTTTAGTGGGAAGAAGAAAGAACCAGAACTTGAGGAGAAGGTCACTCCATATTACCTATGCAAATGAAATTTTATTTTTTTTGCTCACCAGAAAGCAAATGCAATAGGAAGGCTCAGAAAATTGAGATTTGCTTCAATTATGCCCTCTGCTGCTAGGGAGCTGAAACAAGGCCCAGCATGGTTCGGACTAACAGAATGCTGCTTTGATTTGAATGTTCTCTTCTGGCTCAGAGGCTTGAAATGCTAACTAAAACCCTTTTCAATTAGAAGACTTTCCTGGTTCTCTTACATTCTCTCCGCTCCACCTAAAAAGTGCTGTTCCTTCATTACATCATTATTATGCATTTGTGGAAGAGGTCTCGCTTGACTCCTTTGCTCAGATGGAGAGCAACTGCTGCTGCCATTTGTATTGGCAAGGAGAGCATTTTGAGCCATGATGAATTAGTGAGGGGCCATATGCAAAATCCTTGCACAATTTATTTGAAGAGGTACAGAAGGGCAGCAGGAAGGGAGCAGGAAAAGAAGTACCAAGGTTTTCACCTGGTAGAAAGAGTACTCTACTCAAAAAGAGTTTACAAACTCTCGGCCAAAACAACATAGTTTGGCCTTTATTGTCTCAAGAAATACATCTTAATTTATTTAATTTTGATGTATTTATTGACATACCTAGGTGTTCAAAAAGCATAAATCGGGAGTTTCACAGAGCTGTGAATATACAATACTGCACATTCAGGCATATCTGTGCTCTTCAAAGCTGCAGAGCAGCATATAATGTTTAAAAAACTCAGATGTCAAGGGAAGGATTAACACTATTTTAACCCGTGATTTCTCTGTTTCTTTGGATTTTTAGCTCCCAAATTTCTTTGAATACTTGGTTCTTCATATGCTGTTCTTTTCCCAAGTATGAGAAATTGTTTACCTTAGTGCTGTCTCTTTCTGACAGATTTCAAGACATGCAAGTTTTTTTATGAAACATTGAGGTACAAACAGAAGACAACTCCGAAATACTGACATACCACCCCAAAAAACTTCTGGGATTTACAAAGATCAATAGATAGACATGGCAGTACAAAGAGCCACAGGCATATGAGCTGAGACATGTGGAAGACGACTAAAGGGAAATTAGGAAGAAGCAATGAAAATACTCTGAGAAATGATGAGGATGTCTGAGATGATGAGAGCAGCTTGAAAGGGAATAAAAAAGATAGTATAATGAAAGATGGAAAGATGGAAAGAAAGAATTAGTTTGCCCATTGCTGCTGGCACTGCTGAGCCATCCAAGACTACCAAGGCCTAATCCCAAGCCCATGTGGTATTCAGGCACTCGGCGCCTTCACAAGCTGACAACTAAAGGTGCAGCTCAAGGCAGAAGTTTATGTAACACAAGATTACACAGCACCAGTTTTCAAACCCAAGGGGATTGTCACCGGTGTCTATGAGAAACATTCCCTCTGACTGATTGCACTTGACATGATGAGGGTGCAACCACTTCATGTAATATGAAGCAATATGAAACAACACCAGCTTGGCTGCATCTATGAGAGGCGGATGCATTGTAGATGCAAGCTTAGGATGTGTCTGAGAAGAAAAAGAGAAAATGTAAATCTGTCATGAAGTGACGACAGTATTTTACGCTTACAAATATCTTACAAGGTTTTTGGTCTTCCATATTTTATGGAAAAGTTTTTAGAAGAAGGAAAGATAAAATATGACAGCAGGTGAAATGCTCTTTTCCAGCATTAATTTAGCAATGTAGCAAGCTGTTTGGAGCCCAGGATGTGTTAAGAGGTGCAAGGAAGGGATTTCTTTTATAAAAATCGTGGTTTTAACTAGAGAGCAGGAACAGAGAGATAAGTCTGAAGCCAGGAACTTTTGTCATTAGGCAAGACCCAGGCTGCTCCCTCCTTTTTACCCACAGAGAAGGACACACACTGGGAGCTGCTGCCAGCACAGCTGTGTGACACCTTCCCATCTTCTCCCTCTCTGTCTCTGCAAGATGTTCCAGATGAGACAGGTCAGCTTTGAAAAATTAACAGGGAATCAGAATGAGACTGGATGGCATTTCTCATTGAAGAGGCAGAGAAGACAGGGAAAGAATAAACAGAGCTATGATGAATTGCACCTCCCTCTCCTATGGCTGCACCCATCTGCTCTGAAACACAATGAGTGCCAACAATTATTTTTCAGCTTCTGGAAGACAAGTCTGGCTGAGGCAAGTATTGGAGACAGCCTCTAGTTGGGTTGGTTCTGCTTCTGGTCAGTGATGGATGCTGCTAAATTCTGGAAAACCAAATGTACAGGCAGAGGTGGGAGCAAAGCAAGAGCGGCCAGAAGATGCTCTGGGAGAGCGAAGATTTCTTGTGCCAGATGTTAGTGACTGAGGGCTTTAGCATTTCCCTGGTGGCTGATGGGTGCTGAGGTGATATCTCTGGTGGTGTGGAGTTGAATCTCGGTGTCCCCAGGCTGCCAGGGACATCCTCACCTTCTCAAGGTAGTTTTTCCCAGATGCCATCAAGCAGCAAGAATGTCCGAGGTCTGTCTGGGATCAAAAGTCTGTGGAGGGATGTATATTCCATGGAGATGTTTTGTACATTATCCACTCCAGGCATGGACTGGGACATGGCCCCAGAATCCAGGTGCTGATCTCCCCTCACTTTGCCTGAGGAGCTGGGAGGTCCTGGGGCTCCCACCCATCACGAAGCAGAATTGATCTAAGGGGTGTGTTTCCTTTCATGATCTCTTTCTAAAACCTGGAAAACAGAGGTTAATGATGGAGGATGTGATGATTCTGGAGCATGTGCTTGTGAGGGTGCCTACAAGCAGCACAGTGCAGAAGAATATGAGCCTTCTGCATCATCTCAGAGGCTAAACAGGCACTTCAGATTCTTCAAATTTACAGTGTTGGAGTAGGTGCTATTTATGAAAAGAAAGTGCTGTTGAATTACTTTTAAAAATTCACTATCAGTTTCACGATATTTTAAGAATTCTGCAATTACATTAGATGGTTAAAATGTATAGGGTTCTTCTGAGACTTGCTCTGTGCTCTTTTTCTACAACCTGTGAAAGATTCAAAAGAGTCTTCAGGGTTTATGAAAAGATCTTGCAGCCTCTTCATAAGTCTGTAGGTAAAAATGACCCCATTTTACCTGAAAGCCTGAGAGGATCTTCACCCTCATTTACAAGCTGAAATAGGCAGCATTAACAGCATTTCGTGAACCCAGAGTACAGCAGATGCCTCTTAATATGCAGGAAAAGAAAAAATGTCTTCCATAGGCTGGTTTTTACTGCTCAGCTCTGTCCAACTTTGCATCTTCCTGGAAGAAAGGCTTTGGGTAACTGAAGGGGATGGGAGCGAGACAAGAAGTCTTGTGATGCTCTGGAATTTGCACAGTTTGCACCTCCCTCCTGGCAGATGCTACATCAGCAAAAGCAGCAAATTTGGCTGGTTATTTGCTCTTCTTTTATCACCCTGCTGATGCCTGAAGCAAGAAGGGTGTCTCTAAGACACAAGAAGATGGTCTCTAAGGTCCCTCTAAACCCACACCATTCTATGATCTACCCAAAGCAGAATCAAGTGCCTCACATCTAAACATGCTTTATATAATTTTCTTTGTGTAGCAAATGTAAAAGGTCTTCATGTGGGTTTTAAGGAGAAAGAAATAAACAATGTTACCAAAGAAACTAACATGGCTGAAAATTAGAAACTAATTCAAAAATTGCAGGGTTTTTAAGTGATCTAAAATTTTAAAATATATTTGCGGTACCATCTATTTCTGAAAAAGCCTCAATTTCCATTCCAAGAAACATGCACATTGGATATGAAAAATACCCACAAAGCATGGGAAGACATGCAATGCATCAAACCCTTCATATTTTCTAAAATATATGCATTTGGACACTACAATTCTGTAGTGTGTAAGTGTTCTGCCCTTAAATTTTCTTTTCTATAACCTAAGCACATGTATTATAACATGTATTATAAAAACGAACAATATTAGAGAATTTAGATAAAGGATCTTTGTACTTTTTTCTCCACAGATGACAGTTTTCTGACCTGGACATTCAATATAACAAGTTGATGACCCAAGGAGTTCTGACACAGAAGGGAGTAGCAGCTGCCTGGGGTAAAAGCCAGACAGCCCTGTGGTGTTGCTGGTGGTCTGAGATGTGTGGACAGAAGTGCTCAACCCAGTCCCAGCACATGTCAGAGCTAGGACCATGAAGATATTCCAGCAGATCTCAGGAATATGTTAAATATTTCTGGTAGCTCTCTAGCCTCGTGCACAGATCACAAAATTACAAGCACTTGTCTCCTAAACTTTGTTGAAAAGTTTCATAAAATCTGCCTGCAGTATCGTGCCAATATAATGACCACGTGCGCTGTGCACAGGGGTGACTACTCAGATGAAAACTGAAGCAATTTTTCCTGTTCCAAACAGCAGTAACTCCAGAGTTACCTTCAGTCACTCCATCTTTATTAAATAGGTAGAGTCGTCGCTGCCACTGTTTGATAAATCAAGGAGCATGTTTTGGACTGAGGTTTATGTGTCTCTGAACCTTCAGTCAACCACTGGTGTAATGATAGGAGGGTTGATAACTGTAAAAACCAAGTACATTAAGTGGTAGAACATTAATGGCAAAGAAAAACATACAAACTTATATTCTCTCTGGCTGAGAAAGTAATTTGCATTTTTAAGCTATGAAAAACTTAACATCTGTTATTATCTATTATTCTATTATTCATCTCCTTTAAAGTACCATTTAGATACCTC
>VZRF01004795.1:0-97757 GCA_013396875.1 Vireo altiloquus
GCCCCAACAATGAAGGGACTGTGACATCTCTCCAATGAGGAAAGGTGAGAAAGCTTGGGCTGCTCAGCTTGGAGAATAGAGGGATCTGGGGAATCTCATCAATGTATACAAGTGCCTGAAGGGAGAGTGCAAAAAGAGTGGAGCCAGGGTCTTTCCAACCATGCCCAGTGAAGGGACCTGAAGCAACAGGCACAAACTCAATAATACCTGATTTTAATTTAAAATGAAGAGAAGAGGAAAAGAATGTGTAACATCCTCAGGACTATTCTGAAAGTAAAAGGAAAACAAAAAACCCACATGGGGAAAAAAAAAACCACAGCCAATTTCTTTCCTCCTTGCAATTTAGTTTGAATTCCCTGTCTTGCTATGATTAAACAATTAGTGTAATTCCCAGAGGGACAGGAACAACACACAATCCAAGATCAAAATCTTACTGCTTTATTTGTGGTTCAAGCACCCCAGAACAAATGATCACTACAAATATTACACTGCTGTTGAAGTCAGGTCTAGGAAGCTTTAAGCAAGGATATGAGAAAACTGAGACAACAATTATGTTCCACACTGTATAGGTCACCTCTGTTTACTTCTAGAGCATTTTCCTTCACAAACACATCTGTTTTGAACCCAAGAACAACTTCCCCATCTGCTTCATGTGCATCAGAACTATAATTATGAGTGACAATTATAGAGAACAGCAGATCTCACAAACAGGAAATAATTTTTAAAGTTCATATTAAAGCTCATGTTAATTTGAAAACAAACTTACAATTCTATTATAAAATACCCACTCTTCTTTCATTATTTTGCTTCCAATCCTTCTGACTTCAGTCTCCATAATTACATTAGGTTACACGCTATGCTCAGAAAACACTCTATTGTTTTCCTGCATTATTTAGTCCTGTTCCAGAACAAATGTTTTAACAATGGCAAAAGAGATGCAGTATCTAAATCACCAGTGTCTTAACAAATTTTGGAAGATGGTGCACAGAGAAGTGACCGAGATGTCAGCACTAACCAGCTGTGTCTAATATAATATTTCTTCCCTTAACATTTCCAGCTATTGTTACTCTCAGTACAACTCCACCAGTGACAATAATAGGGAATGACTGTGCAACACTGTGATCAACAGTCAGCACCTTGTCTGTACCAGCAGAGGCAGGAACAACAACATAAGCTGTGTCAAAAATGGAAAAAACCCACAGTGGTTTAAAGGAAATGCACTTTCTGATAATCCTATTCTAATACAGCAGTCTTTATATATTTTATATCTACTGATGGTAACAGGTGTCCTGCTTTCACTCTTTGAGTGACAATTATTTAAGGTCAAGTTTACTGCTAGAGACTACAACTTTTTACCCATCCTTTGATACTCCTAGAGATGATGAAAGTATAAGAGAAACACCATGATACTGTGCCTACAGCCCTACTCAGAAAGGAAGAAAAAGAAATGCGTATTCTGAATGAAATTCACTATGTTTTGTGTGACTATCATCCTCTGTGAAATACAACTATTCAATTAACCACAGAAACACTCTTGTAGGTGTTTCTTGAACAGTGAAGCAGTATTGACAACCACAAGGAAAAATCAAATAGGAAGCTACAAAGGCAAAGAGCCTGCCAAGGATTATGCAAAATGAAACCATTTACTTTTCACTGAGCTTTTTCTGTAGACAAGATACGCCTCACTTTGTGTGCATCTGTGTGTGAAGGGATGCCATCCTACAGGCACTTCCTGAGCTCCCTGCACCACTACAATGCAGTAATACACAAGAGGCATCACAGCATTGCTGATTTTCTGAAATATTACCATTTATCTCACCGTTTTTCCTTACACTACAGAGTAAACACACCCAGCCTTACTCCCTGGTTCTGGTCCTCCAGTCATGCAGGCAAGAGATATCTAAAGAATCAATGCTTTCTCCTCTGCCTGCACTTCTGATGTCCTTCCAGCAGTAAATGGGCATAGAGGGACACAGTGAGGCTCACACAAATCTCACCCTGGTGTCGTATCTTGTGCCCATCATTTGCGGACCTGGGAAGAAGCTCAGTGAGACAAAGGCAAACTGGATTAAGTTTCTCTATAGTAGCAACCCACACGGACATTCTTATGCCCTCCTGCTCCACAGTAAAATTAAGGCATTTTCCATATTTCTGTTGTTTCTATCAACAAATGACTTACATTTTGACAAATAAATGTAATTTATGTAGGGCATGGAGATCACAGATGTAAAACTATGGAATTATATAAATAATGTGTGGTAGTGCCAGTTTGAAAGCAGTAAGATTTCAGGAGAATGACCAAATACTTTGCCCCTGGCAAGTCGCCAGAGACTAATAACCTAACACCACCCAGCTAATGCCAAGCCTTCAGTGCAGAGTACAAACAACATTAGTCAGGGGCCTGATACGTGATTGGCATTATTAGGCCATAAAAAATGCCTGGCTCATTCACAATTACAACTGCAAAGCTGCACTGCTTCTGCTGGATCATCTGGGGTGACAGTGCCAGATTAAACTGGCGGCCAAAGTGCCATTTTGCCTGTAGAGCTGAAGCCACAAACAGGATCCCAAGCTTTAAGAGCAGGGCTCTCCAGCTGAGGGCCCACACAGCACCACGGGAAAGCTTTCCACACATGGATTTACCAAACAGATGATCAGATATGCTGCTGTGCAAATCAAGCAAACAGGGCAATGATGAGTACGAAAACAAAGGTGTGATCCAGTTCTCTCCCTGTCTCAGAGAGAAGTACACCTTTCTGTGCCTCTCAAACCTGTGCTACAGGCTGGTTCGTATTCCAGGAAGCACCCTGTCTGTATTCCAGGTGGGATACAGAGTCTTTGAAATGGCCAGTCTGCTCCTCCTATCTACCAATGTGACACCTTTAAGAAGTTTATTAAGAAGTTAATCACATAATATACCAAGTGTATTAGACACTGCATAGCTCAAAGGAAAAGTTTCCCCATGAAACCTGTCTGTCTGTATTTTCCAAGCCCATTTAAATTCAACTGATGCATAAATTTTACCTATGGTCTAACTCAAGGAGTGCTATAAAATCGTTTTTATACTGAGTGACAATGCCTGTCAGGTATTGGTACTGTGCAACTTCATCTCACCCTTATCAGGTAAAATTTCTGCACAGCACATACAAGCCTTGTACACCTTAGAGGAAAACAAACAAAAAAATGAAAACCATGGAATTTAGGTAGAGAAGACTACAGTTCATAGAAAGCAAGCAGCCTCTCTAAGAAATACAGTGCTAAATCCTAAGTTAAATCATAAAAGACTGTGTTCAGATAATCTCTCACTTGATAAGAAAGTAAGTAAAATTCACAGGAGAACTGGAGACCTTCAAACCTCAGCAGTTCCAACACTGACATTTGGATGCATTTCAGATAAGCATTGGAGCTTCCAGATCCTAATCCAAACTGAATCTCCAAGCATTAATTAAGTTCATCTGTCACATACTACCCATGAAGTATGTTATTTCCTCAGCGAATAAGGCCATTATGATTACAACTGAATAATTCAGAAACCTAAACTGCCAAGAAAAAGTGCACTTTCATCATGTTCCCACAAGAACTGTTGGGAAAAGAGATTGTTCTGCCATCAGAAGTATCAACACTGAAATTTGTTTTTACTCCAGAGTGATACAAAAATCCAGTATTTTGACCTTTTCCAGAGGGGAAAAAAAAGTATTAAAAAATTCAAAGTAATCAAAATATTCTATTTCAGTAAGGTAAAACAGTATACAGGAATACTAAAGATGTATAATGATTAGAAAAAATACTTTACATAACTAAAACTGATTCAAAATGGTAGACATTTGAACCCAAATATTCTGTCAAGATGAAATATGAAATCAGAATTCTTCATCTAGATTTTTCCTTTCACACCATCAGGATCACACAGCTCCAAAAAAATTTTCAATTTTCAACAGAAATTTTTAAAAAACCCTTCATCTTCCAAAAACAAATCTGCTCTGATACAAATTCCTCTTTCAGCTCTTGTCCAAGAGCCGAAAGATCCAGCAGCAAAACTGAATCACATGATCTCTAAACTGTAACAAATGTCCTATACTATGCATGCTTACATAATTTCTGTAGTCACAGAAGTAGTAAAAGCTTTCAGCCACTCCAAAACAGACAATGACTACACAGACAAGACTATTTTGGAGCCTTACAGGTGCTTGATGAGAAGAACTTGTCATGCAACAATAACTCTGTTGCACCTAAAGGTCTCAATCCTTCACAAGATGTTTTTTTCTCTCAAACATAATCCTCGGCAACAGTAAAACCTACAGAACCTCAAAGACCATGGTCCAACAAGAGCAGAGAGCACGATTTCTAATCTTACAGCTCGTTCCCTAAAATCTTCTTATTCTTATAAAGGCAAATAAAACGTTTGTTAAAACAGCCATTCTCCACTTTCCTCCATGGAACGTGAAGTTCCCAATAAAGAAACAAATACTGCATCCACTATTCAGATTATGACCAACTTTACCACCGAAAAAGCATTTTCTACAAAGCAATTTACAAAGCACTGTTTCCATGCTAGGTTCCTATTCTAGCCACTGAAATCCTGTGATTCCCTCAAAGTAAAACTTCCCTTGAACATTGTTAGTTCTCAAAGTTTTCAGACAGCTGAAAGTGACACCATTGTTTTCTTTGTGCCACATCCTGTTCAGCTATCAGCAACTCTTATTAATGCAGAAAGATGTGTCTCTATACTGAGCTTGAATTTCCTGCTTTCCAAGATGTCTCAGGCAGCAGAATTAGAGAAATCTTTCAAGCTTCATTTCAAAAGCCCTTCAGTGAAGCGTCAGGCACAAGGATTTTTCCCTTCTTAAAGCTCAACAACTTACTTCTAACTGTAGAATCCTGATCTATTCCACGATTTCATTAATTTGGTAATATTCAACTTGCCCTAGTAATTTTTAAAATAAACATTCAGTCAGGGTTTAACCCCAGCCAGCAACTGAGCACCAGACAGCCACTCATTTAATACCCCCACCAGTGGGATGAGGGAAGAACTGGAAGGGTAGAAGTAAGAAACAAATTCGTGGGTGAAGAAAAAAAGTTTCATAGTTAAAAAGAAGTAACAATTTGAAAAAATTGTAAGGAAGAGAAGAAAAACATAACAAAGAGAGGAAAATAAAACCTGAGACAAGTGATGTAACTGAGAATAGTTGCCCACCACCCCGACTGACAGCCAGGAAGTCCCCAAGCAAGTGCTCCCACGTGCCAATCTCTTCCCTGCCTAATTGCTGAGCATGACTCTGCACGAAATGGGATATCCCTTGGGCCAGCTGGAGGCAGCTGTCTGAGCTGTGTCCCCTCCCAGCCATGTTCTTGTGCACTCCCAGCCTCCTTGCTGGATGAGGAGCAGGATGATGCTGTGTAAGCACTGCTTTGCAATAACCAGAACATCCCTGTGTTCCAAAACACAGCCCTATACCAGCTACTCTGAAGAAATTTAACTCTTTCCCAGCCAAAACCTGTACATTTCCAAAATCTTTTTCATCTAACAATAAAACAGTATTACAATCACTCCCTAAGCTCAGATTTTTGTTAAACCAGCCCAAAAACTGACTATGATTCAGCTACGTAACGCTGACAGAGGGTTTGGAGCTCTACATCCTAGGAGGCACTAAGGCACTGCTCTGTCTAGAAGAATCAGCTGCTGTACTTAGCTCTATTCTTTTTCTTATAAGTGGGTGAAATGATAACATAGAGATTGATTATCTTGCATCAGTAACAAGGGGAATTAAATCCAATCTTATCATCATTTCCAAGTTAGCAATAAAGTTAACACCATAATCTTAGAGATAAAGCATGGAAAGCTCTTTGCCTGCTAGTGACAGCAGAAAGCTAAAATTACTATGCAGTTACAAACAGAAAGAAAAGCAAAAGAACTTGCCTCTGTAAACTGGACTCAGGTAAACATCCTGCAAAACACTTTTTAAACCAAAGATCATAAGGGAGTTTGCTCATTGCAGCACATGCCTTCAGATGCATGAGTAGTCTGTTATCTTCAATGTTCAAATACTGCTCCAGAATTTTTGGCTGAGAAAGAATTAAAAAAAATTAGGTAACTCACATCAAAATATCTTCATAGTTAATGCACATATAAGACAAGCACTGTCTTAAAAATTCAACTGGCATAAAATAACTTTTAATTAATGTACCTTCTTTGTTATAACTGTTTCAAAATATGGGTGTTACTGAGTTTTGCAATTAATTAATTATGTACTTAACCAAAAAAACAACCTCAACTTCCTTAAATTGCTGACCACTAGCAGAACTTCCAACATATGCAGAATTCCCTAGTGCAAGGAGGTGTTTCAGAGCTTAAGGCAATGCAGAGATTAAACATGCACTAATTACTGCTACCTCCACAAGTAAAACTGAGTTTCATTCACTTCAAACCTAATCGCCTTAGCACACATCAAAAAAAAAATCTACACACAAAAAATCAATTCTGAGAGCAAATCCCTGTGCAACCCATTAAAAGCTGGACATTGATTTATTGTTTAAAAGCCAGAAGTATTTAAAGCATAAACAAGTAGATAATTTTCTCACCTTGTTTAAATTTTAATGTGACACAATACACATTATCATAAATTCCTGAGTACCTTTATGCTTTCTGTCATAGTTAGGCAAACTGCTAAGGACTTCAGCTGTCAAAGGCAGGAAATACTTCCTTTGCCCAAATTCTCACCTTCTGAGTCTTGGTACACCATTTGTATTACAAAAAAAAACCCCCAACAACCTAGGGGTACTTTACATAGTACAAACACTTTTTTTTTAAATACTTCTTTGTCCTTTGAACTGCTATAGTCGAATGTCCCACTCACAGAAACAGGAGGTAGGTTTAAAAATTATTTCTTAGTTCCAAAAGAACTAAGAAAGGCAGGCATAATTTTCCACAACAACTTTCCATTCAGCAATTGCTGGTGCACATATACTCAATACTTTTACCTCAGAGGATATTGTTAACTAAAAGCTCCTTATCTCTTAAGGCTATTGGATGTATTACAACAACTTTTATAATTTTGATGAGTACACATTAAAATCAAACGTTAATTTTATAAATCAGTAAGACAGAAATTCAAAATTAATATTCTATGATGGTGCTTAAATGATCAGTGCTAAAAGAAAACTACTCCACTTTTTTTTTATAACTTAATTTGCAACATACTGTTTTTCTGAAGACTGAGTACCCTGCTCTATTTATAAAGCAAAACAACTGTACTTTGTCTATCATCCAATGAGCAGCATATGGATACCAGAGATGGCAGCCTAAAAAGTAGCAGACACACATTAAAATGTTCTTGACTTTTGACATTTTTAACTGTTTAAAGGAAACTCTTAAGTGACCAATTTGTGAGACATATAATTCAACTAGATACAACATAACCTTTAGACAACCTAAAAAAAAAAGTAATTGAAATATAGCAAACGGAAACAATTTCTAATGTTACATTAGACAGGACAGCACAATCACAATGCAAAAAGCACTCCTCCCTTATTCTCAAAAGGGCTGGCAGAACAGAATCCAAGGGTGTCACCTCTGATGTTCCAGCTGTCTCCCTGTATTAATGCTTTCCATGACTGCTTCCCCTTGCAAAAAGTCCAAAAAAAACCAAAGGTGTTTTTTCCGTACCAGTTGTTGTAATGAATCTTTGTGCTTGCTGTTCAGCTGATTCACAAAGCAACTCACAAGCCAATAGCATTCTATAGGATCCTCCACCATTTCCTCCATTGCTTTAGCAATAGCAAGAAACACTTCATCTTCAGGTTCCTGGAAAACAAAGCCAAAAAAAGTGAACTACACAGAAGTATTGGACTATTCTAATTTAAATTATTCATATATTCCTTTTCTCTGCTATTTGGGGAAAAAAAAACAGGAATCAACGTACACAAAGAGCTGTTCTGACACCCCTAAACAAGACATTGGGCAGCAGCTACATGATGAAAACAGGTATCTATTAGAACATAGCAAGGGAGACTTGTCTTGCTTTTAAAACCAAAACATGCTTCAGTGTACACAGTCTTAAATACTGCTGGGCTATGTCTCAGCTGCACAGACTGCTGCAACACACACAAATCCCTACTTGAACTCTCTGCATTCGGATGCACAAAACACTTGGCACACGTCTGTTTGTTACCCAAACATTTCAAAGTATTTAGATCATTCTGACATCTCTCCATCTCCCTCTGCCTCTACAACAAAACACCTGCATTACTATCAAGAGTAACCTCAGATAAGTTTAAGGGGACAGTGACTGCACTGAAAAGAGAGCAAATGCTTTCTGCAGCAGCAAAACAAACCTGAGCCACAGGGCTAATGACTCTGCTGAACACCATCACTATGAAACCTCACCACAGTCCTGAGAGCAGCTCTGGGATGCACCAACAAAACACTTGCTCAGAAGGCAACACTGCTCTAGAAGGGAGGGATTTTCTCCACATGCCATCACGTGCCAAGATCAAGGAAAATTCTCTGCTGGAAATTGGCAGGGTAGGATGGCCACATTCCTAGGAAACAAACATTCCCTCCTCTGACAAGAGAATGCTGCATGTAAGCCTCTAGTTCAAAATATTACTGTATTTTCCATATTAACTTTAACTTTTTTTTTTAACTTTTCTTTAAGTACTTATGTCAAAATTTGTGATTACAGATGAAAAATTACAAATTAAGCTGGGCTAGAGTGAATATGGATAAATTAACATTAACTACAGGACAAAATCCACTTAGAAAACTCTGTGGCTCCTTTCATCATCTCCTATTTCATGGAGACTTATACAAAAAAAACCACACATTGTTTTTATCATCACACTACCAGCTTACCATCACAGCCTTGTTTAACCACTTGGGTGTACACTCTGAACTGCAGAGTACATGCATTACCTGACAGAGGCCCAGATCAGTTCAGACTAAGATAAAAAGGTGCACAGTATGCTAAAGTATAGATTTTAAAACAAATAATTTAAATATTTGATACAACTTGCATTAAATCACTGCTTGTACAGGCTCTGAATTATCCTTGTTCCACGACACGTAAGAACCTATGAGTTCCAATGAGATCATGTCATTTTCATTTCAGCACTATAAAGAAACTGAAGTGTCCTGGAGTACAAAAGGCTTGAATCCTAGCAGGTAAAATGCACAGATATTTTAAGGCATAAAATCTTACCTAGGTACTTAGGGGAAGAAAAAGAGAAAAGCACTTTGACTAAAATTCCTTATTTTATACTAGTATTTCTCTGTTTTCCATTCACCTTACTTGGTCTAGCTACAAGCATTTGTGGGGTGACTTGCAGTTCAGTTTCTCACTGGTTTATAGCCTCAAGTTCAATAAAGTACTATATTTAAAAGACTGTTAAAATGACAACTGACCAATGGAAAAGCTACGTTTCGAGGCAATTTTCCTGATTCCAGTTGATGTATGCGGAGAAAAACATCAACCTGTGGGGTAGAATCATTAATAAATCGAATCACACGAAGAGCATGGTGAATATCCCAGTACTGCTCCTTCCGGTACTTCATCACCAAAGCATGAGACTCATGGTGAGGAGGAATAATTCCTAAAAAAAAAAAAAAAAAAAATTGAAAAAAAACATAATTGAAGTCAGGAATATAAATAATTGTAAGGAGAATTTCTACTTGTTACTTTTTATACCTATCTAGTTTTCAGTACAGTACTAGTTGCATATTTGTGTCCAGCTTCCAGTTACTTTGAAAACTAAGTCAGTGTAGAATGATTTTTATGTATGTTAGCTGCTCATTTTCTCAAATTCTACACTTTGTCTGAGATGACAGAGAATATACACACGCAATACAAAGATACTGTACACTGCAGTATTAACTACTTTACTGCCAGAAAAGTCTTTACTCACTGTATCATAGATTAATTCTCCCTAAAATTGCATTCAAAAACCAAAATCAATCAACTGAGTCAGTTAAAGATTAACACTTAAGAATGCCACATAGTCACTTGCAAAGTAACATTTATTATTTTCTTAGCACAACACAAATACCTTTTCTAGTTTCCTGGGAGAAAAAAAAAATTAAAAGTATCTAAGTAGAAAGGCAAAGAAAATTACACAGCATCTCCAGAACAGATGCTCAACACTCAATCCTCCCCCTTACTCAAGACTCAATCTTGCCATGCACTGATGTTCACAACAAAACTGTCTCAGACTTCAACAGAAATAAAAACTTACATACACCTAGGCAAGAAAATGCCACTTCCCTATCACTAGTGGAGCAGAGTTTTTCCCAGCGTAGAAACCCATGAGAACAAAGTATTTTTCAAAAGTCAGGTCTGAAACAAGCTACCTGCTGCTTTTACCTCTCATTTAGAGAAAAAAATACTCCTGCCAAGTGTTAAACCACAAAATGGCTGAGTTTAGGAACAAGCACATCAAACAGAAAATTATCTTTTCTTTTCCAGCTGCAAACCTGTCTGCATTTAAAAAGCTGGGACAAAGCAAGACATTTTTCACGATATGCCAAAAGAGAGTCAACACTATAACTGTATGCATGCAGTGCCAACTGCTCTCCTCAAACACAGAGGACAACCCGAGGCACGCAAAAAGAACCTTAAACAACAGCGGGCTGCCTGGAAACCATCAAGAGTCATCCTTGAACAGGAAGGTAATGGAGGCATTGCTGACATACCACCTGGGACATCAGCAAGCCTCAGTACATGTCTGAGATAGTTTCGTTGACAGGACAGACTTCCTTCTCTTAAATTATTAACATTACTTAGAGGACATGTAACACCTCCCACCAGAAATGGACTGGGTTGTAGTTCCAGTCATTTAGGGAGAGATATTTTGCACTGTCCCTCTCAATACCAGCTTTTCTAACAACTGTTAACACTGAAATGCAGCATAAGAAAAGCCTCTGTACCTCTGTTTACCCAAGGCATGTCATAGAATGACAGTACAAATACTTGAAATCATAGAATATCCCAAGATGGAAAGGACTCACAAGGACCACTGAGTCCCCCTCCTGACCTTGCATAGGACCACTCCAAAAACTCACATCATGCGCCTGAGAGCACTGTCGAAACACTTCTTGAACTCTGTCAGGCTTGGTGCTGTGACCACTTCCCTGGGGAGCCTGTTCCAGTGCCCAACCACCCTCTGGGGGAAGAACCTTATTCTTATATCCAACCTAAACACCTCCCATGACTTCCTGCTGTGAAATTAATCACTCTGGGTTTAAAATACAAAATACTTTTAAGAACCAGTATAATTTTCCATGCAGTTGACTCAGAAAGTGTTTCGTGTTATCATATGAGTCACAGATCCTTTATCTAAAATAGCCCAAGTTCTGGCTCTGCAGTGAGCCAAAATTTTGCAAAGAGACTGTATTTTGCTATTAAAATTTTGGCTGAAGGATTCTGTACTGAGTAACTTGTCCAAAACTTCTACGCTATATTTCCCACTACTAATATTTTAAAGGATGCTGACTACTTCACTAGTGCCCAGGGTACAATAATCTTTTTAATGGCAGAGGCTTTTATCAAGTAGGACCACTCTGTTAGTTCAACGCCAACAACTTCAAGTTTTGTAATTAGATTTTGCCCCTTCTGTGCACTATTCATTTACTACCTTTGCCCAAAAAAAGGCGTACAAATCCAAATAATCAGGAATATGAAGCCACAACTTTCAAATTTTAGAAAAGCAGAGGGGAAAAATAATGAATTAAAAAATTAAGATTTCTTTTAAACCCCTCCTGTCTCCAAGTGGACATTACCTTGCATCTAGTCAAATAACGCACTTGACCAGTTAGTACAAAGTCATTAGTACTTTTTAATTAGACATCTGATTAGTGCACTTCTAGGAAAATATAATCTATTTATCGTTTTTACAGTTGCTTGGGATGAAATTAACTTGTCTTCAGCCTTATATCTTCTTCAACAGCAAATACAGTTCAGAGCCAGAAGCAAAACCACAAGAAACCAAGATTCTGCAGAACACAAGCTTCTCTTTAGAATAAACATGCATTCCATGCTTCACCCAGTTTAAAACTAATCACAACCTTACTTCTACTTAATTGTCTGTTATTTCAGGAACACAACCAAGTATCCTACCAGATATCAATGACTTCTTATAATGCACATTTCAAATCCATTTCATAAATTTACTTGGATAGTGTTACAAAGTTAAATACAGAAACACACTTTCCTAGGCACATTTCAGCAAAGTTCTCAAAAACTTGTTTTGTAATTGCCATTGTATATCTGAGGAGGATACAAAAGTAGGCTAAATATGTTTCAGCAGGAAAGGTAGTACGGAATAATCCGTGTCATTACTTCTTTAAAGACAACAAAAGAAACCCAAATCAAAGAGAAAAAGTGTACCATTCTACATTCCATACATCTTCATACCTAAAAGCACTTTCCACACCAGTATACGATACATGGATGGAAGAGGAAACCTTTGACTAAATGTGCAAAGCTTCTCAATATCTGTTAAGAAATAAAAAGAAAAAAAAATCAGGACAAAATTAAATATCATTATAAATAGGTTTGCATCTTTGATCCAGCTAAGTATGACAAACTTCAGCTGCAGATTGAAATCCCCACTTTCACCACTTACTATCAACAAATGCTTTCACAGCTTCAAATTGAGAATAGACTGTGCTCTATAAAGTGCAACAATTTTGACAAATATATATGTTGGCCTGACTTACAGTAAAACTACTCCAGGTTTCATCAGGAGGAAACTGTGCCATTTTTATATGCATCTTCTAAAGCGTGTTGCTGTCAAAACAATTAAAGCCTTTTTTAAAGGGACAACATTTATCTTTCTGTTCTGCTAGAGATGTGGCACTCCTCAGGGACCAACAGCAATAACACCTTCATTGCTTTGAAGTTAGATGGAATTGACAGCATGAGATGATGCATTCTTAGATTTAAATTGCTTTCCCTAAAAAGCTTTTAGTTTCTTGGGCACAGAGAATGAGAGAAGGGGAAAAAAAAGAAACTAGCAAGCTGACAAATCTTTAATAGTTTTAAAAATCAGATTTCCAGATCTTTGAAAATGAAAGGTCTGGTAGCACTAATTGAGAGATTACTGGTAAAAGATGCAAAACTTAAGTAAGTATTAAACACAGCAGGTGAATGTTTTCTATTACTCCCTCCCCAGCCCTTAATCCCCAAGAAATAGAGGAAACAGTGAAATCAACTTGCCCAAACGGTCATCTTTTAACAGAATTTCCAGCGACTTCTTTTCTTCAACTCCACGAAACCCCACTTTTTCATAATACACTGAGCGGAAGTTTCTCTGAGAGTCATCAGCCATGACTGATTCCTTCTGGAGAAACAATTGATTCCTCTGAAGACTTAGAAGAATACATTGCTATTGCTCTAAGGTCAAGTAATTTTGCACACTGATAGAAGTTTACTGCCTATGTCTCTACGGTATTAATAAACTCTATAGAATGTTAAAATCTTTCAAGATTTTTTTTGTCACATACTAACATAAACAATTATAAACGTAATTTAATCTAAACAAGGTCTAAAGATACCAACTTTACAAACAAAATACAGGGATTAAAAAAAAAATTACATAGTAAATTATGCTAATTTTCAAAAAGTTTTTTAAACGATTCCTGGAGAAACACTTAAGTCTTTTTGGCCATACCATGTACTTCAAAACCAATATAAAAACTATAGTTACGAGTCTGACAGAATTTTGACTACAAAAGCCTTACTCAAGTACAACTGTTACCCAGGTAAGTAAAATTATTAGGTTTCATACTCACCAGCCAAGGTAATCAGAAGCAAGGACAAGCCAGCGTTGGCCTCAGTGGCACAGGGGTGACCGGGAAGAATAAGGCTGGGTATGTAGGTTTCTTCTTGAGTTTCAAACACTAATTAAATGTTCATGTTGTTATCAGCTGCTGTAACAGCCACAGCCCTGAGCTTGTTACTCCAGCACTCAAACCAAATAAATGTCTCATCCCTGTAGTGGAAACAAAGGTAAATTCCAGTGAGTGCTCTGTGTATCATAACAACTGTAAATGACATTTCAATTCAGTTCAACCCTCTAACTATCAATTCTCTCTTCTCTGTGGGCTTGCAAACATGAGAAAGTTCTGTTTCCTAACTCAAAGGACTAAGAACAATCTTAACTTTTATGGCCAGTGACAGCAGCAAAACTTGAAGAAAAATTTCTTTTCAGCAAAGAGCCAGGAATTATGCACTGAGAAGTTTTTACAGTTAAATTCTTCCTTTCCTTGCACCACTAAAGGAGCAAAGACTACTTCAGGAGCAAAGGACTTATGGACATAAACGAAAGCCACAATTTTATAAAGAGTGCACACATATAAATTTGTATATCCAGTAGGCCTATTTGTGTTTCAAATTACATCTGTTTTTAGTGCTTTGTAGGATCAGGGCCAAGACCAGATAGCAAAATACAAACCAGCAAACGACTGAATTAGCCCTATCTGAGCTAGGCCAAATATTATTTCAAAACCAGAGAAAAATGAAATAAATATTATTTGCAACACATTCCAGTCCTGCACTATCCTTACCAAAATGACTGTGACGTTCACGTAGGGTGCATTTAAGGGCCCAGTGATCACAGTGCTCACTATTTACGCTGCAGCCATGTCTAAAAGCAGACTTAAGACGTGATAAACATTCAACTACTTCTGAAAATTTTCAGATTTTAATATACATTTTGAAATTTCCAAAAGCTGAATTTAGTAAGCACAATTTAGACAAATAATTTTAAAAAACCCACGTCTAGCCCGAACCACTTGTGGAAAGCAGACAGGAAAGACACAGAACAGGAATATTAAACATAATGTGAAAAATAACAGCATGACCTATTAGTCAGGAATACTATTTTAATAATTTTAAACTAGCACTATAACAGCAGTACCTTTTATTTATTCAGTGGTAAAAGGAAGAAGACAGTTTCTATCCTTCCTCACAATTTAGGATTTGGATTTTTACCTTCGACAAACGACCAATGTGCCAATCTTTACACCTACCTCCAATAAACTGGAAAAAGAAAGGGAGGAAACAAATCCTTAGCCAGCTCATTGGAAGTGTGCCGTACAGAAGAGTGCAATTAACTCGTTCTGTCTTCAATTAATGCATTTTCGGCCTCAATAGCGGCTTCCATTAAGTGTATCATTAAGTGTCACACCAGGTGAAGCAGCAGCAGCGCCGCACAGGCCCCTGGTGCGGAGCCACCGCACTCTGCCCCCGACCGAGCACCCTTCCCTCGCAGGCCCTGCCGGAGGGTCCCCCCCTACCCGGCCGTACCTCGGGGCTCAATTCCCGGCCTCCGTCACACTCCCAGAGGAAAACACAGGCACATTTGGGCAGGGGATCAATGCACCCCCGGGAACTCGGGCCACGCCAGGCTGCCCCCGCCGCCCCCCGGCACCCCCGGCAGGCGGGCGCGGCCCGAGCGCTGCGCGGCTGCGGCGCATGCGCGGGCCCGTCCCGCCCCGGCGGCGGGCGGGGCGCTGGGGACACTCGGGGGTCGCGGGTTCTCCTGTGGGCGTCCCGCAGCCTCTCGGGCTCACTGGGCCCCTCACGCACCCCGCCTGGGATCCCCGTCACCCCTCAGCTCCGTCCTCTGCCCTCAGAGGGCATCCGTCCCTCAGAGCCGGCTGCCCGCATGGCGCGGGGTGCGCTGAGGGCTGCACCGCGTTGTTTGCTGTAAATGAGTGTGCTCGGCGCTTTTGCTCCATCCGCGGTGACTCCTGGGGACGCGTTAGTTAGAGAGACCTCTGGGAAGCGAATTTGCATTTCGCAAAGCCAAGATTTACTCAGGTGCGTGTGATCAAAGTACTGGACGCTAAATATCCCGCCCCTCAAAACAGATAAGGGACCTACATCTCGCTGTTGAAAGCCTCGAAAATCAACCTGAGTTGCTGAAACTGTGGGGCATCAAACTAGTAGTGTGAATTTGATTTGGGGTTAGGGTTCTTTTGTAGCTGTTGGTGATGTTTATGTTTGAGACCTTGCCAGTCCCTCGCTGTGCAATTGCGAGGACCAGGCAGCTGCTTGTAGCAGGAGCAGTTTTCAGCTCGTGGCCCTTTTCCAGGAGCAGAATCTTGACAAGGCCATCGAGTGCCTGAGTTAGCTGCAAGATTTTGAAGTACCAGAATCACAGAGTCAGTTTGGTTGGAAAAGACCTTTGAGATCATCGAGTCCAACCTTTGACCAAATACCACCTTGTTAACTAGACCAGAGTGCCACGTCCACTCTTTTCTTAAACACCTCCAGGGACAGTGACTCCACCACTTTCTGGGCAGCCCATTTCAATGTTTAGATACCCTTTCTTTGAAGAAATCTTCCTTATGTCCAACTTGAAACTCCGGAGAGGAGGCTGACCCCCACCTGGCTTCACCCTCCTTTCAGGCAGTTGTAGAAAGCAATAAGGTCTCACCCTGAGCCTCCTCCAGGCTGAGCACCCCCAGTTCCCTCAGCCACTCCTCACAGGAGTGCTCCTGAACCTTCCCCAGCTCCGCTGCCCTTCTCTGGACCTGCTCCAGCACCTCAGCATCATTATTGCATCGAGGGTCCCAGAACTGGGCACAGCACTCGAGCTGTGGCATCCCCAGTGCCAGGGAGAGAAGACAAGGCAGCTGCTTAGGTTATGGGGCCTATTTTCAAAGGCACAGAACATTCTGTTATTTTAATCTTGCCCCACGCTTTTTAAGTAGCCATGGGGAAAGCACACTCTTGCCGAATGCGCAAGGCTTTTGTTAAACCCCGTTCACATAGGTGTGTTTTTTGTTGGGTACAAGTCCTAGCAAATATTGAAATTATTCTACTCAGCAGCAGGTGGCAGGCTGGTTTCATTTTTACTCCTTTGGGGCTTCCTGCACTCAAATACATCTTTTACCGATAGATGGCACTTGTCTCGGGATGAGAGCTGTTTGGTGTTGGGAGCTAACCGTGGTTATCACACAGGAAACAGCTACTGAAATTAAATCCCTGTAATTTTCAGTCATTCATTTCTGGCCTTGTCAAGATGTGTTACATAGCTATAGTGGTGCTCTGAAAAAGCCTGAAGCTAACACAATTTATTTTAGCACTAATTTATAGTACAGGAGATACAGAATGTTAACAGAATGTTATGCCATTGCTAAAAATTACTAAACAAAATTAGGCTCTAAAAGATCTAGCTGCACAAAAATATATCATAAAATCAATACCTGTCCTGAAAAAGAATAAAATTAGTTTTCTTCACCTAGTAAATTTTTTAAATCCCATGAATAGAAAGCTTCATACACACAGAGATTTTCTTAATGGTGCCTGTTTCTAACACAATAGGTTATAGTGAGATCAGCTGTAAATATTACATAAATATTTAGGTTAGTGGGAAATAAAGAATTTAATTTGAGATTTTTCAGAACACAAATTAAATTAAAAGCGTAGGTTGAGCATGAACTGCTAATGACTACAACGATTATTATGTGGTGACACAACCACCGCAAACCAAAGATGATTAACCTGTTTTTTTAATTGGACTTTCTTACTCTAGCAGCCTTTTTATCTTTTAACTGCCCTTCTACATCCACCTGCACTTGCCAAGTGACTCTGTATGCTGTAACTCAGTGTTGTAAATCACACAAGTGACTCATGACTTAAATATTTAATTTAAAACATTTTATATTTTCATAATCCAAATAATAACCTTATTTTCACTTGTCTAGGGACATAAAGTATCTTCATTCCTATTGACAGAATCTCTTTCTTGCCACTGTAAATGAAAACAGAATTTAATCATTTATAGCTGGTAGTGTCAATCTGCCAAGTGCAGGGCCATGCTTATAATAAAATTGATTAATACATCATTAATCAATAATACAGAACTAGGCTTTTATCCAAACCATGATAACCTAAACATTGAATTCTTTTAAACTGCAATAACATCAGAAAAGGTGGCACACATAAAAAAGGGAAACTAATTAATACCCTGCTAGCATCCTGCACCTCTTGTTTTTATCTGACTGTGAGTATTACTGTGCTTGCATTTTGTAGTGGTATCTTTATATTGCTCAAGTGAATTACTCACTGACATACAAGGTCACATGAGAAGGAAGTCAAACAGGCATTGTTAATGTATTTTATTGCAAAATATGGACTGCATTGTGTCCATGTTTCTTCATGAAAAGCAATGCTTTTGCTGTTAAAGCTGCATTAATTTTCTGTGAACAGAGTGCTGCTCTTGGAAAGTCAGTTCAGTCTGTGCTGTGTGACTGACCTATCCGTGGAATTACAACTCAGAACTAAAGATCAGAAGCACACCTTGTTATGCAAATTTATCCAAAAAAAAGTGGAAAATGCAAAGCAATGGAATGTCAATTTTATGCAGCATGGAGATCCATATTTGCATGGTGTATGACACAAGGATGTAACACAAAAAAAATAAATGGAGTTTTCCTGTGGGTTTCATTTGCTCTAAATTGATAGAAGATGTACGTCTTTAAAAAAAAAAAAAAAAAGATACTTACCCGATAATATTGTCACAGTGTATCAGATTCAGTGTGTCCTTTCAGCTTGCTAATGCACCATCCCTTGTTCCTGTCCTAACAGGAAATTATTGATGTTCAGGAAAGGAGTTACAAGTTTGGTCATTTCAGCTTTTCTAAGGTATCATGTCCTGTTTTTTCAGAAGCATGAATATTTCCAGATGGAGACTAGGGCTGTGTTAATGGAAAGGACAGTTTACTTACACATTCACATAACCTTTTCATTATGAAGATCAGCAGATCTGGAAAAGCTTGGCCCCATTTCCTGGCCAAAACAGCATCACTCTGCTGTTTACATTCTACCTGAGAGAAGAATGCAAATGTTGGCACTATTAATGTTCACAACTCAATTCCTTGTTGAAGTCAGATGGAAAAAATATAACACTTCAAGGTAAAAATATTATAAAGCTGTTTGACATCAAAGAGGAATTCAGCCTTTCATTTTAGCATGGCAGTTCAACAGGCAGGTCTGTCTCCACGCAGACCAAACACTGTCCCTGTAATCATGAACACACATCCCCAAATGGCAGCAAGGAAAAGGCTTACAGGGCTGAAAATAGCAAGAAGAGCAGCTGAATGTGGAAATCTGAGTTCAAGTGTGTCCTACTTCTCTGTTTTCTCATCCTGCTTAAGAGAGTTCTTTGGAGGTGACAGGCTTTTGTCTGCAAAGATATACAGAAACTGCAAGACAATTATTAAGGAAATAACCAACTGCTGTTGCTTGCTCCAAATGTAAAGGGTTTTTTTAAGATTATGTTAGTGATTTTTTTAGGATGATGTCTTCTGGATTCTAGTCATAACTTTGATGTGTTGTGTAACCTCAGCTGTGCCTGCCCTAATTATTCTTCTACCAACCTGATTAGTAGCTGTGTTAAGATTGACATTTTTGCCTGAAAAAGGCTTGCAAGTTTTTAAATAGCACCAAACACATGCTTTGTGCTGTCACTGAGCATGGCACATTTGGGGCACTACACAGTAACTAATAAACAATCACCAATCACAAATAATATTATCTTGCATTTCTTACTCTTTAATTGAGAAAGGACAATGAGGTGAAAATGAGACAAAGTTTGGTCAGTTTAGGGACAGTGGAAAAATTAAATAAGATGTCTTGAGAGGCCCAATCAAGAGTTCTGCTATTTGGATGAGTTTGGAGAATTATGATCACTATATATGCTTAGAGGCAAGGCAAAAATATGCAGGTTATCTGCCACAAAATTTGAAACCAAGTAGGAATTAGGAATGGGTTTCAGTCTGCAATATTTCTCTTTGTATCCGAGCCACAAATGTGCCCAGAAGCCAGTTCAAGGTGACAAGCTGAACATAATATTTAGATTCTGTTTTCCTCACTCAACCAAGTATACCTGATTTTGGGGGTGGTAGATGCCCCATCCCTATGAACATTAGTTGTCAGGTTGGATGGCAGGCTGAATTACCTGAGCTAGGTGAAGACATCCCTGCTCATTGCAGGAGAATTGGCGTAGATCACCTTTACAGGTCCCTTCCAACCCAAACTATTTTATGATTAAGCTTAGCACTCCATTTCTACCCTCCTTGGCCAGGACCTGAGCTGAGAACAGCACCCAAATAGCTGCCAGCATGTTTGGCCACAGAAACAAGTTCATTGCTCCACCCTGTGGCCTAGGATCAAAGGCAGCAGCCCAAGCCAGTGGCTTCACTGGGACCACTGATGTAAGGGTGAAAGGATTGGATCCAAGCAAAGCAACCCAGCAGACATAGCATTTGTACCTCCAAAGAGTAATTTGTCACTTAATCGCTCTCTTTCAGAAAGCCTGCCTGCCCAGGGGGAGGGGAGCCCTGTGCACAAGCAGGCTTTTGATCTCAGTGAAGCTCAGAGGGCTTTCTAGTGCATTCATAAAGGATTGAGCAGCAACTAATTAATGACTCGAAATTATATCAGCCATGGTTTGTAGGCTTGTTTCAATATATGAAGACAAGCTGTAAAGCTGGAGTGGTGAACTGGCATTTATTTTGTGACAGAACAAAGTAGTCTCCACCTCTCTCCTGATGGTGATTTTCTGTCAGCCTTCTAGGTCTGCATTCCAGTGGGTTTTAGAGGTACTGTCAATGTCCTGCTTTAATGCAAAGTTGTAAAAATCATAGGACAATTTACCCCACCAATTTCCAAATTACACCAGGATAATTATCATCTGCCTCTTCAAGCAGTGATTTGCAGCCATTACCATTGAGAACTTGCAACATGTTGGGAACTGAAAGCAATGTTCTCTGAAGGATGTGGGACCAGAAATCCCTGTCAAGCTGAGCATTGTGAGCTATGAGGTGCAGGCAGATACACTCCTCTAACATCCTTTCTCAAAACACACAACAGGAAGTGAAGCTTTGTGCTACCTGATTGAATATTCTAGTGATTTTCTGGTCAGCACATGGTTGTGCTGACCATTTTATCAGCTTGGTTTGAATGTCAATTCATGGAGAGTGCAGTCTCACCTTCCCCTCCACAGATGGAAGTGCACAACATGCATTCACATAGCTGTGAAGCTGTTGGTATTGGCTTTGGTGCTGCTAGCACTGTTCTGAACAGATGAATTTGAATACAGACTGTGCAGCCAA
This sequence comes from Vireo altiloquus, assembly GCA_013396875.1. Lineage (NCBI taxonomy): Eukaryota > Metazoa > Chordata > Aves > Passeriformes > Vireonidae > Vireo > Vireo altiloquus. The sequence goes on from VZRF01004795.1 coordinate 21,119, forward strand.
CCCCAGCTTATTTGGTATTCACAGACCGCAACAGCATATTAGGCATTAATTATATATGACTAATTATATTAATTATAATGAATGAGAATTATATTCGATTTGAGAACTATTTAAAGGGAACTAGAAATTAAAGCAGCAGGATGTGGATCTGGCTGTCATAGACTTGTTCTGCATAGCCTTGAGCAGCATGGGTTGCCATTCATCTCTTAAGTTTCAAGACAAGGTGAAGGTAATGGTATGTACCTTCTTTGTAAAGCCAATGACATCCTGTTATAAACAGAAGTAATTGTAATTTCAAATCTTACAACATTACAGTTTTAAAATCATAGAATCATAGAATGGCTTGGCTTGGAAGGGACCTTAAAGATCATCTAATTCCAACCCCCCTGCCATGGCCTGGGACACTTTCCACTAGACCAGGTTGCTCCATGCCCTATCCAGCCTTGCCTTGAATAATGACAGGGATGGGGCATCCACAACTTCTCTGGGCAGCCTGTGTCAGTGTCTCACCATCCTCACAGTAAAAAATATAAAAATAATTTTATAAAGCTAAATAGTTCTCACCACTTTGTCCATAAAAGGAGGAAAATCCTACCAAAATCTGCCTTAAAAATAGGGATAAAATAATATTGCTCTCTGTAAGAGTATTTCTGAGTGAGCTGGAATTACATAAAGACCTGAGCTTGAACTTGGTCTGGAATGGGATATTCCTATCCTCTTAGATATTTGGAAGGCCCTCTAAAAGTGACATTTTGAGTGATAGGTGCAGACACTGGGCCAGAGCAAACCTAATAATCCAAGTAGGATATTCAGAGAAAAGAGAAATTCATTAGAGAGTGATCTCACCAACTTCACTTCTGCCTCCACCTTGCCAGCTGCAAATTGGAGTAATCACAACAGCTCATTTTGAGGGGATTTGTTAATGTTTATAAGACACTTTGTACGTGTGAAGCAGTACAGACAAAGTTTGCCAAATGTGGGTGGATAGCTGGGAGCTTTGTCAATTCAGCAAGTGACTTAGTCCTTTCTTCTTCGCAGAGGTCCTGGTCCTGCAGCAGGCCTAGACAGGAATTAATTCCAGCTAGCAAGGTGTGTAGCCAAAAGGGCAGAACATCTCCCAGAAAGTTGTTTCTCCTGTCATGGAACTGCACGCAAAAGGCACAAAAAAGTGAATGGAAAAAATAGTCTATTTTTCCACAACATTTTCCAAAAAATGTTGTGCTTAAAGAGCTTGGCACAGTTTATACCTGCATTTCTTCACACTATGACACAGACAGACTCATTTTTTAACACACAGGTTTCGTAATCCCAACATCCTTCCATTCTGCCAATCAGTCATCTACGTTCGGCTGCATCCACAGCAGCAGAGGAAGCACCAAGGCCCACCCTCTGCCACCAAGGCCTATTGGTACAGAATGCCAATTATTAATTTCATAATCACCAAAAAAGAGAGTGGTTTCACGCAGTTTGCTTAGTGGGAATTGTGTCTGCTGTGTGCTGACTTCCTAACAGTGCCACAGAAAGGATCTAGACAAATATAAATTGATCTAAACCAGAAATCATGCTTGGGATGTTTCTAACAATTAACAGGATGGCATCAATCATCAGAGCCCAGGAATGTTCTTGTTTCTTATGAATCTGCTTTTTATCCGGATTCTGATGTTCTGATTACCTTCCTTCTTGAGCTGGAGAGCTTGTCACAGCTAATAATGGAAGGCATCTTTTCATCACAGGTACTTCCATAATGGTGCATAGCTATCACCACTGAAAAGGAGTGTTAAAATATAAAATCTAGCAATTTAGGGACAGCACTGGGAAAATAAAGAAGTCTGTCAAGCACCATTTCCATTTCCAACTATCTCTGCCTTCTCAGAATGCGAAAAGTGTGTCTCAGCTTTTCCAGGTTTGGCTGAAACACCATGAAAACTTACTTGCTCAAGTGACAGCACTGGTTGCATTCAGAGGCTGTTGTCATTGCCTGGATGGGATCTGATAATCTGCAAAAGCCTTTAGTCTGCTAGATGTGATTAACTGTGAAACGCAGAGTTATTAAAATAGATTGGAGCAGGCTGTGAAACATTTCTCTAGAATCTGTATATACACCACTTCCATGACTGGAGGAGAGGGCCACTTAAGAAACACTTGCTTACATGTCTTTCGTTTTGTAGGGACATGCAGAACTTATAATGGTTTTTCTCTATTAGCTTTTCTTTTGGTCCTGTTTATTATTCTGTAGTTACTCTACCAACTCTTTGAGCTGATGTAAAAAGCACATTTCGGGCAGTCAGCAGACCTGGTTTCTATTTACATTCTGCTATTAGAGTGATCTGGCGTAAATTTCTGTCGACAATGACTCAGACCAGGGAATTGTTCTGCCTGAAAACTAACCTAGTAAAAACCTCACAATATTAGTTTTCAGCAAAATCCATGACTGTGTTAACCAGGTGGCTGCACACGTTCTCCCCAGTGCCTGTACTCAGGGAAGACAGGAATAAGCAGCTGGGGACAAGAGGAAGGAGTAGTGCCCTGGGCTTGGCAGCAGGCCTGCCTCATCCCTCAGGAACTGTTTGTGGAGCTGCAATGATTAAATTTAAAGCAAAAATGTGGTTCACACCAAGGTTTGTGGTGCTAAATGCACTAGTTGGAGCACTCCCAAGTGGAAAATACATTAGAAAAGGCAATGTGTGCAAGACACGAATTATAGTTTGGACTAAGCCAGTGCTGTGAGACAGGTGACAGTTCCAGTGACTCCAAGGTCTGCCTGCTGGGGACACCTGATGGAAATTTCCTCCTTCCATGCTGAACATGGTGACTGCAGCTGTGACCAGCACAGGCACATGGGCCCACGCAGACTGAGCAGAGGCACCTCCTCCCAGCCAGGAAAGGCTGCCCTAGGAAGAGCCATGCTGTGTCACCCCATTGGAGCTGCACTGGTGGATTACACGGGGGGAAAAGCCCTGTTATTCCGGGCATTGCCTATGTCAGCTCTGAAACATGGATTTCCCACTGGCCTCACTAAAGACCTCCACAGCTTTCCACTGCCCAACAGGAATAAATAGCAAAGGCATTAAGTGCGTCGTCTCTTTGGCACAGCTGCACGTTTTAGTAACCCCTGCCCCAGCAAACTCTTCATTCCCAAAGAAAACAATGCAATGCATTTAACATTCTTCTGATTAATATTTATGGCTACAAGCCACCCATTGTTTTTACTGTATAGTTGCTAATCAATAGGGGCTCCAGAAAACAGCAGGATAAGCCAGGGTAAACTGTGGAAGCCTTGGTTCTTCAAAAACTAGGAAAAATGGCAAAAGGTTTTCCCCCTCACCTACATTTTTGCAGTTTGTTTTAAAAGCAGAACTTTTACTTGGGTTCATAAATCTACACTTAAGTGTCTCAGTGTACTTACACAGGTTTGGAAGTGTTTATCTTAGCACTTGTGCAGCCTCATTAGTGTGGAATGTTTAGACTCGCTCTTGCACTTGCACTTACCTGTACAGTTATATATTGTGCACTGGAATGCTGTATTAATAACCCCACTGTATCTCCAACACTGTTTCATGGTAATTGCTCCCCCAGGTCCTGTTTTCCAGAGATTTCTACATTTTAGCCTTTGAAAGACAAGTAGGCCTTGTTTTACTCTGAAGTTGATGGGAAAGGATATATTTGGCCCTATTCTAATTCAGGGCCTAATTGATCGGTTGGAGACAGTGATCTGGAAACCTGAGCAAGGTTATACTGTGTTTACTCATGAGGACAAGGCAAACATTAAACTGTAATTCCTGAAGACCTGGGCACTGATGCTTCCTTGTCTTGTCCTTTTCTTCTCTTCAGACTAAGAAAATAATGTGTATTAAAACTGATAAAGAATATTTTATGCATATATAAACATCAGTATATCTTTACAATATGCTAATTGCAGTGGTAGTAATAGAAGCTGCTAACATGTTACACCTCTGTGATGAAACCACACTCTAAATTTTACATAAAATATACCCACTCTGTAAATTATTATATATATGAAAAATATACAGTTTACAAGATTACGTGATCTAAGGGGAGTGTGCATTGTAAGTGATGAAAATTTCTCATTCCTTCAGAGATTTGTGCCTCAGATTTACATACTTTCCTAGTGCTTGGGAGTGGAGTGTGCACTGACACAAGTAGAATTCAACATCTTTCTGTGTGCTCTGCTCTAAAAGGCAATGAAGGAAATGCTCTATCCTTTTTACACATCAATCACAGAGGCAATAAATCTTCCCTCAGATCCTATATTTTCTTCTGCTTAATACCCAAGTGAGGTTTTATTCAGCAACAGAGGGGCTGGAATAACAAGATCCTTATGAGACTTTAGATACTCCCACATAGAGGGGAGAAAAGGAGCACTGGATAAGCAGACAGCTCCTGGCAGATGGGAGCAAGGATGGGGGTAGGCATGGGGAAGGCACTGGAGGCAGCTGTGGACTGGGAAAGCAAAAACATTCCACAATACCAGTGGGGGAGTACAAAGAGGATCTCCAGGCTGTGCTGGAGAAAGAAGGAGTGAAAGTATGCAGAAGAAAGAGAAAATTCAGAAGAAAGGATCTCCAGGCAGCGGGGCTGAGGGAGGATGTCCAATGCCCCAATTTTGCTGTGCCACCGGACTTACTTGCATCCTTTGAAAAATATTTCAAAGAGCTATTTCCTCAGGACACATCCCTCCAACAGGCACTAGTTCAGTCTTTGCCATAACATAAAACCTTCAGTGGCTGAGTGTTAAACCTCATTTTTCCTCTCCCTCCATCAAAATCCCCACCTCCAAGCACAAAGCCCATGTATTTCACTCTGATACACTGAACTTAACAGGCAGGCCAGAAACAAGGCAAAGGTGATGGTAATTACACTCCCCCCGCAGCAAAATGCAAGTGTGGGGAAAAACCACAGACAGCTGGGATCACATCCTTTTAACTCTTTATTTGCCAGTTAAGATCCTTTTATTCCATCAATGCAAATACGCAGAACAGCAGGAAACCATGTTTTAAGCAGCACATACCAGTTGGCTGAGAATAAACTAACTACATTCCCCAAGCAATGTAAAAGTAACAATGCACATCATCTTCCAAAAGAAGAAACAAACAGATATTGCAGCCGAGAGGCACAGCAGGCAGCTTCCGTACAAAGTAGTTTGGCTGTTTAAAATGCTAGAACCAGTCCTTACCCATTTCTCCAACCCCACCCCCAAAAGTCCTAGTATAATTTAACCACTTTTTTTCTTTTGCTATCTACATAATATATAAAATATAAACTCTGTTTACTTATAACACTTACTTTTCTTGATAAATAGCTCTTTAAAATATCTACTGTACATATGTCCATGCGTTGACATTATATATATATAGCATTTATATATATGTATGTATGTCTGAAAAACAATAAATATATACTTAATGTTGACACAGCAACAAACTGAACATATTCTCATTTTCAAAATCAAATAAAAGCAAACCAGTGGGAGAGAAACAATGAGTGTTGCTCGTGAAGCACAGCATGGCAGGGATCTTTGATTCCTGCCCTGGCTGGGCACTCGGAATGCCCCATACTTGAGCAGTTGTGGTGTTCACCTGTCCTGTAATGGACCTGTGTTAAAAGTCACTTCAAGTTGCAGTTAGCCACCCTGTATGCCATGTGTAACACAGACTGAGCAGGGGCTCAGTGGGTAACGAGGCAGACTCACCTCCAGGTTTGCAATGGAATGAGAAACAGAGAGGGCAGGGAAGCAAGTCCAATGGCTGGTATAGAAAAAGGAAAACAAATAATGGACAGCACATGGCTGGAAGGTCATAAATAACCAAGGTAAACAAGTCAATAGAGTTAAGTGCTTTTAAAGATGATGGCTGGCATTGCTGCAAAAAGTATCTTGATTATCTGTTGCCAACTCCATGGAATGAATCCCACTGCCACAAGAAGACACAAATGAAACCCAGACGGCCAAATTCAGATGCTAGAAATGGGGTCACTCTAAGACACTGTGAGGGTGCAGGTTCAGAGGTGAACCTACCCAGGGGCAGCTGAATTCACTGAACGTCCTTAAACCAAATGGATGAGACTTTTAAAGTATGAATTAAAAAAAAAATACAAACAAACAAACTAACTAACTAAAAAACAACAAACCCCCCCCCCACACCCAACCCCAAACAGTTAATTTCACACATACCAAAACATTATAAAAGATAGATTTTTAAAACCTTTCATTTCAAAACAGCATTCCCCAAAAATGGAACTTAATCCCGAAAGAAAAAAAATGTGAATAACCTTATACAAACATGAGTTCAGTTTTGGATTGACCAGAGCCATTCTGTTTATTCATTTTACTCAAAATGCTGAATAAAAGCTATTTCAGTCTGACCTATGCTGATACCCTTCTTTCCCCAGGCCCAAGGCCTCCATCTGGCAGCTTCAAAAAAGACATTACTTGTTTAGTCTGTGGATTCATACACTCATTAAGTCATGAGGTTTTGACATCAGTTCATGAATGCAGCATTATGTGTAGTCCCATTTACTTAAAAATTTCTTCTTTTCACGAGCAAATGGAAGTGGGCTGTTAAGGGGAAATTATTTTTATTGGACAGACTTCACCCAGCAGCTCAAGAAAGAGGAAATTTTAAAGCAGATAAGGCTGCCAAATATTATTTAGTCACACTTCATCTCTAAAATTTACAAACTTTGCTCCCCACAAGTAACAACTTCAACAACAAAAAGAAACTGCTGTCCTGAATAATCCTGCCATTTCACAACTAGCCCCAGATACCCAGAGAGCACTGCAGAGGTCAAAAGTCCAGTGTTGAGTTTCATACATACTAAGGGTACATCTCTGGGCCACTGGAACACCACACCAGTGTGGAGTATCTACACAAAGCCAGAACTCTGTTGGGTACTTTTAAACCCTTGTAAATACAGAACTTAACAGTGAATAGACTTCATAATTAGTGATATTTTATGCTGAAGGACATAAATAAAAGTCAAACACAAAAATTCCCAGCAACAAGAAGTTCTGTTATCACTCATTTCTGAATCTCTATAAAAACAACATCAAGATACTATGTTTACCTTTACCCATTAAATAAAATATGCCTTGTCTTGGTAGATCTATGAGTCATTTTAAATTGCCTGGGTCTTTTCCATATTTATATGGACACAAAATTAAACAAGAAATTGAATTGTCCTTGTGCTGTAACCACACACAGCAGAAAAGCCTCCTTTTCTTTTGAATGGCTGAACTTCCAGGACAGCTGTTCACTTGTACAGTCACTTTTTTGAAAGTTGTGGAAAAGAAGGGAACACTCAGTACAAAGTGGATAGTGCCTCTGATTGCCCAATGCTGGCTGGGCAGGGATTTCTCATGCTTCCAGCCAAAGCAAAGGATGAGCTCCAGAGCAGCCCATCCTGAGCCGAAACTTCTCGAGGCATGCCCCAATTCTCTGCCGTGTTGGCTGCATGGGTAACGTCTCTACTTGGTATTTTCTAACTACACAGCTAAAGTACTATAAATTTAACACATGCACGATACTAGATATAGGAAACCTCAAGCTCCTGCAGAGTTCTTATGTTTCCATGTAGGACTTCATTGAGATCAGCACCGAGTACGTGCATATCCAGCAGGAGTATGGGACAGATCCTGCTTTCCCAAGGGCAGGGTCCCTTCTTGGGCTCCCACACAGAGGTGGAGCAAGGCTGCTGCTGTCACCCTCAGGAGGTGCAGCCCTCACCCTCCACGCCACCAGCGTGTCCTCCCTGTAGGGCAGGCACAGAGGTACCAGCCTGCAGACACACATTCCTGCTGCTCCCTGCTGCAGTCACCACCCTCCCTTTGGGCACATTTAAGGAGTTCAGTTGTGCCCTACTGTCACACAGCATAGGGTTGCCCTACCCCTGGTGTGAGCCCCAGTGCAAATCCCTTGGGAAATAAGACACCCTCTCTCAGCTGACTGTCCCAGCACTGAAACAGAGCCCTGCAGAGCAGCAAAGCTCACCCTTTGGCTCTTTTTGTCTTTGGCAACAGACCATAATGATCGGTATCCTATGTGCACGGGTTGATGGCAAAGGGAAGAGCCTCTCCAACAGCAGCCTTGGGAAAGATGAATGAAATTTCTTACCTAATGTATGAACAAGTTCATTTGGGGGCTACTGTAAATTCCAGCAGTAGCTGCAGTTTGGCTCTTAGGCCTGCACCAATTTAGCAGCATTCATCTCAAACCCTGTGGCACAGCATTAAAAGTGCAATTCCAAATACACATTTCCTGGTGTGGTACCGCTTCTGAGCTCAATCAAGTACATGTCTGCTACCTGGTGCCCAAATTCCTAAACCCAGCATGAACTGCAGAGGCTACTTGGGGCAATTCAATGTACTTTCAACTGTACCAAATGAGCAGAGGGCTGGATGCTGCCAAGAAAGATCCCAGACTTACAATACACAATAACAATACACATTCAATAAATAAACCAATTCTTTCCTCCTTGAAGCCAGGTGGAAGTTTAGTATGTTTACACTTGACACTGCAGCACCTCCACTTCCTAGAGAATGGAATAACTGCTGTACAATCCTGAAGGTATGCAGCTCCTGCTGCTATCCCCCTTAGGTAACCCATCTGCAAGCCAGTACTAATAGCAACATCAGATATCTGTGTAACCAAAGCACTGCCTTTTCTTTCTGCTGCATCAGTAGGTCTGCACAGAGGATGGATGATCCTTTGGATCTGGGGCAGAAAGCTTGAGCTCAGTAGTACTATCCCTACACACTGTGTCTCGCCTGTTCACTGCAGGGGCAGGGAACAGGATTCCAACTGGAATCACAAAACCCAGAAAGATATGGAAAAAAGAAAACACAGATAGGAAAACCAGCCAACATTTGTGCACCAAAAGGAAGTGCAAAGACAGGAACAGCAACTCCAGCACAATCACCAAACCACTGGGAAACAAGATTCACAAACATTTTGGTCCATGCTTGGTTCCACTTTTGGATGATGTTTAACTAGACATGGTTAATTATCCACCAGGCTTGCATTCATGACTTGAACTAGCCACTCTTTTCAGTAAATGGGTTTTGCTTCAATGTATGAAAACTCCCTTGATCCCCTTGGGGGTAGTTCTATTTTTCAGGAGACAGGTGATTTCTTGATCAAACCCTCTCTTCTGTGTTACTTTACACGGCAGGAACTGGATAGCATGGTATATACCACGACAGCTGCCATGGGAAATTCCTACTGGCACAGATACTACCTCTGGAATTCTCAGAGAAACCCATTTTTAATAAAAACAATCAACTTGTCAAGGGCTGCTTCCAAGAAGGAATGATGAAGGCTTGCCCGAGGTTTCAGCAGAAACGGTCAGCCCCAGAGAGAGTTTCTAGAACTGGCAGAACAACATGGATAGGAGCAAATCTCCCCTAGGGTGCAGTTTTGCAGTATTACATTATTCCTTCATCAGTCACACTATTACACTTTGGGGACTATTTAACCAAAGGTCACACATATGCTCTTGAAATATTAAGCACACATGAATATTTTTGGGCTGGGAGTCAAGTTTCCTAACTTGAGCCACCTCAAAACTTAGAAGCCAAAATTCTCTGCAAAGGAAGAAGACAGGCATTTCCAGTGGGCACCTCTTTTTATATTAGTCCTAGGATGAACTGAGTCAGCCTTTGGAGAGCTCTCTCTGTATTGACTGCTGTGTTCTTGCTGATCAGGACAAGACACCCAACTCTGAGGTGACTAAATTCAGGTAAGATGAACCACACTACTGATGCCCTCCTGTTCACATACCTGAAGCTCTAGAACTGGGCATAGGAGAGACAGGAGCACACAGCAATCAGAGTCATTTGTAGGAAAAACCCTAGAAAAAGTTCTTAGTGCTCCTAAAAACAGCAAAATTGTAAGTGGTTTAAAATAAAAACTAATCCAAATTACTTTTGAGAGTTCTGCCAACCTAAAATGGCAACACTAATGTGATGGCCTTGAAAAAGAGGGTCATATTTTCTCTTCAGATTTACTGCTCATCTGAATGTTCTCTTATTTCCCCTACTCAAAATTAACAAAAAAACCCTGAAAAGGTTTTTCTCAAGTTTAATACGATTTAGTGCTATATGCTTGTGTTCTGCTTTTTTACTATCTGAAGACCTAGCGCTGTAAACACATCAGCACTGGAGCAGCTTTATGCAGAAAAACAGTATCCCTGTTTACTGGGATAAATCACGTGCCTTTCACTATATTCTTTAAAGAAGATATTCTCAAAAGAATAATTATTTCAAGACTGCTATCTAAAATATTAGAAAGAAGAACAGGACAAACATAGCAAAAGAGTTTGTCCACCCCTGCACTGGTGACAGGGAATGATCAATACAGTACCAGTAGCTGGCCACTTGAAGAGATGAGGAGGCTGGAAGTCCTATGTAATTTTTTTTTCCTTGTAAATGGACGGGAAATTTTCTCATCCCTTTTGTTTTTCACTCACACTCACCACTTGGTGGAGGTGAGAGCTTCTGGGTCGAGGGATATGAAATTACTTGTTGGTGTGCATCTCTCAAGTGTGAGTTCACAGAGGTTTAAAAGAACAGCGCTAATCTAAACATCGTATGGTTTTGGGTTGTATTCCTACTGCTTTCCACCTAAAACCAAAATGCATGATGAATTCACTCAACAGTCAGTCCCAAAACACAGGAAATTTTGTGCAAATCTTCATAAGACTAGCCTGAGTTCGGCTGTATAATAAACCCCATTGTCATTACTGTGTCATGCCACTTGCCATTCATGAAGGTTTTCCACAACCCATTTTAATTGGCAAGCCCGTAACACTGAAGCTTACCAGGAGCTGACACAAGACCCTCCCTCCCCAAATACCCCAGAATATGCACTGTGGTTGAGGACTGATTTGTTTTAAAAGCCACGCGTTTTCCTATTTAACTGTGCTTTAGAAAAACAAAACAAAACAAAAAACCAAAACCAAACCAAACAAAAAACAACTACTAAACCAACACAGAGAAGCTCCTAACAGGCTGTATGAAAAGTGAGCTGCCAAGATCTTCTGTATCATGCAACACTTTCACATCAAGTCCTGTTATTCTCTGTGTTGGTTGGAGGTGTAGTAATACAGCATGGTGGTGTCAGCTGTCATGGTAGGAACCATTCATGTCAGACACTACAGAAAATTTAACGACATGACAGTACCTTCACAGCCCTCTGGTAGGTAAGGAAAATCTAAAAGGATCTTCCCAACCTTTCACAGTAAACACAATTGGATAATCTAAATCACCTGCAAGCAGGGGATGAGTCTGTGATATATCTTTGCAATCAGCCAGCTAATACTGTTATTAAAACAGTTAAGTTTATCAGCTCTTAAGTCTCCTGTCTGTCTTGGGCATTTCAAAGGACCGTATCAGTTTGGCATTTAGCTGCCAACAGATTTAATTGATCCAGACACTGTATTTCCTTCGCTTGTGTCTTCAGCTGTTTCTGAGACACCCAAGCCCTTCACAGGGGCTGAATTACCATCTCCTTCAAGACCTGTCTGGTTCCTATTCTTTCCTAGGAGCTCAAAGGAGCTAGCAGTACAGAGACATCCTGCTTTTCCGCATGGCTTCGCTGATCAAGTATGCCGGGCTCAGTTCTGGCTCCTCAGTCATGATTGAAATGTTCTGCCACTCCCCCAGCTGGTTTGACTTTTTAATGGTGTCCACCACACACAGGGCATACAGACAGTCGTCAAAAGTGGCAGCCATCGTAAGGGGCCTCCCGTCCCAGGTCCTCCTGTCATCCTGGTCCTCAAAGGCCTGCCGGACAGCCTGGACCATCTTAATGGTGCCCCGCAGGTAGGGGGATGGGATGTCACTGAAGGCTTTCTCTGGAAGCAAGGAGTTGCTGACTGGTGTGGAGTCCTTCAGCAGGAGCTCCCGCTGAGGAGAGCTGTTGCTCTGTCCGTAGAGATCAGTGCCTATCACAATCAGCCGTCCTGCCGAGCCCACCACGATGATGTCCTGTTTGAACTCCCCCGGGATGTTGAAGTTGAGTGTCACCGTGCAGCACACGCCCCCTTCCAGGACCATCTGAAACGTACAGAAGTCATCGCTGGTGATCTGCCGGATGCCCTTGATGTGGTCAGTCTGCTTCACGAAGGTCTTGAGCAACCCGTGCACCTTCACGGCCTTCTGGCTGGTGAGGAAGGTCAGCAGGTCGATGATGTAGGTGCCGACCGAGTGCAAGCCCCCACCTCCCATCAGGTCATCGCAGCTCCAGTTGTACTTCTTGCCCAGCAGGCTCCCGCTGTGGACCTGCACCTCACACACCAGCAGCTCCCCGACGTAACCCTCCTGGATCAGCTGCTTCATCTTCACAAACGCAGGCAGGAAGCGCAAAACATTCCCCATGATGCTCATGAGCTTTGGGTAATAATGAGCTGCAGTCATCATCCTAAAGGCATCCAGGGGAGTCGCCGTCCGGTCACAGATGACGTTTTTCCCAATGCCTGAAAAACAGTAAAAAAAAAAAATCATCAACAAAAATTTATTGATGGAGTGAGCTGAAAGCCTCCAGGCTATTCTTAAAGACTAAGCCAAGGAGAAAGACCCTTAAAAGAGTAACACCATATTGAAATGTTTTCAAGGCACTAAGACCCACTCTGGCATGCTTCCAAAATGCATGTAAGAGTTTCTTGAGCACCACAGGGAAAATGTATTCCTTTTTATTTTCAAAATGCACTCAAAGGTGAGGGCCTGAATGGAAAAAAGTAAGCTACCTTCTGGGAGCAGGTATGAAACCAGCCACCCACCTCAGCCATGTCACAGACATCTCTTCTGTGATAACCTGCCCATGTAGGGGCTTCTGAGGTTCAGATTCAAATCCCTGAAGCGTATGAATGACACAAGTGCACATATTCAGTAACTTAACACAGGTACACTGAAAAGCCTGGCTTTGTCTTCTCAGTACTCTTGTCTCTCCCTCTTTCCTGCTCAGACTGTTTTAAGAGGCCCTGAGGAGAGGAGGAGAAGTACTGGGCTTGCTGCTTAATTTAAAATGAAGAAATTGCTTCCCACTCATAAAATGCCACACTATTCTGACAATGGCACTCAAGTTTTTTTGAAGCCGTTCTGCTGAAAAGTCAGCAGCGCATCCATGGTGCCAAGGGAGAGTCACGATTGCTCTAAAACAGGTCAAATGGAGCTGTGACAATCTGTTCCCTCGTGGAATTGTCCATATGGCACACTGTTTACTGAAGCTTGCACGACAGTCCCCTTTTATCTGGTTATCAAGGTGTGCAACTGAATGCAGTGCAGGCTAAATAATGGGCTTATTATTGATTTCTCCCCCTCAAATACTTTTATTCTGAACCCACACACACATACAGTGACAGGATCTCTAGTTTCCTTCTTAGTTGCATACAGACATTTTTTATGCTTAATGATCAACATTAGGTGAGCTACAAAACACTTTGGATATAAAATATGACACTAAATATGATCTTTGCCTTGAGAACCTTGGGCTACAGCCGGGCCTGACACTTAAAAGAGCTGAATTTGGGTCCTCGCTGATGGAGTCCAGATGAATAAATGTGGTTACTTGCTAAATCACGTTGTATTTTCGTTCCTGTTCCCTTCGGATAGGTAAAAAAATCCCTTTTTCTTTGAAGAGCTGTTCTGAGTATAAAATTTTACATGTTTTGGAGCTGTTTGGATGAAGTCATATAAACGCAGACAGATGGTAGGGATCTATGTGAGCCCACTTACATGAATATTTAACAGCCTGACTGGAAGAAGAAGGGGGTCACAGTCCAAACATTCAATAACCAGCTTATCCACACTGCCTATTCCCAGTCTTTGTCTGCTGCTATTTGAGTAGCTGAAGCTGGAGGGAGGGAGGGCTGTCATCGTTGAAGTGGCAGTCACATCCAGCTAACAGACAGGAAGGGAAAGATCTTTCTTCAACTCACTCCTATTTACCTTCTACTTAATCAGATAAGTAGAGACATACTCATTTTCCTCTTAAATTAGGCAAGAAGCTTATATTCAGTGGCCATGGCCTTCTCATGTTTCTCTCTCATCTTTACAGGTGGCTATTGGTGACTGAGTAAACATTTTCACCCAAATAGCACTTACTTTCCTGTCCCTGAATTAATGTTTTGCTGCATCTGTGCGATATTGGAAAAGCCATTAATCTACCTGTCCTATATTCCTCTAACTAGTAGCTCCAGCTATGCCACTTGATACAGATCACTAATATAACAGTCCTTGAGTTACACAGACTCTTTGCAGAGAGATTTTAGTGTGGCAAATTAGTTTTCAAAATAAGGGAATCAGACAAAACTTCCCAAGAGTCAAACTTTCCTGAAATAGCAATTTTCCCCCCAAAGAAGCAATATGTACTACCTCATCATCTGACCTGCTCACCACTGATCCACAGAAGCATCACGTTCTGCTCCAGTTCAGCTTGCATCATTCTGCCTCACAGACGCCTGCCACACTTTATCTGAGGTCTGTCCAGGCACTGTGTCTCCAGATACACAGCTCTACACATGTGCTCGCTAGGAACAGGATCTGCTTTCATGAGGAATTGCAGCCTGGGGGCTTTTTTGCTGCATGTTCAGTGCCATGCATGGTGGGGGTCAGTCCTTTACCATGTGGGGCAGGGAATACTTGGGATTGTCAACATCTGAGTAGGAAACTATGATTATCAATATAAAAGAGTTTTTATATCCCATATATGGGTTTTTACATCCTATATATTCGAGAAAAATTGCCACTGGGATCAGTGTAACTCAGACACATGTGCAGGGAAAAGGGAAGAGCCCTAAATATTTATATGGGGACAGGGAGAAGTTGAAGTCTTAAAATTACTTCTTCCACCATTTCAACCTTTTTGGAAAGGTTGAAACCTTCTAATTTCAGCAAAACCAGAATGCAAATGTTCTGAGAGACTTTCTGTCTCTGTGCATATGCTGATAATACATGCTGTGCTCTCATCCCTGTCAGGGATTTAAACAGATTTTTGCTTGATGCCCAGAAAGCTTTTACATGCTATTAAAGCTTGTGCAGTTCTTTCAGCATGACACTGCTCAGCACTTGAGTCTGTGTTCACTACAGATCTTTGTCTCCTCCATAGCTGCAAATCTGCAAGCAGCCACATTAGCTTTCTGGAAGCAGGGAGAGAACATGAAAGGATTGCTTAATTTAATTTAGAGAAATACTCTGGTGTGTTTATGCAACCAGAATGAGAAACAGGCAGATCAAAACATCATTTTTCTGCTCTCTTTCCTCCACTCCCTCCTCAAAAGCAGAAGGAAGAAAAGCACCTTCCCTTTGAGCCATTCTCTATAGCAGCTCAGGCAGAGCAGAGGGCAGTGTGCAAGGAAAATCCTCCCTTCCCAACACTAAGTCTCATGGAATGGTGTGTTCTGACTGCAGGTGCTGCAGGGGGCTTCTCTGGGAACTGACTCCCTTCTCCTCTAGTCTGGGGCTGTGGTCTAATCCTCTCCACTTTTGGACAAGACTCTAAGAAAGGATGAATTGTTACTGCTTGTCATTCTACCAGCGTCTTTTGCTGTTTCACATCTTTGAAAATCACACCACAACAGACAGCAAAAACTTCATTAATTACATAAAAGCAGGGAAGTGCAGCCAGCTTGTTTCAGCAAGAAAGTGCAATATATTTGTCCACGTTGATAAGCAACAGAGTTGAATAAATCTCATCCTATGAAAGAATACACACCCTTTCCACCTTCATCAAGAAATACGGTATACAGTGCTACAGGTCTCAAACAGGCAACTTCTGAACTTTGATTTCTTGACTTCTCAAGTAAAATGAAGAAGAAAACTATTTTAAATACATGTCATTCTTTTTGAGGGCTCCACACAGCCTTCACCCTGGCCTCCCTGCTTGGATGTGCTTTAGAAAGAGAGAGTGGTGCCAGCCAGGTGCTGAGTGACACAGCGTGGGATTTCTCTGACCTGGCACAGCAGAGGGGAAGGCTCACTCCTGGCCAGCCCAAGTCCAGAGCTGAAAGTGGGGAACACATCTCTTACCAAAAGACTCGTAAAGTGCATTCCCCAAACCAAACCTTAACAACTTTGGTATGAATCTGCATTTTTTTTTAAGAATGTTTTTGAAGAACAGTGATCTTCTCTGAAGAAGTAGATGTCTAAGCAACTCTCTAGAAGCAGCTGAGCAAATAGAAAAAATCTGTCTGTGCTGTCATAGGTGCTACCAGTCAAGTGAAGATCTCTCTAGCACCTGATACTGGAAAGTCAAATCCTAACCATGCTCTAATGACTTGTCACCCACTTCATAGTAAGTAATTTTGTCAGGAAGTCATGTGATTTATTTGAAAGATTTGGCCTTCCTTTCAAAAAGAGAAAGTCCTTGTGAACTGGAGATAAGCCCAGAAGTGAGTGGTAAGTAGATATGGTCCAGGGCAGTAGTATTTAAATTTTTTTCCATGTATGTGCAGGGAAAGAGTGAGGAGCTACAGTAAGAATTTAACTACCGACTGCAAATCCTGGCATTTGCATCTCTTCATTTTACAGACAATTCAAGCTCCTTGGCTACCAGCAGCCCAAATTTCTTTGTCCCTGTATCATCCCTGTGCTGCACAGCCTGCAAACAAGCAGAACTCCTGGGCTCACAGCACAGGGAAGGTAGAGCTGTAACCAGCCCAGGTGTCATCAATTCCGAAACCTGCAATGTCAGCTTTTTTTCCCATCTGCTCCGACGATTGTTTCGAATAAGGAAAGAAACATTTTCACATAAAAATACTCCAGCTAATTAAAAAACAAGTGTCTGTCACTGAACTGAAGTTAAGACTAGTCCTCTATCTGTTCAGCTTAAAACATGAGGCCCCAGTACAGTATTTTCTCCTCCCCCTATTCACAAGAAATCAAAAAGGGCTTCATTTGGAGTCTGGGCATATAATCAAATTCTTCACTGGCACCAGAAACAGAGTCATTAGTTAGCAGTTGCTACCTATTGGTCTTTGTCAGGATGGGAGAGAGAGAGAGACGAAAAATAAGGTTGTGGTGGACTGAATTAAATTTGTCAGCAGAAAAATAAATTTCTAAAAGCAAAGAGGAACTGTCAACCTTCAAGGGACAGTATGACGGCTTCAGAAAATACTAGAGTGGTGAAAGAGCACACTTACCACATTGTTTCAAATGGATGACTTAAAATACCTTTTTCAAACCTTTTTCATACCTTTTTTAAAAAAAGAAACTAGCACAAAACTATATTCCAAACGGTGACAGCCCACATTATCATTATAATAAACATACAAGAAATAAACACGGGCAAATTTTTCTTCTCAGATTTTCACCATTGCAGATGCTGTTGCTGCCTTTGAATCCTATGCAAAATCAGAAGAAGACCTTTCCCTGGGAGTTTATCAAAAAAATCATGGTCAAAATAAACAGCCTAAATCAAAAGACAGTACTTCGCATTTCAACAGTTGATACTCAGCAGTTTGCTCTTCCTGCACTTATGTGTACACATTGTCAACTTTGTGGTTGTGCACAGAAACCATCTTATGAACTATGCAAGGCACCAGGAGCCAGCCCATACAACTAAATTGAACTTTGATACAAACTGTATTTTACACACTCCCACACTAGGCAGAGATCTGTTTTTAACACTGATTGTGTTAATCAGTGGTACTACTGCAACCCCATTAGAGTTTCAGAAAATGTCACCCATGTAAGAATCAATTTTTCCCCCTCAATAATAATGACCTCAGAAATCCTCACAGCTATTGGAACCATTCCTTTCTATCCCTTTCTTTCAAATTTGCAAAAAATACAACATTTGGAGGCTTAATTTTGCAGAGACCTGTAAAAAACTTTCTCAGTTATCTTATCAACTCATTCCAATATTTAAACAGTCTGAAGAAAACCAGAGATTGGTACTGAAGTTCCCTTTCTTTCCAAGTTCATCACTCCCTAAAAAACCCAGAAGAATATTTAACAGATCTGAACTGCAACTGTGCTAAACCATTGACTACAGAGGAGACACACAGACCTAAAAGAAGGTGACAATATTTTTTTCTGTTTCAAAAGTGTCTTCATGATAACCACACAGTCATAGTCCCTTTTGTGTGAGGCTGGAACAAACCATTTGGTACTATTTGATATTTCTAGCAGATCTGAGAGACACATAAACTGAGACACATAACTCTTTGGAAATTGTATGCAGATACAGAATTCAAAAACAGCCACTCCTTTTCAGTTTTGAGAGCTGGGATGGCTCAGAGATGCCGCAGTGATACAGTTAGTTTAGCCTGCTACATGCACAGTGAGCCATAAACCTCTGGCACTATAAATCACAATACTCTGGTCTGCTCTTCAATCATTGCAATATTACTTGGTGAGCAGCACCCTCTCTTAATTACAGCTCTGCAAAGGCCTCCTTCCTCCCTTTAGCTGCAGTTGATGACTACAAGGGCACCTTGGTCCCTGTCAGCAGCTGACCCCCAGGCACAGCTTCCAAGGGCATCTCAACAAAAAGTGCTGCCTTCATTTGGCTCTCTTGACACAAAACTGCTCTAAGGACTAGAGGGATATTGTGTTCATTAATACAAAGCTCATCTGCATGTTGGAGGAGTAGAAAGGGACTGGCAACCTGGGCATTAGGAGGACCCAGGTGAAGTTCATAGTCCTTCTTCCCTCCTGGGGCTCCCTAGGGAATCCAAGGCGGCCACTGGGGGCATTTGTGGAGTCACTCCAGACGAGCAAGCATCAGCAGAAGTCCAGCAGAGAAAAGCAGGAAGGTGGTTGAGTAAGCAAAGAAAGGGAGAGGGAGCTGGAAGTAAAAACACTCCCAAGGTAGAAAGGAAGGCACTGGAAGGGGCTCGTCCAAAAACCCAGAGGAGCTCCTGCCACTACAGGAGCCCTAATGGAATCAGCAACATCCCCACTGTTTGGAGGCTCATCCTCAAAGGATCACCTTCAGTCCAATTTTCTATAAGCCCTGCTATCATCTTTTCTGCAAAAGAAACAATGGAGGAGAAAGAAATAGCTTTCAGAGAAAATTAGCACCCTTCTCTACCCAGAGACTGGACAGGAGGGAGGGACAATTAAGAAAAAGCATCTGTATTAAAATATGCTGTGTGTATGAATTAAGCTGTTGCCCAACTGTACATTAGCCTAGAGAAATACTGGGACAGGCTATTCCGTGGGGCTGATGCTATTTTCTGATGCATTACATACAGAGACATGTGAATCACATACTGCACAGTAGTTAAAAGCTTTTGAATCCCTCAGAAAATAATATATATGCAAGAAGAGTGGAAAACCTGATAGAAGACTGCTCCATTCTTGGAAATAAGGAATGATGTCTGGGCCATCTCAAAAAACCAATCATTCAGGTGATTTGAAAACCTTTTCACATGGGAGGAGTGATGTAGATTAATATGTAGATGTGTCTGTGCTATTATGAGATGCTGCTGCCATCGATAGTGTGATACAATAATGATCATAGCAACAATAAAAACAATAGTTACATTTATTGTATTCAGTGCATGATCTGTCATTCTGTTCTTGAGTGGCATGAAAAACACATTTATTTCAATCAATACATCTGCCAGGGAAAACTGATGGCATGACAATGTTTCTTTGAAGGAACCTTATTTAAGAAAACTTTTGACAAGGAAATAAATTAAAGGATGATGAATGCCTAACAAGACTGGCTCTAGTCACAGCTCTAACATTGGCCAAGACAAGCTTTGTTAATCACAGATAAGCATAGCTGCTGAAAAAACTCAAGTTACTACAGCACAGTGAGTCATATCTCACAATCTGATTTGTATTAACAGGCTATGTGTGTATTCCCAGTCGGCTCTAAGTGTGAAGGAAAATAACAGTGACTGAAGGAAGGCGTTTTCCTTCGCACTGCCACAGTGAACGCGCACAGGGGGTGACTCGCTGCCCTGCTGATGAGCAACAGCTCACTTGGCCACAGCAAACCAAAGGCTTACACGGATTTTACAAACCCTACATCTCCCCCTCTGTAGCAAAATATTATTAAGTAAAAGAACATATGCACTGCTAAATTTTGCAGTCCACTGGGACGAACTGCACTTCACAAATATTAGATGAAAAGTATCTCCCAGTAAAAACCCACATGCCCAAACTGTACACCCCTAACACCAGGGCTTCAGTTCACTTATGGCTCTGGTCCACCACACTATGACTCCAGTTTTTAGGGTGGTTTATCCTCACTGATGTAACTTATTTTTCACACAACTCCTTTGAAAAAAACTCAAACATTCAAATACACTGGGATAAAGAGCTGTTTGTTTAGGTGTCACTCAGCTGACGAGACACATGCAGCTCACGCATACAGCGCGAGAATTGCAATCAGACTCAACAGGTAAGAGAGTTACCATGAGCTGTGAGCTCTCAGCAGTGATTGCAGCTGGGCTAGAGGTTTGTAAACCATTTCAAACAAATGGAAAAATAAGGAACTGGTTTGTCTTGGGGGAAAAAAACCAACCAAAAAGCTATGCTGGGTTCTTTGCAGATGGCTCCTAAGGTGTGTTACGTAGGCTGGGAAAATACCCTTACGGACTCCAAAAAGATTATAATGATGCCTGCAGGTAAGTTAAGTGCCACCTAAGCAGAACCAGAATAGTTTATCAGAACGAGAGAAGACTGTAATGATGATATCAATTTTCATTATGATATTGATGCTAGAAGTACTCAGGGTTCTGGACTGGGGCCATGCCTGTGCACATATTACAGTAGATATAAATGTTGTTGTAGCAGTGCTCGTGGCATTTGAAATAGATAATTTGAAATAGACGTAGTCCCTGGTGCTTGATACTGGACTCACATTTGCTTCACAGAAAAGTTTCACGTAGTCCCTGCAAGGAGCAGGGATTTGAATTCTATGATCCTCATGGGTCCCTTTCAACTTGAGATATTCTAAGATTCCACGATATGGAACCTCTTCTGCAAAGACCATATGTGCTGACTTGAAGGCAATAATAAGTCCTTAAAACTCCTGAGTGTTTATTTTGTTAGTTTGGTGAGTTGGGGCCTTTGATTTGGCAGCATTTTCTGCATCACTGAATCCATGAGTAATGTGCTTAACAGCAAGTAAAGCAAAAAAGACTTGTGTTCCTATGTATGCCAGCACATTTTACAAGGCAAAGCAAAAGTCTCTTACCCTTTCCTAACATGGGCCAGAGCTTGATTCCTTGTTTATAGCCCACCTGGAATGTCATTCTCCTCTTCTCTATGTAGGCACTTATGCAAATAACAGCATTAGAGACTGAAATAAATGAAGCATTTAGTAATTTTTTAACTGCTTTTTAAAAACCTTTATCTGCTGGGAAATCTAGAGAAGCTGCAAATATATACCCTGACAAACCAGCTACTTGTGCACGGAAATGCTTCAGGGGGTCTTAGCTTGAGATTATCTGTTCAGGCATCTGAAACATGCTCAGACTTGCATTCCCTGAGCCCTACTTGGATGCTTTCCATGCTCTCATACGTGCTGGGGAAAAAGTATTTGGGACAAACCATGCTGGCTTTCCCAAATTTCTGCTTGATTTTTTTATCTTCAAATCCCCATCAAAACAGCACGATCACATCCCTGCTGAGTACTTCCCCGTACAAGACAAAAAAATAAAAAAACCTGCACTAACTCTTCAGATAGGCTGAGAAAAAAACCCCAGACATTCTACTTAGACCTTATTCAAGCAAATACTCATTAATTTCAAGGGGATTCTAATTGATTTAGGACTAAATTAAAAACTTAGTGAAAATCTCTGTGTTTGGTCATTTATTTGCTCCAATTACTCTCATTCCCTTTATTCAACCTCTAGAGCAAAATGCATGCCATCAGTCCAGAATATTATGATTCCTTTCTTTTCTCAGTAGTCACAGAGCAATCACAGTCTATGATCAATCTCTATTCTCCTGAAGCATTGTTATCTGTATTTAAATATGTTTCTTTTTGTGTTGCTGACAACAACTAAATGCCCAGCTGTTTTAAAGGCTTTGGGAGGATTAGGAAATCAGGCAGTTCAATTTTCTTTAGGCTTGCTTTTCCATCACAGAATTGTTTACGCTTACTGAGTTAGAGAAATTTATGACTGTTAATTAGAGTTAATTTTCTTTATGTTTCTCTTGCCTACCCTTTCTACCCCATTAAAACTAGCAAATTGTAATCTGGTCCTAAATAAAAAACTGACAAAAGATAAACATCAAACTAATGCTGGTGAGTAATTAATGCAATCATTTGTACAGAATTCATGAAGCATTATGAACATTGAAAAATGACATCTTACCAAGTGAAAGGGAAAGTGACAGGAAATCCAAGTTTAAAAAAACCCCACTGGTCCTACAAGTAGCAGTGTCAGATCCCTATCTGCATCTCCCATGGCATCATTGTGCAGATCAGCACCAGCACTCTCCCTGCACTTTATACTTCAGGATTGTTTTCTTCAGTAAACATCCAGCAATGCAATCTGTTTGCAGGAGAAGCTCCAAAGTTTCCAGTATCATCCCTTCTATGTGATGACTGTATGAAGCATCAGCTTCATTACCCACTTAGCCCAGACCTTACTGAAAATGTTTTTCTTAATCTTATTTCTCTGCAGTATTTTCAGCTGGGATATTTCTACTTCTTTTCCTACCCAGTGAAGTCTGAGGGATTGTTGTGTTGAAGAAAACGTGTGTCACCCCTGCAGTGCTGGATGAACGGAGCGTGCATTTGACCTAATTTTCTGATACGAGTGGTTAAAACAAATTCTAAGACCATTACTCACATTCCCAAACACTGTACTGATTATGGATACCGAAGCTCCCAGCTATGGACTGGGATGCACTAACATAACGGGACTCATTTGAAGACTGCACCCACACACACAGTTTTGACTTTAGTATCCAAGCACATAGACACAGACACGTGCCGAAGAGAAGGAAAGTCCCTTTCACACTCACACACACAAGTACAGGGAGAGGTGAGCAGTGCCTTTCCTTTCATGTGGTACTGAGTGTATGAATGCCCTGTCTGATCCTGTCTGTGCCTGTTCATACAGGCTCATACCCCAAGTCACATCTTCTCTTTCACATACGCAGCTGCACAAGTTGGAAACATCAATTTATAATCACTAGGCAAACCCTACTAGAGCCCATAAGGCTGTGCCTAGCAGTGGAACTGGATTTTCCAGCACGTAATGCAGGGATGGATGAACACCCGGTTGCACAATGCATCTTGGAGAGAATGTTCTGTCAGTGGTTTCCTGCACGTTGTGTCAGCAAGTTCCCTCTCTTTTCACTGAGGGGCATCAGCAGCAAGGCTGGAGAGGCTGGCACGACTGTTCTGCTCTCAGGAAAGGCTGCAGCAGAGAGGAAGAGAAAAGCTGTGCCACAAAAGGTGTCACAATGAAACCAGGCAGTTGGTCCAACCTCCCAACCTCACCCAGAGGGCTCAAGGCTGCCTTTCCCATCTGTTCCTTTCTGGTGTGCCATTTCACCAGGACCTGGGTGACTACAAAACCATACACACAACAGTGAATCTGCAGGATAACATTCTTCCACCTGCCTAGCACATCAAAGTTTGCCTAAGGCTATTTATGGCTGAGACCATGGCATGGATTCTTCATGGCTTCTCATTTCCCCTTCACAGTCTAAGTAAGCCCTCTGCTCCAACCACAGATGGTTTTTATGTCTTGCTGAGAACATCAAGGACCAGGACCACAAAACACACAGGTGAAGAAAATAAGTTAGCTTGGCCCACATAAGAAAAATCAAGCCAGCTAAATCAAAATCCTGATCAAAATTAAATCCCTTTGTTGGGATCCTTTCAAGCCAAAATACATTCTTACAGAGGACCCCTCACCTCTCCAAGTCAATGTTGAGTAGCACAGTTCTACCCTACCCATAACCAAGTTGGGTTCCTTCAGTCCAACCTTACCCCCATTTTGAAGTTAGTGAGAATTTTAATGACAGAGCTTTCCAGGGAGTTGACATCAAGCCTTAGCAAGCTTGAGGTCAAATTTACCGCAGCTGTAATCCCATGAATTAGTCACACTGGCCATTGGTCTGGCTCTTTGAGCAACATGATCAATAGAACAGCAAATAGATGACAAGCAAATGGGGGTTTAAAATAACTGTACTTCCGTTAACTTCTCATCCATCAGTACTTTATGATTCTCTGGTTCTTAGAGAAACTTCTAAATAAATTATAAAGTGCTCCCCTCAAGGCAGTCGTCTTTGAATTGGTGTGCTTTCTCTGGTAGTATTTTATATTCCTGTCAGTGAGAGCTAAGTGCCGCTAAAGAGGAGCCATAAACCCATTCTGAAAAGCAGCAGCAAGAATGAATCAAATGAATCAGCAATTCTGACTGTGTGAGAAGCTGACATCATGCTTCCCTGGCTCCAACCCTGGGTCCATAAGAACGATGGAGGCCTGATTAATTACTCCCCAGGCTGCAGAGCTTACACAAGAGCCAAGGACTCAGCATCAGCCCAACCAGCTGACTCAGAGAGCAGTAACTCATCGGGAGCAATCTGCCTGGATGCCAGATTGTCCTGTCTGCAGTCAATCTGCAAACTAATCCTCCCAAAAGGGTTTTTGGAAAATGCCATTCACATTCACACTGGCTAAGTGTGCACCAGACAAGACACAGCAACAGCACAGTAGCAGCTGAAGTAGTATTTCATTATGCTTTTCCACTTGCTCTAAAGGACACTAGGAACCTTTCCACACCACTGAAAGTCTGCTGGAAAACAGATCAACACTGAAACATTTCCCCATTATGTTCATTAGGCTGCATATAGCTGATTATGGCAGCCCAATTTGCTGTGTTCTTCATCAACCTCAATGTCTGATTTTGATGCATTTACTTTGTAATCCCAGGACCCTCTTGTGCCAGGTGTTCCACAAGCATACAATGGAAATGAGCCCCTATTCACGGAAGGCTTTGTTTTACCATCTGCATCCTGGATACCTGGACTGGAAAGACAGATCAACATGGGCAGTTCCTCTCATTGTGCCCACCCACTGCTGTGGCAGAAGCGCAGCCCAGGTTGGGCTTACCTTATGCTGTTCTGAGCTCACTGCAAAGGTATGTTCAGATTTCACCCCTTTGAAGCCCCAGGAAAACCTGAAGTAATATTCCAGGGGTAGAAACTTCAAGGGTAGAGCTCTCCTGCACTTGACCTGTGCTGCAGTGGGTGAAAGAAATGTAATTTTTATCCACCTACACTTTTGCAGGTACATATCTGATTTAATGAAGAACAAAACACCTGTAAAGTAGGTCAGAAATTCTTAGACAGCACTTGCACTTGTACTTGTGCTTCCTTTCAGAAGCAGCATAACACACTGATCTCCAAGGAAAAGGAGGGCACAGAGGACAAGGCATTTTCAAGGGAATAAGAATTGATTTATTTCTGAACAACAGTATGCAGCTATATTCCCAAAGCTCTTTAACTGCTACATTTTTCAGTCACAGATTTGGCTCAGATTCCTATGCAAAACAACCCTAGAAAGCTTATTTTTCAACCAAATAACACTGTTTTCCCCAAATATAGTATTTTCTACCTGTAGCCTCTACAAGAGAAGAATGAACAAGGATTTGTGAGTAGAAATCTCACAGTGGGCAAAGACAGTTTTCAATTTCAGTTCTATTGAGATGCTAACTCTGATCTCACAGAGCACCTCTTCACTCAAACATGGCAACCCAGGAGGCACTGGGCTGGGATGCTAGAAAGAAGCTTAGGCTAATTAACTGCAGTTCTTTTTCTGACTGCAGTGTTTTCCTGCCCTGCTGGATACTAAGAGACCAGCACTGGTTCCTCTGATTAACAGTACCTCATCATGAAATCAAAGGAAAAGCTGCAGGCTAAAGAAAACTGGATTTTTGTTAGCAAGGATTTGCTCTTGGCAAATAATTATAATTGCCACTGTTAAAAGGAGATAGTGAATTAAGTACAGCAGACATGAAAAATAAATTTGGGGAAAAGCTTTCAATAATTACAGTGCATATGTCAAATGGAAATTATGCCAATTTGCATATATCTGCAGTCACATTGTACAATATCTCAAGTGGCTTCACGGTAACAAGCTTGTATATTTAATATCATTTAATATAGCCTAGGGTTTTAATAGCCCAAAAGACACTTCAATAAGTACAGATGGAAAGTTAGCCTGGCATTCTCTGGGTTTTTATGTCTTGTCTACACAGAGTTCATTATTATTTCATAATGATGCATTAAGAAACATACCATCTGAACCCCCAAGTACATACATGGTTTTCCTGATTAAAAGTATGTTATCATATTTTATCATTTCAATAGGTCGTCTTTATTCCAGTATAACCAGCCACATGGGAAGCCACACTACTACAACTCTGTATATAAGACATCATGTCCCACATCTTACACGAAGGCTAATTTCCAGGCAGGACAGGCAGTTCCTTGGAAGGTCTGCATTATTTGTCATGTGCTTCAGCCTGGATGAAGTTTCCAGTCAGAAACCTGAACATGACTGTGTGTGGATGGATTTGGACAAGAGCTTTGCTCTGGACTCTAGCCAAGGATCACACACTTGTGGGCCACCACAGAGGATCCTCTTGACAGCCACAGAAGGGTGCGACGTGTCAGGTGTGTCAAGGGGTTTATTCCACATCCATTTGCTTGTTGCTGCTTAGGAATGGGGGAAATTTATTAAAATCACGCTCTTATTTTCCCTTTCATTTATGACTCTAGTCTGTTTAAACTTGAACTGGGGATCCCTATATGCCAAAAAAATGGCCCCCTAGGACATGTGGGAGATGAACTTTTTAACCCTTCAGTATCATTACCAGCTAGACTATGAGTTTGTGCTTGCACCCACCACAGAAAACACTGGGAGTCAGATTATCCCTTTGGAGGAACAGGTAATCACAGCTATTGAAAGTTGCTACTGGTCACCGATGAGCCACGGTTCACTCATGGATCTCAAAGCACTTGACAAAGCCAAGCAGGCATCACCCTCACATTACAAAGACGCAGGAAAGAGGAGTCAAGAAGTTTGATGATTTCACCTCGTACAGATATTGCCAAAGTGGCAAAAGCAGCAATCTTATCTAACCTCTTCCTTTGTGCACCTGCAAAAATTATGCCATCCTTTGAACTTTTCCATCCAATTTTGCCATGATTTACTCTTTTCTTTAAAAAAAAAGTACCATATCTGCACTTTGCATATTGTTGGAATATCTCAACTTTCACTGGAAGTGAAAAGACCAAACTGTAGAAATGCTGGTCAGACTGCCTGAGGGCAGAGATTTTCCAGAGATTTTGTGTGTAGCAAAACCACCAAGCTCCTTTTCCTGCTTTCTTTCACACACTTGACACTTGAGGGTGCCTTGTAGGCAGGGGGAAAATACTGGCTTTAGGCTAGATTCAGCCCTAGGCGTTTTCCTGCACATCAACAAGTAGAGAAAAATGAGGAGGGTGCCGAGACAAAAGCACTCTGTAAAATCACAGCAGGAACACGAGGTGGCTGTGGTTCTGCCCATCAGCAGCAAGAGGCCCACATGGAGAGACGCCAGTCAGTCATACAAGTCCTGCAGAGAGCTAAGCTAAGGGTTAATATTTACTCCACCTAACTAGAAATGAACGGAGTGCCAAACTCAGGAAAGGATAATTTCTCCACAAGCAACTCACTGCCTGCAATGGCTCAACCCCACGACTCAGTGCAGCAAGAGGGAGATGCCGAAACAACTATTTGTGATTTCTTGGGAGGTAGGCCTGGTCCCACTGCAGCACTGCAGGGCGCTCGGTGGCTCAGGGGAACTGCTGCAGTAATGTGTTCCTCCTCCAAGCCCAAATTCATCTCAATAATGGCAAACTGCATGTCGTTGGGCCTGACAAAAGTGTGGTGGCCTGGGTGAAACTAGAGGCTCACCCAGCCTCCAGATGCCAGTCATGAAGCATCTCTGTCATAAGAACCATTCTTGACAAGACCATTGACTCCCCTCAGGGCCCTTCCAGCACAACAGCTCGGGCAAAAGCAGAGCCCAGCAGTCAGCCTCAAACTCCAGGAACATGCTGGATGCTTACATCATACCCTGCACCAGAGGCTGTCCTCATCCTGAGTATTTCATTTTCCCAGGTTTATTCAGCCTATAAGCAAACCTTTTACAGGTAGCAGCATGTGCTGAAGAGGCGTTTCTATTTGCAGCATGTCCTACCAAACACTGCACTGTCCCATAATGCTGTGTGTTTCTGTCAAGGGCATTACAACAGCTGGATTTGCCCCTGAGACAGAAGGCAAGGGAATTGCCCAAACAAGTCAATTTCCTATGGCATGGACACCTCAGCTGTTCTACTGAACACATCCTTACCTCCAAAGGGCACATTGGCACAAACCAGAACTTACGTACCCCTTCCTTCCTTTTCTTTGAGGAAACATCTGCACACAGACCTCCTATTTTCTTAAGGATGATTTAGGAATGTATGGGCAAGGTCAGACAGACCTTGTGGTCTATCTGTAGCTGGATGAGTCTTCATCACAAGGAAGTACAGCTGATGTACCTTGGCACAGCACTGCTACCTTGGAAGAGACAGACATATTGCATCTTAGACTACCCTGCTGACACGGCTGGGGAGTGCTACAGCAGAGGCTGTAGCAAGTTGTTCACATCTCCAGAAACTCCAGAGTACCAGGAGACAACAGATTGCTTGGTCTTTAAAGATTTCTTGTATGTGCTACAAAAATTCTGCATGAATTTTGTAAGCTGCCTGCACATTTAGATTCCTTAAGTGAGGTTTTTGTTCACTGCAAATGTGTTTAGCTTCAAAAATGCTTCTTCTAAACTGTGCAGCTTGTATTTGTCCTTGAGGCCTGACAGGACATAAAATGTGGAGACACGCTGGAACAGCCTCTCTGCTTGCAAGCTCTGTTTTGTACTACAGCAGCACATTTGACAGAGGAGTTTGCCAATTCTGTAGGATGTCATCACAGCAATACAAATTGCTTTACCTTGGACAAGCCTTAACAATACTGTTATGCTATAGGTGTGGCTTTCCTTTAAAAAAACTATTTTTAATGCTACAATATTCAAGGGTGAACAAAGCATATGCCTGTGCTGATGCCAGTGTTTTTGCAATACAGGAGGTTTCAGTTGGCTTGGTGACACCAGAAAGGAGCTGGGCTTCACAGGAATTTGGATGGTTCCCTTCTGAGTCACATCCAGTTGGGTTATCCTTTGGAAAAAAATTGTGTTGTTTGTTACAAAACTGGCCCTCCTTAGTTGACAGAGAGTA
This sequence comes from Vireo altiloquus, assembly GCA_013396875.1. Taxonomy (NCBI): domain Eukaryota; kingdom Metazoa; phylum Chordata; class Aves; order Passeriformes; family Vireonidae; genus Vireo; species Vireo altiloquus. The sequence goes on from VZRF01004795.1 coordinate 50,379, forward strand.
TTTTGTTCTCCAACTGTATGGTTCAGAGCTTCTGTTGTTGTCATCTTTGGTTTGGCTCATCCAAAATTGTCCTTTCCACAGTGAGAATTGACAAAACACAGAAATCTGGTCACCTGTTAACAATATTGTGCTGAGGGGATGCCATGCCATATCCCAGCTCATCTCTTGCTTTTCTACTTTGATGTCAGAAAAGACTCTAGTGCATCCCTCCATTTCCAGAAAGCCAACAATCCCAGTGTGAGTGTTCACCGTGTTATTGACGAGTTTTCACTGCCATGCAAATAACCCTTCAAGGCACTGCAAGCAGCGAACACATCCAGATGAAGTATCGGGCTGCAACATGCCTTTATTCATCCACATCTGGTCCTTAGTTGAGTCAGTTGCCCAGAAAATCTGAGGGTAGGCAATGAAATATTAATTTCAGAGAAAGGATGAATGCAAGAAAGAAGTTGGCTTTCTGACTTCTGGCATTATTATACAAAGCTAGGAAAAAAGGTGACAATACTACACAAGGTTTAGGAAGTGAAGAAAGGATTGACTAGAGAAAAGTAAAAGTTTAATACCACCTGTAACTTACAACAGGATATTTTTTCTTCCAAAAAGCCTCAGACAATTTCACTAATCACTGAAAAAAGCTAAAAGGACTCAAGCAAGACCTGCAATTCACAGCAAGTTTTTATCACAGGCTTAGCTTTCCAGCACAGCCTTTCGCAATGACAAGTGCAGAGCAACACACCTCCAGCTCTCATATGGAAGCAATTATTAGCGTGAAAACAGCCCTTCCTAGGAGGAAACAAATGAACTTCACGCACAGTGTGATTAATGACTACTCCCATGCAGATATGTAAACAGCCAAATTGCTGCTACCTTAGCTTGGCAAAATTTTAAAGTTATATGATTTTTTTAATTCACTTGTTTGTGCTGTCCTGCCAAGCAAAAGATTTTTGGAAGGGATCCCATACAAAGGACAGAGGGTGGCTACAGAAACAAAGAGCACAGAGCTCTGCTGTCCAATTCTCCCCTCCAACTGTAAGAAAACACAGCATCTTTCAGCTTTCTTTTCTAATTGCTAGACAGTCTGGTTTATTCCCTTCAGCTAAAATAGCATATGAGAATGTTACTGTTTTCTCTACAGTGAATATTCAAGAAAATGTTGGTGGTTTCTTTAAAATAAAATTATTTTATTTACTGTGGTTACAAAAAAGGTCTCTGCAAGGACAGTGTCCTGCCCATCTCCAGCCAGCTTTATAGAAAGATGCTCTTGTGCACAGGTGGAACCATTGCCATCCTTGCTCTCTGGAAGTACAAGAAGCTTGGTATCTAATAGGTGTGAATCCAGCACACTCCACTACTCCTAGGAGGATGTCAAAACTCCAGAGTGTAGAGCATACCTTTGATTGTCCAAGGGGACAAGGCTACAGGTACCGCAATGGCATACTGCAAGCAGTTTTCATCTCAGACCTCTCCCCCTCCACTCAGGTGTGGAAGCAGGCAGTGGGACACACAGCTGGTGACTTGAGTCTCAACTCCACTGTCTCCTGAGCCAAAACAGCAAAAGCAGCAAACTGACCTCCAACTCTTTTGTGAAGGGCCTAGGCAGAACACAAATTCACCCCCAGCTGCCATAACCAGCTGGAGAAGACCTTGGCATATAGCAGCAGGAGGAGCATAGGGTACACCTGGATTACGAAAGGGTGACCACATTAGTAAGGCAGGCACAGGCAGCCTGGCATGACTTTGCTGCAGAAATGTTTCCACACACGCTGATGATGCTGGGGTCTAAGTGTCAGATGTCTGTGTCAACTACAGAACACTGACAGGGCCAGTCTGCAAGTGCAGGCGCCCCTGATGCTGTCTAGGAAAGGAAGAGGAATGCCATATCCAATTAAAACTGAAATGACTCTGACTGCCTCCCTGAATGACCAGAGGCGACTTCCCATCGGCCGAGTTCAGCTGAGGCTTCTCAGCCATTAATCTGCAGTCCCTTTAGGGGACTGGACCTGCACTGGAAGCACTTCTTGTTTCCCCCAAAGGAATTATGCAATTATGTCCTGTCTGTTGTGCTGGGCTTTGTCTCCCTATAAAATGTTTCAATAGGATCAGGCAGCTTGAGCAAAGCGAGCTGGGCAGCCTCACACTGGTCTGTGGCTATTCCCATTGCAACTCATCTGATATGTCCACTGAAGCTCACACAGAAGGTCACCCCTGTATAACACATTCAAAATGTCCTTGGGAAAGAACATGATTCCCAAGTGTCACAGGGGCAGGGGAGCAGGAGACAGTGCCTTCTTCCACACGGACAAGACCCTGCTCCAGTTGCCTCACTAGGGTTTCATTTAATTTTCCACACAAAATCACTCACAGCTTCTTCTCTTCGCTTCCTTCTGCAAGAACTGCTTCTCCCCATTTGCCCCTCTCTATTGTCACTTCACAGTGGGATCAAAAGAAGTGACAGGGAGGAGCATACAAATGTGAATTTTGGCTGTGCACAGCTTCTGTGCAGCCAGTCGAGATGGGCTAAAGCCCTCACTCACCACTTCAGCACATACAAATGTCAGTGGCTGTAGAAAGGGGACAAAGCTTTTCCCCTGCATTGGTGAGCAGAGCACTGAGGAAGGGCAGCTAACTCTCTGCCACCTGAATGTCTGAGAGGCCCAGAGGAGACAGGTATGGGAGACTCCTGAGGAACACCTGGCCCACCTTGAGGAGGTGCTTCAAATACTGGTTTGTCTTGGAAGCCAGATCCTATCCATGCTCACAAGCTCTTGGTATGCAATTAAATACAACTGATATCATGCTGGGCTTCTAGGCAGGTTTTAACCACATGAAACCCAAATCTCCTAATAAATCATTACACTGGGCCATTTTTCCTGTTGGACCTTTAAAACTTCTGAGGTTGGCCGCTACACTGCAAAAGCTGTACTCAACTTCTGTGACGGACACTGGAGACAGGACATAACATCTTGAAAGCACAGATCCTAGAAATTATTTCAATTTACAATTAAATAAATTTACAGTATTTGAGGTAAGATTTTGCAGTGGTTTTTTTGGGGGGGGAGGTTTGTTTGTTTGGGGGTGTTTTGTTGTTCTGGGTTTTTTACTAATCCTCCAACTCATTGTGGGATAAAATATTTCTGGGTCTATTATTGAGTTACACGGCAGATTTTCTGGTAAAGTTTCATTCATTCAAATCCCTAAGGTTTAGCCATTGATAACATGAATCAGAGAGTAAAGAAACGAACAGAATAGCACAGGAAGGGAGATAAAGCTCCCATTTCATAACAGCTTGTGAACAACCTGCAAATTAACTTGAGCAGGAGAAAGCTTCAGAGGTTCAATTCTCTGCATTTTTTCGCCTAAGACAGAGTGAGATAGCATTGGCTACAGACTCATTTTAGGCTAATTTCCTAAGGAAACAAAGCTCATGGGATCTAATTTTGTGTACATTTATTTGCAGGCAAATATATTTGTCCGTCTGACTCCTGATGACTTTTTTACACATTCTATAACTCCACATAGGAAAAAAAAAGTGAAAAACAGGTTTTATTAGTTCATGACTAAAAAGCTATGACTGTTCAGCAGTGCATGTCTTTATCTTCGCAGGTATAATGTGCTATAAACAGAATGTGTTATGACGATGAAGTGGACATCTTGGGACACAAAGAAAAAGGCAGACTGAGAGGACAGGACACAACAGGAATGGGACAAGACTGCAGTTCCACTCTTTTCTAGAAAATGCAGCTTTTCTGACCAGGAAAGGATTTAGATTCAGATTGCAGAGAGGCCAAGGAATTCACAAGGTAGTGAACAGAGAAGATATATAAGCAGGAAACAAAAAACTGCCAACACATGGCCTTTCCCTGACCCATCCTGAGTAACGCAAGAAGGGCTTAAGAGTATCCCAGCCAGCAAAGCTTGTTAGAGGAAGTCAGTGAGGAGTGTCTAGCTGCAGGGAGCTCAGCCATCATCTGGATACAATAGTCAAGCCCTGCTTACAGACACAGTGGAAAGCCAACCCTGGTAAAATGAAAAAAAACAACTGGCAACCTCTGTATGATGGCAAGGGAACCCACACCATCAGCCAACACGAGACATTGCCCTTGAGCTAAAGAAGAAAAAATGTCACTAAATATTTAAAGAGCTTCAAAAAGAGTCCCAGTTATATAAAACAAAATCAATGTTATTTAACAGCAATTTTTTTCAGTTTGACCTAAATCCTCTTTCAGAAACTCTCTGTCTCCCAACACATCACTGTATTAGGAATACAATACAGAGCAACACAAAAAATGATGATCAGAAGCCAAATTCTAGGGCTGATTTATGCAATTACAGGGCCACAGCAGGCCAGACAGGGTTTCAATCTGTGGAGAGATGCCAAAATGTGAGATCTGTGAGCATTCAATCAGAGAAATGGGAGCATATCTCAGAGCTCAGAGTCCACATTCACCAGCTCCATGCCCCAGATAAAGAATCAGCACTGCTATAACAAAACGGAGTGAAACAGTGGAGGTACAGACACAGTGGTCTGAGATTAGACTAGGTCATAATCTACAATTTTAATGACAAAAGGAGTCTAAAGTGTCCCTTAAATGTACATTAGTGTGTGGGTTTGAGTGAGATGCAAAGGGCAACATGGGGCTTTCTTCAACTCACACCGGACTGCCAACTCACCGGGTGTGCCAAAGGGTTTTTTTCTGCAAGGGGCAGCTCCCTAGAGGAAGATGAAGTGCAAAACACCCAACGGTAAGACACTCAGAAAGGTTTCACATGCACTGCACACAGCTTCAAAACAACCCCAGCTGTGCAAGTGCCACAACATGTGCCAGCCTCCCTAAAGGCAGCTCTTGCAACACCAGCATAATGTGCATCTACAAGGAAAAAGGCTCTTCCCATCACACAGCGCATGGTGGGGATGTGCCTCCAGGAACGTACCTCAGCACACATGAGAGGTGCCACATCTCCTGCTCACGGTGAGGAAGGCAGTACTGCTAAAGGCATCAAGGAGAGCACGACGTGCAAACTGCCTGGTGGGAAGTGATGTACTGGTATCACAACTGAAAGCCACCGTAGCAGGTTTCTAGGGAAAAGCATTTAAGCCTTTACTCCATTCCCCAGTTTCCTCACTAAGTGCAGGCACAAAGGAGTGGGAAAATGTTTTCAGCACTTCCTATTATCCATGAATCATGCCTCGCTGGGGTTAGAGCTGTGCAAATACACAAGCCTGAGTGTTTGGTGGCTCCTAAAGTCAACGAGGAAATTTTCAGCAAAATAATTTTTGTGATGAAAGTGGATAATGTGAGCAAAAACTTATTCATCATTTCCACACTGTATCTCACACTAAAAGAAACAGACTGTTTTTCTCCAGACTAGTGAATTTGTTTTCAAACAGTGCCTCAGAGCTGTTAATGAATACAGCATCTGGCTCTAGTGGGTCAGTTTCTGCTAAACCAACATGAATCTGATCTAGAAGGAAAAACCAACTCATTGTGACTAAGCAGGTCTTATCTGACATGCAAAGCATCATGCAATGCAACTTCCTTGACGTCTTTCCAGATGGCATGAAACACATAGGTTTTGGCTATCAGGCAATGCTGTAATGCCTTTGAACTCCTTTCAGTGGTGGGTACTGAGCTAAACCACTTGGTAGGGTACCTTCATTGCTCCCCTGCTGGGCTGAGTGAGACCAAACACAAAGCCTGAGAGCCTCACAACTCTCACCACTGTGCAGAATGCACCCAGTACTCGGTGTCCCATGGGACAACTCACGTGGCCAGCTCCAGCCAGGGAGACCCCCCTGACAGCTGGGCACAATGAACTTAACCATGCTCCCCCAAAAAGGCAGACAACAGTGTCTTTTTCACCAATCCCAGAAGACCAGGGTGTGAGATCCTCTCACAGGAAGGGTTATTACAATCCCAAAAGGGTTGGAAGAATGCAGCACTTCTGCCTAGCAGTCTATTCTATTGATACACAACAACTCATCCAACCATTAAGGCAACTGCTAACCTTTTTCTGCCTGGAAGATGAGCCAAAGGCCCAAAGAGCAGACAAAAGTCCCAGGTAAAGCAACCCAACAACATGCACAGAGCTCCTCAGAGCCTTCTACATGCCTGTACAGAAGGACAGAAAGAAAATGAGAAATCAAAGGAAGTGGTATCTGGAGTCTGTCTGCAACTAAATCACCCATCAGAGAATCAAGAGAATCTGCTGTTGACATTTATCCTTAGTCCCTAAAACCAGCATTCACTTCAGAGAAGGGAAAGAACAGAAGGAAAAAAAAATAAAAGGAAGGAATTCACTCACTCCCAACATCTGGGTGAAGGCAGGGGATTTGTGAACAGACTGTGTATGTACAGAAATATGTACATCTATGAAAGACTTCAAGTGTACAGGAGCAGAAAAGGGAGCCAAGACTGTGTATGTACAGAAATATGTACATCTATGAAAGACTTCAAGTGTACAGGAGCAGAAAAGGGAGCCAAGACTGTGTATGTACAGAAATATGTACATCTATGAAAGACTTCAAGTGTACAGGAGCAGAAAAGGGAGCCAAGATTGCCATAAGAGTTGCTTATGCTTTTGGCTTTATAAATTTCACAAAGCTAGCTATTTAGAAGAGGATAAAAGTTCTCTTTTTTAGATTTCCCATTCAAAGAAGCCACTGTCACTTCATTTAAGCCACCTCTACCTACACAGGGGCAAATTTCCCTTTTGCACAACTTTGTTACTTATAAAATCGCTGGGCACTTTCATCTTTACCAACCACAACATCCTGTGAAACACCAGATAATCATTAATGACTTCTACAGCCTGTGAAAAGAGGCACAGAGACCACAAGCCCCAGATTCATTTCTGCTCCTTTCTATCACCACAAAGTTAAGCATCTAGTCTAAAACAATAATTTGAGACTTGCCAACAGACATAAATACACATCACCATGAGTCTATTTACCTTAACTAACTTAGGCGCACATTTTAGAACGGTGCCTGTCTCTCCACCACTTACAGAGCATCTTGGTGACCAGCCAAGACTAGATAAGTAACTTTTAGACCAGATGTCTAAACAGAGATTGTCTAAAATTAATCAATTTAGACAGGACTCCACTAAAAAGGAGGCAGAAAATCAGTAGCAAAACAGAAAAGTGAATTTGCATCTCCCAGATCTCAGAGTAATGGGCAAACTATTGGAATGACCCTTCCTACACTGCATTATTTCGTAACACCTCATTTGGCACATTTGTCCCTGCTAACAGAGGACACTTGTAAGAGAAACACTGTTGGAAGTCACTCACACTGGGCCTGTTTTTAAAAGCACGAGCTTTTCACTCAGGCTGAACAGCCAACAAGATGCCTGTGTCCCAAAGCACACAGCACTAGAGCCAGTCCCTCAAGCCCCACGGGAGTCACTGCAGGGCTCAGTAGTGTTGGGGGGCAACAAACTGGACAGCTCAAATTTGCAGGGGTTCTGTAGGATGCTCATTTGGACAGCTGGAAAGCAGATGTCTGGCAAGTCCAAGAATAAACAGAGATTATCAGTTCAAGCTCAAGCCTAAAAAAAGAACTTAAAAATGCTAATCTATGTGAAACAGCAAATTCCCATATCTTTGCCAACATTTTAAACTGAGTTAGCCGAGCCAAGCTAAAAACACAGCTCAGCAGGCAGAGAAAGATCCTCACTCTAAGTGGAGGCCATGAAAAAGGCATCTGGTCTGAGCTACCACATGACTTGCCTCTCTGCCTGGAGATGGATCAAGAAGAAATCTGAAGGATGGATCAGGCAGAACACGCAATGGGGATTTCATTAATTGGGGAAGTGATGTTTTGACAGAGTGAGCTGAAGGCAACAACAGCACTGCAGTCAGGCTCTGCTGTTCTCCTCTGCGACATCCCCACATCTGACTTATTATCAATGGGCAGCTGCTGCAGAAATTGAAGCGATGTTGAAATGACAACTCTATTAAAGGGGCAGATGGTCCTAGGAGCAAATGTTTCACCAAGGACTGGGAAGGTACCATCAAACACATTTTTCAATGACTCAAAAATGGCAGCTGATGTCCCAAGAGATGAAATTTCAAAGTGTTACTGTACTGTGTAGCCAAGGGCCAGGAATATTCTTGAATGTGACTTGACTTAAGACTATAATGAAGCTGATTGAAACACATCAGTATGGTTAGAATCCCTGCTAGCGGCTTTTATGGCAGTCATGGTTGAAATGTGCCATTTTGGGAAGGCAGCCAAACTGCTTATATGTGGAACACAGCTGCACCATAAAGCCATTCTAGCTTTTTGGATGGATTATCATTCATAATGAAGTGGGGAAAGGCAGAAAAATGAAGGAAAGAGATGCCAAAGTAAACCATGTTTATCCTAGGAAATGTTTGGGGTTTTTTTTAAAACACTGGAAATCTGATTCATAAGACAAAGCTTAGTGGACAAAATGTTGACTGTAAATTAGTTTTCCTATTACTGTCATAGAAAATGAAATTCAAATTTATGTATATTGTCACTTCATTTTATGCACAAAGGACTGTGAAAGCCAACAAATAATGATTTTTTCAGTTTTCTCCCCGCCCATTAGTAAATCAAACTTAATATACCCATGTATCCTTGGAGCATGGATCAATAAGGCAAAACTTCTCAGCTGATCTCTGGCAAGAGCAGTGATCTCTAAGGCTTTCAAGAAACCATCTACCAAAACCAAGAGGCAAGTAACCAGGCTGAAAGCATAAAAACAACATTCAGAGTACAAAGTAGTTGAAGTTCACATGAAGCTGATAACACAGCAAGAACATGGGATATTCCTTCACTATTGTAGTGGGCAATGCCAAAAAAGCACTAGTTCTTACTACACAGTCTTCCCTTCAGGGTTCCCTTCCTTCTTCAGGATTAACCCTCCATCTGCAGGGAACAACCACACAGCAAAGCTTGGTAAAAAAATTCTCACTACAAAACAGATCACTGGATTTAAGCTTAACCACATGGGTAAGGATTTTTAGGGACCTTCAGATCCATTCCTAACCTTAGGCTGTGTAAAATATTACCTCGCTCAGCTATCAGTTACATAGATAAAGGAGAAATCCCTGTAGTCATTCTATACAATTCAGCTAACCTTCACTCTGCTTTTTTAAGGCACTGACATTTACATTGGAAAAGTACAACAAGGCTTAAGAAAGGCCCTTGCCTATATATGCACGTATGTATGTAGGTACACATCTTGGCATCGTGGGTTCAGAGGCCACAGTGCTGCTTGCTGCCATGAACAGTTCCTGCAAATTCATGTGATTGTTCTTGGCAACACTAAAGCTGGAAATGCGTGCAGGGCTGGGACCATGTGGTAAACCATTCTGTTCACAAAGCATGACGTAGTGCTGTGTTATTCCGACCCACCCTACCTCTGTTTCTCTGAGATGTGCCATGCATATTTACAGTACTTAACATCAAATATTAAACAATAACAGCAGTTTGTAACAGTGTTTTACAAACATTTTCCACCTCTACGCCCAGTGAATATCCAAACTGGCATCTATAATAGCTCTTGTGTGCAGCAAATGCCACAGGTCTGTGGTTCCATCTTCCAAGTTCAATCCACACAAGACCTCCAGGTGTCCCAAGCACTGGGGGCATTTCTGGTTTCTGCATTTAAAGGACAAAGTGGACACAGAAAAGGTACATACAAAGGCAACTGCAATGTTAAAAGGGGAGAGAGGAGCTGCTTTACTAAGAGAGACTGAAAAGTCCATGAGTCTTCAGCTTAAAAAGGATACATCTGATGGGAAATATGATCAAAGTTTACAAAATTATTAAGTCTGTGGACAAGGTACTTATAGAACTAAATTTAGTATTATTAGCATTCACTGAAACTAGCAGGAAATAATTTGAAATGAATAAAAGAAGATACATTTCTAGTGAGACAGTAGTGTATTTCTGGAATTTGTTGCCACAGTGATGACCTGGAACATCTGCCACAGGCAGACAGTATCAGCAGGTTCAAAAAGGGATTAGACAAATCCAGGAACAATAGGTCCATAAACAAACAGTACAGGGAGCAGGCAAAGATGCTCCTCCTAACACCCCCAATACAAGAATGGTAGATGCATACCATTCAGGGAGCAGACTGCAGACAGGGGCCAGGCTCCTCGTGCTCTCTGATCATCTTCTGAGCACTGATGAAGAAGAATCCAGGGCCAGATATGAACACTGGTGTGACCCAACGGGTATTTCCCTCATCCTTTTATGCCTGATTCCTAAGTGACTACTAGTTTCAGGGACATAACTTGGGATTGATTTCCACAGTGTCCATTGCCTCACTTGCAGCTCTGAGTGCTCTAACAGGCTCTAGTAATGAATGGGCAGCCAATAAAGGCAGCAGCCAAAATTCATGAAGCCTACTGAACAGGAAAGCTTGTAAACATTCTCTTCTTTTACCCTGCCCCAGGAGAATTACTTCCCTGACACATAAGCACTGTTTTATAGAATCATATATTTGTAGTTATTTCACTTTTCACAGCATTAAGAATCCTGGTAAACTCCCTTCATGGATCAACCTAGCAGGCCGATCCCCTCCCCTCTTCAAACCTGCTTTTACCCTGAGAATCCCAGCTCACCAATTTCACCAGCAAGGCTTGGTTTTATTACTCTGCACAGAGACCAGCTTATAATGCAGTGGCCTGGTGAAAGTTCAGCGCTACCCTTGAGCAGCCCACATGACAGCCCAGCTTCACGGGAACACACGCTCTCCATGGCACGGCAAGCAGCATCTGGATGACGTCGGAAACATTAATTACAAGCATGCCTGCCAGGCCTGGAGCTCACATGCTCTGAACAAAAAGAGCAGAAGGACACTGAGATGGGACTTCAACAGATATGAGAGGATGGGGAGGGGTAGCTCCCTTGCTGGCTCCATCACTATTGCTTTTCTGTTGTAACGATTATCTGTCATGCCAAGCCTTTGTACACGCACTGTATGAACCCAGCATTTTCCATCCTTTAAAGGAACTACTTTATGTTTAGTGGTTATCTAGTGATGACTGGCACCAGTGGCAGGAAGAATTTAGTTGGCTCTTCTCTTATTCTCTCTTTCACCTGAATCTAATCTTTTAGCACACTCAGGGGCACAGAAATAGGTCAGCAGGACTCCACTTGATTGTAAAAGACCAAGTCAAGTTAAATATTGGGGGGGAGAAATCACCTTTGAGTCTTCTTGTTTTTTGATTCTGAAACTTCGGTTTCACATGTCATTTGGTCACATGAACAATCATGTGAAACACTCATCATGATGACAAACTTTACTGCCAAATCCAGCAAGATCCTGAGCCTCAGGAAAGGATGAGATGGACTTCTGAGTCACTGAAAAGAGCATGATCTATGAAACTTGAAAACTCTGATTCATCCTAGTCTGAGGCATCTTAAACCTCCGTGGTTTATTGGATTGCAGCTTTTTTTCATTATGATAAAAATGAATAAAGAAACATCTCATTTTAGGGAATAGAGAAGGTTATTTAAACAGCAGCTGTTGTGTGGGAACATTCCTTAAACCAGCCCTGAAGTTAGGAAAGTTTGTAACTTGCTACATAGCTAAAACATCTCTCAGGCAGCTCAATTCCACTTATAAAGACAGTAAGATTTTTTTGTGAAGAAATCTGGCACCTGCAGTACGAATCCAAGGTCAAGTCCCTTTTCTTTACTGTCTCCTTAGTCACAGGACTCCACCTTCCCTGCTATCACATTGGCAAAAGGTGACAAGAATTAGGCCATCCCCTTCAAGAGCAATTTAAGATACAAACACCTTTTGTAATTAGCCCCTTAGAATCCTTGGACACCAGGAAAATGCCAATGACTTCCTTAGGATTACTCCTGATTTACACTAAGAAGTCAAGGCCTACTATAGCTTCCTATTGTCAGTAAAAAAAATAGCCAACAAGAAAATAAAGTGAGAAGAGGGGACAGGGCATATGTTTACATTTCAAGGCTTTTTTACTCTGTTCTAGGCAGAAAAACATCAGGGTTTCCAAAATATATCCATGGGAGGTCTCTGCACTAAACACAATTATACTTATGTTAGTTTTATCCTACCTATTAAGTGAAGCAGAACAACAAAGAGGCTTTCCCCTGCCTCTCCCATTACTGCTGCTGTAGCCTCTCTCTGCCACCACCCCTGCACCCTCCTGTGCAGGTCCCATCCTCTTGGAGTGTCTACCCAGCAAAAGTGTAACTGGACTCCACAGGGCCACCTCCATATAGGCTATGGAAACACCTGCTGAAGAAGTTACAGCAGACATCAAAGGGAGCAACAAGGGTACAAGCCTCCTCAGGGACCTGGACATGCACCTGCTACCTGAGTGGAATAAGCCCACACTCCTCTGTCTTTACTGATATTACAGCCTGCACTGACTACATTAAGGATTATGGAGGCAATCACCAGGCATGCAACATCAGCCCAGCCCATTCAGGGAACCAGCACCACATGTGTTGTGCTTGCCTAAAACATCCTGCCCCAACTGGCAGCTTCCTCCACCAGTGGACTCCTGGCAGGACTGCTGCTGTTAGAAATTCCATCACATGGAAAGTTTCCACATTTGCCTGAAGAAGTGGTGATTCACTGCTATCATCATCATCATCATGGATAGCTGAAACCTTCTGTGCTCTGCTTGGGCTGTGGGGGTGGGAAAGAAAGCAAGAAAGACTAGAAAATTTGCACCCCCTTTGCTCCTCCCATTTGCTGTTTCTGCATCTCAGCCCACTGCATGCATGTCTCCCAAACGTTTGCACAGGGTTTTTATACAACACCACTGGCAAGAAAGTCATCTTAAAAACAACACAGAAACATGACATATAAGGCAGTGAACCATCTGACAAGGGAGCTACTTTCTTGTTCCATATTCACAGGGTACACTGAGTTCACACTGGACTCCCATATGCTAACGCAGTGCATGTATAACAGCTGGTAACCCAAAAATGCCAGGCAAGGGCAAGGATTTTAACTTCTTTTTCCAACTTAAGTCAAGTGCAAGGACACCACACCCCTTCAGAAACAGGACAAGAAACTTCTTCCCTTCAGAGCTACTATGCTCCTACACCATGTAAAGGTTGTCACCAATTACTCTTCCCATCCCACAGCTCCTTTAGTCACTTATTTCTGTTCCCAGAATGAATCTTCCAGACAGAATCAAGAGTGATTTACATCTCAGCAGGAAGCCTGCATCCTTACAGGCACTACTGGCTCTGTTCCCTTTGTTTAAACAAAATATTTTCCCAAAAAACTGCAAGGAGAAAGGGGCTCTCCAGCTGTTTTCTTCTGTGGTTTGCTTGCAGCAGTCTCTTGCTGGCAGTGTGCACGGCTCATGCTGATGCTGGTCCAGTTGGAAATACAGGCAGAAGATACTTCCTGATGATTAGCACGTATTGTCTGCATGGATATGAGGCAGTAAGCAGTTTAGTGCTCCACTCCATAGACTCTTTCAAACATGCTGCTCCAAAAATACTCCAATGATAAAACTCTGCCACAAGAATGGCTGGGAAGTCTCCTGATATTTCCTTCTTCCAGCATCAGGATGTTTCTGTGTTAAATTTTAAGCAATTTTGTTTAACTCACAATTTCCTCCAGGCCTGTCTCTGTGCCCAATAAGGTCGTAAACTCTCAGAGGAGAATATATATATGAGAACATATTTTTTTATTATTATTATTTGGTTTGGTTTTTTTACACCCTTCAAATATCCTTGTTTTGGCCTTGAAAGGTGCCTTGGATGCTGCAGGAAAATAAATAATGAACTTGTTTAGATCATTTACCTGAATCTGGTCTGGTTTGTGCAAATCTCCCTGCTCCTTACAGCCAGGGGAGGTAAGAGAATTAATGTAACTCAAGGCTAAAACACTTTACAAAAGATAGCATAATCCAGGGCTGACCACATCATATGCTTTCACATGCTGCCAGTCCCTGCATCCTAGAAAAGCTTCCAAAGAACAAACAAACATCAAAAGAAACAGGGCTAACTATAAGAGCCTTAAATAATTGTGTTCCCTTAGCTCATACCAGATGCTGTCTCCTTTTACAAGGGGCGTCTTGGAAACAGAGAAGGTACATACCAGGGGAATGCCACATACTAAAATGCAGAAGCTGTAAGCACAGCCTGATTTAGCTTAATGAGATAGAAGAAATTAACACCATCCTCCTCGAATCCCACCTGGACACAGATCAGACATCAGCGCAGAGCAGCTCTCAGTTCAGCATTCCCTGGGTCAGAGGGCAAGGGCACCAGCAAGGAAACAATAAGCATTTCTTCCCTGGAAAACCAAGCTGAACACATCAATGCTGAATTTACACTATCATTAATTTCCCTCTGTTGTTCCTATAGCAGAGTTTTTCTTGGCAATTCACAGGAAGCTTTTCCAGCCTCTCTGCACCCGAAGTGTTAAGCTGATGCCTCACGCACAGCAGATCTCTTCATGCAGCACAAAGACTGGTTACTGATAGAGCAAGAGTAACCTGAGGGATGGGGAGAAGGATGCTCTCCCTGCAATACCAAGATAACACACAAATACTGGTAAGGCTTCCATAAGCAAGAGCAAACTATAGGCAGACACTGCTGTTTGCTTTTTCCCAGCTTGTTTCCTGCTGGATCTCAGAGAGATCAAATCACTATGCCCAGTAACAGCTACAGTCTTTTTGTTCCAGGGAAAAAATATACTAGTTTTATGGTGCCAAATTCTGGTTTGGAAAATTACCACTTAAAAACTTCCTCATAATAACAGCAAGAGTGCAACTCCCTCCCTTGGCTCAGCTAGCAAGGGCACCACTTCTTTGTGCTGCTTGATAAGAGGCACTTTTCAGCACTGAAAAGCCAACATTTAGAAAATTGATGATTGAGCCCCCACTGTCTGTGGAAAAAATAATCAGAGATCAGAAATGCCCTGATAAATCAGAATATATGCTTTACAGAATATGTATTTGCCAGATCCAAATTAATTATGATGGGGATTCAAACTAGATGGAATTCACTAAAGCACAAACTGTAACTGCAAGACGCATTTGGTTCTTGCTAGAAAGGACAAGAGGAAATGGCCTCAAATTGCACAAGGTAGGTTTAGACTGGCAGTTAGGATAAAATTTCTTCCCCAACAGGGTTTCAAGCAATGGGACAGGCTGTCCAGGGATGTGGTTGAGTCACCATCCCTGGAGGTTTTTAAGAATTGTAGATGTGGCACTTAGGGACGCAGTTTAGTGGTGGAATTGGCAGTGCTTAGTCAATGGTTGGACTCCATGATCTTAAAACATCTTTTCCAAACTAAACGATTCCATGATTCTGAAGCCCTAAGCAGCACTTGCCAGTAGTCTGTCCCACAAACATCTGTCCTTGCAAGCTAAGATGCAAAACTTCACAAGCAGCCTTCCACTTCCGTACAGTCAGATTACCTGATCACATAAACAGGTAACCCTCTGGTATAAAGAAAAGCCTTAAGGCAGTGGGTTTCTCCAATTCTTCTGATTAGAAAACTCGAGTTTGGTGTTATATTGCACTCTGACCAGTTCACTATCCCAAAAAAGTCAGCTAGACTCCCAGCATCACTTCTCACAGACACATTTGGAGTCTCTGCCTTCATTTGGAATCCACTGTCTGAAGGGACTGCAAGGCATGCTGGAGTGAAAAGATGCTCCTTTTGAGGCTTACAGGTGGATTGAGAGCTGTACTTTTTCTCTCAGGTCTTCTTCTTGAAGCTTCAGACAACTTCTTCCTTTTTCAAAGGAGAATTTAATTCTCTCAAAATACCAGCCAAAAATCTTGTACTTAAGTACTTTTTAGAAATCTGTGGAAAGCCAGACATAAAGAGAGATCTTGGCATTCCTATTTGGAAAGCATATGACAAGGAAATATGCTCACTGCTCACCTGGCATGTCTCTTTTTTTTTTTTCCTAGTGCCTCTAACACCAGTATTTTGTGAAAAGGCAGCAGATCAGAAAAGCATTCCAGATCCCAGCACAAAAACAAGCATGCTGATTAGTTTAGCACGGTGATTTTGTGCCAGAATTCAAAGTCCTTTTTAACCCTCTCTTCCTTTTAAGAGTGAAAAACCTGTCCTGACAGTCTTTCTCAAAAGTCCAGCATGAAGCAAGGCCTATCCTCCCCAGGCTTTGGTGGCAGTGCTGTCAGTCTTGCAGAGCTCTGATCTCTCCAGATTACCAGCTCTCTTGGCTATCTGGCACTGGCAGGCCCGAAGAATCCTGTTCTTTCAGGATTTCTACATCCAAAAATTGGAAGGGAACCATCCCTTCAGTTTTAAGTGATATCTGTGTACAGTGATTACTGTTTGCCTTCTGATGTTTAACTGCACTACAAGAGCAGCTGCCATGACTTCACCAGAGTAAGAGAAGAAGATCTAAGGTAGGGGAATGAGCAGTTAAAACTCTGGAAGAGCTAGGTGGTAGGAGATTTGCTCACTGACATGACCCTACATTAGTTCTTTTGACCTAATTAATGCCTGACTTTTGTATAGGGCCTACATTTTTGATCAGATTTTATTTTATTCTGTCGTACCATTTACCCAGTATCTTTTTTTAAATAAAAGAGAACACTAGAAGGACTGGCCACCAATTCTGATGAGTCTGAATCTGAGAGTTGACCATGGAAGACTGCAGCACAGTTGCTTTCAGGAGTTTTGAGTGATGAAATGACTGCACAGGCTCAGCAACCACTGAAATCAGGCCCAAAGGATCCCTCTTGTTCCTCACTACTCCCTTCAAAGGGAATGCTGCTGCCAGTGGAGCTCAGCTTGTAACCTTAGCTTTTCTTGATTGCCAGAAATGCCATGAAGCTGACTGGGAATCTGCAACTTCCTGCAGGTGTCAGGTACCCAGATGTCCCATTGATGGGCAGCATTTTTGAAGTCTAAAGATCAACAGACAGACAAACAGAATCACTGTGCAAAGCCAGTCTGTACATATGAACCACTGACCTCCAGACTTAGATTTTGGCTTCAAGACCACACCTCCCTTTTTTGCTAATGACAGTGAAGCCCCTGTATTACTGTCAGTGATGTATGACACAGCACATCCTCTCTGGTTCCCCAGGGTCCTAAATGACTCAACCACTTTAGTTTGTAAGTGCAGAGACACTTTCTATGACTATATTTAGTTTTAGAGAGGGTCTGGAAAAGTGATATCACCACTGGAATGAGGAAGTATTTATCCCCCAACTGGAAACACATGATGATGATGTAAAAGTACTATTTGGAGAGCTCTATTTATATGGTTGTTTCCTGAATCTTAACATGACTCAGAAAATCTTGGGATGCAACATGGTGCCACTGCCATAGTCAATGGGAATCACTACCAAAGTTTTGCAAACACTTTGGCAAAACAAACAGCAAGTTACCATGGCTCTGGAAAGCAAGACTGAGGAATGGATACTGAATTTAATTACTTGACCAGTTTATTACCAATGGATTTAAATATTTTAAATGGTAGACCAGTGACAGAATTAAGTGTGAAATAGCCAACAACTGCAGTATAATAAATATGCAAGGGCAGTTAGTGTAGAGTGAAATTTGATTTCACTAATTACTGCTTGTTGCAATTATTCTGCTTTTCCGGATCAGTAACTGCATTCCCAAAGCCAATTGCTCCTGCTTCTTGACAGGTCAGGAATTTCTGTGATAAGCAGTTGATTAAAAATATTTTCTGTAAAGTTTACAAAGGCAGAGGAGATGCAGCTGCTGAAAAAGCTCCCAGAAGCAAGTCTTGTGAACTCAGACTTAATGTTTCCAGAAAGGACCACAAACCTTTCTTCTCAGAAAAGAGAACACTTCTCCATTAAAGAGAAAGGGAAGTCATTGAATGCTGTTCTTTTTACCTTTAAAAACCAAACGAGAACACAAATCTCTGGGAGAACATAGCCAGAAGCCTATGAGTACAACCAATCTAATGCAGCAGGCTGAGGAAGAACAGGGCAAAGGTTATTAGAAAGAGGAAGGAAAGTAAGGATGAAATTGTCATACCTTACAAGTGCCAGTGATTGTACTGAATTACACCAAGCCCATTAGAACAGCAGTAAGGCAACCAGGCACTAGCATTACTCACTTGGTACTAATACATGCAACAGATCTCAATCACTCTTGCAAAGCCAAGTAGAAAACTCAGGTCCATATAAGCTGAGAGTGTCCTTGTGCAAAACATCCTTGTGCATGATCATCTGTTTCTGCTCCAGCCTTGTTTCTGGAACTCAGCCGTATCTGTAACAACTTGGACTGCACCATATACTGCACTGCTGTGTGCATCAGCACAGGGATCAAACAGAGTACAAACTGCTATCCCACCAACATGGCAGGAGCTTTACACCTGCTCTGCATGAAACAAACAACAGAATAGTGAATTCATGCCATGTTTGTTTATATTTGACTAACAGTCTTAATTTCTTGGAAAGTTTAATATTTAATGAAATCACAGGGTAACAAAACAGTGCTTCATGGCTTGGTTCTTGAGGGCAGAAATTCCCATTGATTACAGCTGAAATCTTTCAGAGAATCAGAAAAAGAAATTGCACTTTTCCCTAACTGAGCAGTAGTGCAGGCACTGAGCAATCAATCACTGCATAAGGTTCTTGTCTCATTACTCTCACACACAATGCTAATTCAATTGTTTGCCAAGATTAGGGTGCTAATATAACCACTGATTGCTGATATTCCTTATCACACAAACATTACAGCAGTATTAATCATATAGCATTCAGCATCACTAATGTGACCTTACAAGACTACAATAGTACAAACACAATTGCTCATGTTGTCTCTTAGGACACATAAATGCCATAATTTTATGGCTCTATCCAAACCTTATTTCTCCTGCTTTACTCATGCTCTCCTCAACACTCTCTCCCATGTTCTATGGTCCCGTTACATACAATACTCTGACTTTTCTATCTCTGCATCTTATCCCTGGAAAATTTTATCTGCAGTTTCAACTGTATCCAAACTGATGACACACTAATGCATGACTACTTCCAGGCTACTTCCTTTCAGCACTCAATAAATGCTTGGCCTACCTTTTGGACAGCACATCCACAACATCTAGCCTTCAGCTCAAGCACAACACAGTAAAAGGGAATGCTTATTTTTCCTTCTCTTGCCTGAGGACAACATAGCTCATTCCTGTACCATTAGCTGTCAGCTTGGATATGCACTGCATTTATGTCTACAGATCTGGATTATGCTGAAGCTCTTGCTGAGACAGAGCTTATCCTAATAGCCTCTCCTGATTTCCTCAGTTCTGCAGGAGGATACTTTTCTTCCAGACCAGAAACATGCCTCTCTGCAGTTCCACTTGAAAAGGGTTAAGCTAAATAGAAAAATAGGTCTGTCGTTCCCAAACAGAGCTACCTGCAAGCAGTGTAGTTAGCAACAGAAAACTCACTTTAAATTCATATCTTATTTATCCTATGTTAACACAGAGGGGTAGACAGTACATCCTGAATGTATTTTTTACACAATGTTTGTACAGTTCTTCCTTTCTCAGGCATCCGGTACCAAACATCTCAGCAACTCCAACATCATTTCTCCAGTCTTCATAAGGAGAAGCTTGTTCTCTTCCACCCAAATGGCTCTGGCAAAATATCACAGCCCAAACTTGTCACTATCACCAGCTCTCTCTGAGAGATGCACCCTTGCATCAAACTTATGTTTGGTTTCAAGCCTTTCCATCTCTTACCCTCACCCTATCTATTATTTCTCTCTCACTACTGAGCCATTGATTCCTGCTTCTGATCACTCTGTGAAGCCTTCCACTATCACTCAAATATCTGATTTTCCAACAAATCTTTTCATGCTTTCTTTCATCCTGCCTTTCCTTTCCTGCTGCTAGTGCTTCTCTCCTCCATTTTTCTTTCTGTGTCAATTTTTTCTGTCAGAACTGACATCTGTCATCAGAAAAATATTAAGCCCTTGTCTTTTCTGCACTCCCCTATGTACCATCCATATCGATTTCTGTTAAGATGGAAAGCTCATCAGACAGAAACAGCTTTTTGCTCTGTGCTGATACAGTGCCTAGCACAGTACAGCCTTGCTCATGTGCCAGATACGGCCTCTGGTATTAAAACGCATAAAATGACAACATGCTGTATGTATGTTCCGTGTAGTTAAATGGTAACACAGTGCAGATCTAATATATGGTCACATGCACCTTTAATTGTTCTGGATACAACTACTCTGTGTACCAAAACAGTCAAGTGATAGAAGTGAGTGAACAAAATACACCGCTACTTTTGCTATTTGAATGTAAATCTGAAATTTTAAAGTAAGATAAATATTTTAGAGGAGAAGTAGTCTATTTTAGTTTAGTAGCCACCCACAGAATTGGGAAACAATTGGTATAAATCCTTGACAAATTCCTAAAATGTTTCTTAAAATGTACTCACAGATTCTCCAGTTGATCTGTTGTAGAAACAGTTTTATCTGTATTGTGCTTTATTTTAGGATAGCTTATTCCACTCTTCTTAAAGGAAGGAACTACACTGGTGTAAACCACCTTTATAACTAAATAGCTGCAGCAGTACTGCTTCTGTTCGTATAACTATTTCAGGTTTCATCATAGTTTGAGTGAAATCCAAGCCTGAGTTCAGCCCATTCAGTCCAACTCATATATAATATCATCATCTGGAATCACCACCCTGAATGAGAACAATCAAGAAAGCCTACATGGATAGTCCTACCTTTAATCTACCTTATTTTGAGTTTTGTCCCCATTTTGAAGGTGAGCTGTTGTAACACATTCTGGAGTCATAGAACCATAGAACAACTTGAGTTGCAAAGGACCTTGAAGACCATCTAGTTCCAACCTCTCTGCCATGGGCAGGGACACATTCCACTACATCAGGTTGCTCAAAATCCCATCCAATCTGGTCCTTGAACACTTCAAGGGATGGGGCATCCCCAACTTTTCTGGGCAACCTGTTCGAGTGCCTTATCACTTTCATAGTAAAGAATTTCTTCCTAATATCTAATCTAAACCCATCCTCTTTCAATTTAAAGCACTACCCCTTCTTGTATCACTACATGCCCTTGTAAAATGTCTCCCTCCAAGTCATGGGAGACATGCTTGGTGTTTCCCTTACTGCAGTGGAGAGAATGTGTTTCCACTGCTCTCCAAGCTCATATCTACACTGCAAGCACAGTATGACTGCTGCACGTGCTGACACACTTGAGAGAGTTTTTCTCTAGCAGCAACAGCAATGAAATCACAGCACATGGACTTTCACAGACCACAGGATGCCTGGTGACTTTGCACAGGGTGTGCTGATGTCTGTACTGCTGCAGCTTCACTGCTTCTGATCATGAGCCTGGCTAGGTTAGGGCATGCAGGGCACCAGAAGACATCTTTGTATCCAGTGACAGTTTTGAGTTGCCACGGCAGAAAAATACAACTCTCATCCTGGTTTTGTTCTTGTTCTGCCTCCACCTTCCTTACTAGAGACATAAGAGCTTTTTTTCCTGCCTGAAAAAATCTTCTGTGTGTGTTGAAGGGATGGAACCACATTCATATGTGGTCAAACGTAGGGTACAAGAAGACCCTAAAACGAGGCAATGGCACATGTCAAAAGCATATCCAATCACCAGTGAGAACCTTTTGCTTGTCCAGACATACAAACCAAGCACTGATTAACCAGCTCTGACTGTGCAAGATATTTTTAATCCAGCCTTTTAGGTGACTTGGCAGGATTGGCAAAAGCCTGAAAGGCAAAAAGGGTCAGAAGGGAATTTTACTGCAGTGTCTGCTCAAAACTACATAAGCTCTCAGTTACACTTTTCCGGTATGCACCATTGAAGTGGAAAGAGCTTTGGCATGGTTCACTGCCCAGAATGCAAAATTAAACTGAAGAACAGAAAGTCTGCTGAAATTTCGCATGTCTGTCTCACTCATTAAGGCTCCTGTAACACTCGAAAACCCCACAAAACAACCAAAACAACAACAAAAACCCCAACCCACAACGCAAATGTTTGTGCACTTGAAAGCATGGAGTTTTTTCCCAAACTTTGCCAGATCACCAGATAAAAGATATTGTGCCTTTCTATATACCTTAGATCACCTTTAAGCACCATGACTGCACACTGCCAATAAAACAAAGCATTTGCAGTAAAACAGCTAAAAATTTACTCAAAAGCTGCATGCAATTCTTAAAGGGTGATGCTCCTCCTTTTTTGCATACACATACTTATTTGTATTTTCTAAAGAAAGGTCAAAGTTACTACTTTGTTATAAAAATGCTGGTTTTGTGAGACAAATTAGCCATATTGTACTTTAGAATCACTCCTTTGATTTAGCACAAAGCCCTTAGGAACCTACATGTGGAATGAAACTGCCAATATACATGTTATTAAGCATCTAATTCTTGTATTTAACCAGGAAATAATAAGCATTTATTTGCTGAAGTTCATTAGCATGTGGGAGACAGCACAGGTGTGACAAAATTCCATACACTGTACAAAGACAACTGGGATCGCATAATGCCACTTGATCTAAGCAATAGCAGGAAGGGCAATAAATGCTGAAATGATCTAAAATTGAACTGGAGGAAAAGAAGAAAAGGGCTCTGCCAAAGTCTTTCAGGCGTCTCCTGGAGGGCAAAGACAGCAGCAGAAGTGGGGAGGCTTTACCTGTTTAGGCTACAAGCACTGAATGATGACCTTGACCCTATAACAAAAGTTCAGCCAGGTGACAGAGTTAATCTTGCAATGCTCACTGAAAAATAAGATTCCCTATAGATTGGAACATGTTACCAGATGCCAATAGAACATTCCCCTTCAGACATAATAAGAGTCTGATTCTTAAAAGCACAGAGGTCACTTCACCACATTCCCTTAAGTTTAAAACCACTTTAAAATATTTATATACCTATTACAGGAGTATTTTAAAGCATTTTTACAATAGGAGGAAGTGCAGTAGCATAAATAAGATTCATAACCTCATATTCTACCAGTGAAATCATTGGGTATTTTAGGTAAAAACTTCTAATAAGCAAGGAGGGTAATAAAAAATCTGATTATAAGCTGCCCTACAGAGCTCAGTATTGGTACTGGTGAAGACTTTGGCTTCAAATAGTGATCACAAGTTTCACATTTTATCATTTGCTAGGGTTTGTGTAGAGCCCAGTAGAGGCTCTGCAGAAGGCAACGATAGCACGTCTGTCTGTCTCTGACAAGAAATGCTCCTGGAGTTCTCCACAGGAAGAAAGCATGCATGGGCATCAAAAGGCTGCTGAGGGTTTTATTAAACTTGCAAACCTAAACTGCCAAAATCCAAGGTACAGCCACACCATGTTATCAAATGCACGTAAGACCTGTGTTACTCTGATTACCTCCACTTCTGTGGCACTTTCACATAAGACTTTGGACAAGTCACTTGTCTGTGAAGAACCATCTACATAAGCTCAAAATTCTGTTGGGTTTTTTCTCCCAGTTTTGATCTTCCTGTGTTATTTATCTGCTTGCCATTGTGCAGTCTGTTATTAGTATTTCTTCATTAGGTTAACATGCAGTTGTTAGTGATTATTTCACAGCAGTCCTCATGAACAGAAGCAGAATCCTGCCATCCAAAGTGTCTGCTGTGAACATCTGTACCTCTGTCAAGCAGCCTGTCAGAACCTCTTCTGAAAGGCCAAACACTTTCTTCAGCTGTATTTGCACACATTTTGAAGAGTGGCATTTACTCCCACTCTTCAAAAGTTAGGCATGAATCTAAGACTACACACCCTGAGAAATAAATCCATATAAATGCCAAAATTGCTTACAACAGAGCAGTAGCCACTGGTTCGGCCCACACTGAACATAATACACACATCTTTCAAGATCCAAAGTCACATAAATTGAAAGGACCATAAGAAAAACTGGAAGGAAAATAATTCTGCTATCCCACCACCACTATCTCCAGTCTGTAATTCAACCCAGCTCACAAAGCAAATCCAGCAGTATCCCTTATTTTACAATAATATGCTAATTAGCACGGTAATACCCTGTCTATTACCCTTGCCTCAGCACATTTTAATTATACTGTAACCTAAGCAGACGTGACTAAACACCTAAATGAATATATCCCATAAATGGAGGTGTTTGAGGCCAGGTAGGTGTTTTGAGGAAACTGATAAATTGGCATGTGTCCCTGCCATGGAAGGAGGGCTGGGCTAGCTGATTTTTACTTAAAGGTCCATTCCAAGCCAAATGATCCTGTGATTCTACAAAATAGGAGCAGTTTTCCACATGTTGATGATCACAAGGCAAAATCCTACTGCAGACAGAGCAAATTTGTATATTAACATACAGAGGTAAAAACATACAAGGTAAAAACAGGAAAACCTATCAAGGTAACAGGTAAGTCTGAGAACTTGTAATCACTATAAAGTTTTTAATTCTGTGGTTTTTATTTTAAATGCTAGTATTGTTTTCTAGACTGACATTTCCATGCTGGGGTCCACATCAGTCCTCAATATTAAAAAAAAAAAAAAAATTAAAGAAAAATTAGTTGTGATTTATCTCAGGACAAAAAGTCACTTTTTACCACCTCATTAAATTGTAGGTATTTCCACCCCAAAACCCAGCTAGTTCTCTCCAAGGCAAATGCACTTCTGCAAATTAGGCTATTTTTTGTGGTTCATCAAGTCCATTGTTTCCAAAAGTAAATGGCCATTATCCTTAATGATTCAGTAATCACTCCCTTCCCATAAATAAAGGGCTTTGAAGGTGATAGGGGAAAGGCTGCTTGGGTCAGATAGCCTCAGTGGGAAAGAGCAGCCAGCTTTTGTGCTGTTGTATTGGCAGGAAGACTTGCTCTTGTTTTTATTATAGATAGGTTTTGTTTTGTTCCCAAAGAGAGGAATTATAGGAATTCAAAGAAGAATAAAGAATTACCATGACACCCTTCAACAGAGTAGGAAGGCTGCCACACAACTTCCACTAGCTGTTAAAATGTGATAAACGGCAGCCTGAAATTGGATAGGAAACCAGAGCTCAGGAAAACAAGTAAAGTTTAAGATGTGTCCTGGGAGGGCTTCCAGATGTTAAAGTCTCTTGCTCTAGATCCCTTCACATTAAATTTCCCGAAGAGGGGTCCCAGCTCCTGCCAAAAAGCTGTTTAGCAATGTAGACTCACACCTCTCACTGCCCCTGGTTTGACACATCTGTGTGCAGGAAAATAACTCATACTGGCCATGTAGTAAAGACAGCTTTGTAACTTGTAGAGCCACTTGTAAAACCAGCTCTTGAGAGAATTTATACTGTATTGACTTGGAAATGCAGATTATTTTTCCTCCCTTCAGTGTCTTTGAGTCACTCAAAGATGATGTTAAAACCAGTAGGATTTAAAAGGAGAAAAACTCAGCATTGGGTTATCCACTCCCACTGAAGTTAGGGTCATAGAGTTGAGCACTGCTTTGCTTCTGAAAATCTCATCCAAAGGACCCAGTCCAAAGCAGGCTAATTCCCTGGACAACTAACTCATTTAGACTTGTACAGA
This sequence comes from Vireo altiloquus, assembly GCA_013396875.1. NCBI lineage: Eukaryota > Metazoa > Chordata > Aves > Passeriformes > Vireonidae > Vireo > Vireo altiloquus. Next base: position 75,865 of record VZRF01004795.1, read on the forward strand.
TTTTGGCTTCAGCCCAGGCTACATTGGCATCCCACAGAGCAATGTGTTTTAACAATTTACCATCCAACAGCTCTTAAAATTCTCAGCATCTCTGACCGAGCCACAATAAAATATGCTGTTATTTAACATTATTTTCATAGTACCTATAGTACATTTGGGATTTTTTTTCTAAGGAGCAGCCACTAAACCAAGCTGTTGCTTACTATGGACTACTTAAGAGGCCAGTGTTGTCACTTAATAAGGAGGGCTTGCAAGCACCAAACACACAAAATCATGCATGCTCACTGGCTTTACAAAAGCACAACTCAATTTATCCACAGAATACAGGCAATTCAGTTAATAAAAAGTAGGTTCACATCACACCAGTCACCAAGAGCCTTGTGGCCTGACACTTTTCTGTCACAGGTTAGCAAGTGACTCTTATTCAGGAGCCACAGTCTACAAGAAAATATTTCACGTATTAAACTACAAACAAATGTCTGAAAGAACTGTAAGATGATGAACAACTGCATTATGTTACATTTCTGATGCTGGTGCAACATGTTCCAGGGAAGAATAACCAAAGTTTGGTTGGTGCTGGTACAGTCGTGCCCTACTAAGAAAGTAAAGGGTTCCTCCATGATAATAAGGATGAAGTTTTAAAATTGCCCAAAGGAGACAATAAAGAACTTCAATAAATGGTTTTGATTGTAAGAATTTTTTTTTTCTGAATTTGAAATAAGTTGTTATTTGGCAATATTCAGAGTTCAGCACCATTTCTAACACAATTCGGGGTCCAGTGTCAGAAGCTGTCAAGTCTGACTAACCCAAGGGAGACAGAGCTTTGCTGATAGGTGCAGAGAAGTGTTAAATGGACATATTTACAAAGACTGTGAATTATACATGAGTTTCTGTATGAGTCAGACACATTTAATGTGTCACACCTTCTTCATGTATTGAATACTATAATATTGGGTTGGGTCTCATAATACAACAATTGCATTTTACCATTCCGTAAATTTAAAGCTGCTGGAAGCATGAGAGTGACATCTCCAGAGACTTGTATCTGCTTCTGAACTGAATAGCAACTACAAGTTCTTCCACACCTTTCATATCAGTGCATCCAACCCAGAACAGGCCAAATACCCAAAAGAATGGGGGTTTCAGCTTCCATCCTCATGCAGCTCTCAGCCATTCTTTGGAGAAGAAGACTGTGGCATTGACATAGGGTGGGTAACATAACTTCATTATGTTGTGAGATTGGTCTCCCACAGCACCTTCAAGAGACAGAAGAAACTGTCCCTCAAAACTCAGCAGAGCATGCAAGGGACAACACGTTTGAGGGAACCTCTCCCATCATGAGGTATCACCTCAGCTACAACTTTATGTGTATTTTATAGTGTGTTGATACAACCTGGGGAGTAAACTTATAAATCCCCAGGGTCTAATACTACTATACTAATGTTGAACATAATCCCATCCACTCCAGCTATGTTTCTGTAACACCCACAGCATGTTCACTAACAAGACCTCTGCGCTCAGCAGGTTGTATCCACCTCCGGGTTTCCTGATGTAACAAAATCCTTAATTCAGAGTTGCCATGTCATCTCAGTGCATCTAATATTTAAGTAAGCTTTCCAAAAGGCCACTACTTCCCCTGTGATACTATTCTGCCTTGATGCTGTGAAATTCCATCTTCAGCTCAGGGATACAGAACAAATGTTCCTGTAAAGCATATGCTTAGTTTTTTTAACTGGCTGCATCTGATCATCACCCTTTTCTGCCAGCTCTGAAATGCTGCTAGAACATCACCCACTTGAACGGCAAGAGCTGCTGGCAGGCTTAAAATTAATAGACCAAGCTGCTCACTAAAGAGTTGAAAAAGAAAAATCACAGCCTACCTACCTAATCACTGTCTGCCTACCTATCTGACATGGCCATGATCAACAGGCAGGTCAGATCCAGCACGGTTGTGCAGCCTGCCTTCACACAGAGCACAGCAGGGCGAGAGCACACCAACCACATCCTGCAGACTGCTTGTGGCGGTACACAGGGAAAACAAAACCCCTTGGGAACAGCAATTGCAAAAGGTGTGGGAAAACACAATTTTCTTGTGCATGCTTCTCTGATCCAGACAGCTCTACAAGAGTGACTGCTCACACATTCAGCATTGATTTCACAGGCCTTAAATGGTTTAGATGCTCTCATGGGTCATCTGACCACACACCAGAAGATGGACTGTGACCACAGCATTACTTCTGCTTTTTACTACACCACTGGGATATGGTTTAAGTTGGAAACTGATCTGGTGGATTATTTAGCTCCAAGTCTTTCTGTCACAGTGGTCTAACCCCCAACCTATTCTAATGGCATCTGAATGCAGTTCAGATTATGTGAGGCATTAGTAGACTGAAGTAACTTCAATCACAGTGACAGACAGATATGACACATCAATGCAGAAGTACAGGTATATGTGAATTCAAAGAATGGAACAATAAGGATTGAAGAGAACTCATTCAGGTATTAAATACTGGAGTTACATGGAAATAATGTGATTGAATTAATAAAGGACAGTATAGCCTGATTACAAAGTACCTCTTCCAGCAGAGAGATCATTGTGATGGAATCCCCATTAAAGAAAATATTTGAGATTAGATATATCAGAGAAATATGCTGCAGAGAAAACTCTTCTCTGTCCAGGAGATTTGGTTAGGTGACCTCAATAGTTTTGTCTGTCTCAAATGGCTATAAACATGACAAAGCAAGAGAGGTGGTCTGTGAGAGACAAACCCAAACCTGAGTGGCTGTTTGCATGACAAATCCACAGCAGCTTATTCCAAAGACAAGATATGACCTGTTCTTCTAGTATGATTAGGGAATGGCATGATTATGTCAGCCCTCTGAACACTTTTTTTTTTTTTTTTTTTTTTTTTGCAATGAACTGTGACTATTACAAGAGAATGCAGTCCTGGGACTAAGAAAATTATTGCACATCTGTATCAGCTGAAATATCCACAGCTATACACGTAACACTAAGTAAAACTTGGTAGAATACATTCAAGTGACAACATTCATCTGCTCTCTGTCAGATCACAGTATTTTAGTAGGTTTTGCTCATGGCACATTAATGTTACAACTGTTGTACCTCAGTGTTTACATGGCAAAGTAAGCACGGGAGGATGAGGGAGGAGCAAAATGTCATTTTAGCATTGCTGCTGGAATAAAATCAGAGAGGAGAGAAGCTACTAAGGAAGTAGTCAGATGTGGAACTTGCAAAACTGACAAACACAGTATGAAGGAAAGGGGCAACAGCCACCAACAGGATTCCCTTTTTTGTGGCCACTTCAACTGCTCCAAGCGCATGTTTGTGTGTCTATTTAGCTTCCCTGTGACAAGATGCTTCAAGAAGAAACCACACACAACACCCAGTTCTCCCACAAACACATCCCACATGAAGATCATAGCTATGGGTACAAACAAGGCAGCTCCTTCTGCTCTCCAGCCAGCTTATGGTCAGCTGAGCTGAAACCTCTCATGCCAGATCCAGCATCATAAGCCTGTTATTGGATTTGCTGAATTCCTGCTGGGTGAGGTATGCTTTCTACAAGATTATGATTCCGAAATGCACTGAAGGAGGCCACATTCAACAGCTTCTAATGAAAATTACTGCTATTTTTGTTTTCTGCAAGTGAGGGCAGGAGGAACAAGGATGAGATATGCTTGAGCCCCTGGAGTTAGCACACAGGTACACTGGTATCTAGGCAGTCTGTCCCTCCTGCATCATTTTTGTGCACCCCAGACTTCTGATCCCCATTGACTGCTGTCTGACAAACACAGCACTAAGAAGCCACAAGTGAATTCATATGGGCTTCCCATAACTACTCCTCAGTCACAGTGCCAATCAGCCTAATTATATCAGCAGCTCTCTCCACTCTGCAAAGAGTAGAGCCTTCCCAGAGGGCCAGTCAACCAGGTGAAGGAAGCAGGCACATTTCTGCTTGGCCCAGGCTGCTGGAGGAGGGCAAAGGCTCAGTTAGCTCATGAATAATGCATTGTCTGTTTATGCAACTCTGGGGACCCACTTCAAATCAGCTTGTGGTCTCCGGAATTACTTTCAGCATACTTGGCCAGACTCTTTGGTAGAGAAATCAAAAAGCCGCTTTCAAAATTTTCTCTGCTCACTTGAAGCTTTCACCCCTCTCTGCTGTACATAATCCAGAAGAAAGGAGACATGATTTTATGGTCACTCCAGTTTCACGCTGGTACCACTTGGCTGACTTCAGTAGATTTACTCCTCGTGTATGCTGCTGTGACACAGTGAGCTTCAAAGATGGCTTAACAGCATACAGGGATGTACCAGCAATTCAGAAACAAGTCAGGAGGAGATCAAGCTGCATGTAGTATCATCAATCCCTTCTAAGCAGATGGTTAAGCACGAAATATCACAATAAGGGCTAACACAGTCTTTTCTTACTTGTTATAGAGAAGGAATCTGAAATAATTAACAGTCAGTCCCTCTCAACAAGAGGGAGAGGTCGAATTCATAAGGGTGAAGTTACAATATATTCCTCTATTCCTCCACCCTGCAAAAAAAAAAATCTTTCTAAATACTGGCTCTCATCCCAGAGGTTTGACCCCAGGGGATATGATGTCAGTATGCCAATGCAATAGCAGAAGTAAACCTTGAAATGTAATGTCAACTCCTCCTTGTAAACCTCATCTAATCCAAAATATTTCGCATGAGAAAAACTTGCATAAAAAGAAGCCAGGAGGAGAAAAACATAGCTCAACTATACAAAGTCATGCACACTGTAGATATACCCATGTTAGGAAAAGGCTAAGTAGTTCATTTGGCCAAGTCAAGCAAGTACAGTAAAAGCTCTCTTAGCTTCCTCCTCTCAAGCCTACTGTTTAAAAATGTGCCAGGGTAGGCTGTGAACCAGGTGAGAGATGGACAACACTTCATTTGCTCTCTCTCTACACCTGGGCCTATCTGAAACACAGGTCAGTCTGAAGACACCCACAAGAAAACTCTTGCCTACAAGCCACTGGCTGGGGCTGCCTGGGGTATACTCAACTACTGCATGCACTAGGAAAGCATCTCAATGAAGAAGGCTGCAGAGGCATCATCACTGGGGTATTTAACTCTATTCAAACAACAGCAAATAAGTTTGAGCCCACCTAACCGTAATGCTTGCTGCACAACTGAAATGCACTGCATGGGAACCACTGCCAAACCAGGCAGCATCATAGCATCATAGGCTAATACACACATCTTTACAGGCCCTTGCTATGGGGAGCTGGGTGGCTTCAACAAAAACAAGGCAGATGGCAGGGTTGTGATTCAGAGCTGAGAGTAGCAATCAAGAGCAAGCCCCGATGGAGCTTGGACCAGTGCTATTCCCTTCCCAGAGCAGGAAGAAAAGCATTGTCCTGGAGACCTTCCTCACAATAAAAAAAGAAAAATTACCAAACTCCAAATTTTTACAGACTTTTCTACCCATTTTCTACGCACAGGATGAGTTCAGGGTAGGTGACACTGGTCATCTGCCTACAGCATATTTCAGCAACCATCTTGGGAAGACAGCTCATATACCTCAAAGTATGGGAGGGTATGGCATACATGGACACACATCAGGTCACTGCAAACAGACTTTACTGCATTTGGCAAAAACTTCTGGAGTTACTCAACAAGGCTCTTATCAAATGTCCCATGGCTTATTGATGTTGAAACACCTATTAATTCACCTCTGTTTAATAAACAAAAATTTCTAACTGTGCCTGACTTCTCTCTGCCTTCCTAATCCTCTAAAGGAAGGCTAACTTTCCATCCTTCACCATCACAGTGATATTATCAGTAAACTGCTGCACTTGGTGCCCAAGGCATTTTCTGCCTGACCAGAATACTTCTTGGTACCTCACTGGGGAGTTTGCAGTGCCAGACAGGTTGCTTTATTCCTCCACTCAAGAGTCTTGATCTTTGAAGTTCATCTCCACAGGGAGAGAGCCTTTACAGAGTCTTTCTCTGGAAAGTTCAAGACAGCTTGAAGAAAAGACAGTAAAGGTAACACACTTCTCTGTTTAACCTTTTTCACCACCAAAGCATACGGCTAGCATTTTCACTTCCAGGGAAAGTTCATTAATTCACTGCATCTTAGCGTTGGGAAATGTGACAGTCCTCATTGAAGTCAATGACGTCTTCCTCCCTCTCAGTTTACCCTTTCCCAGATTAAAGCAAACCTCACTTCAGGTCCTTCCCCAGCCCTCTCCTCCAAGCTGCATCTCACTGCCAGGGGCCCACCACCACCACATGGTGCCCCTGCAGCACACCTTAGGGGCAAGTGGTGCACAGCCCTTTCCAGGCAAGCAGCCCACGGCCTGGTAGTGGGAGGGAGACAGGGAACACAGTTCCCAGGCAAGAGGGAGGGCAGACAAGGGAATTTGAGAGTAACAAGATCTACACCCTCTTTCCCCTTCCATTTGCAAGCGTCGTCCCAGAAGCACAGCCTGCTGCATTAACACTTGTTCCCTCCTGATCCGACTCTCTCCCATCCCCTCCCCTGCTGGCCTTTATTGGGCTGGCTTCCTCAGGCCAAATTTGTCAGCATGACGGGTGCCTTTCCATTTTCTGTTTTCATCTATTTTTCCCGTTTCTAACAAGGGAGGTGTCTCACAGTCAGCCCTGAGAGCAGCCCCTCCCCTCTTATCATTTAACTGAAACACATCCTCCTCTTCCAGGCAAATGTTATCTGAAGTTTTCAAGCAATGCATTTTTAAAGACAAGAAATGCCAAAGAAGGCTGCTAAGCCTTTTCACCACTTCACACAAGACTAGGCATGGCTTGTCACACTGCTGTGACATTCGGGGAACCTGCAGTAAGTGTCTGTCTCCTGCAAAGGGGACAGAGGGAAGACTTAGGTGGTTTCTACCCCAGTACAGGACTTAAACCTCATGAGTAGCCCATGCTACTCCCCACTCCTCATAAGTCTCCTTTTTCTTTGGCACAGCTTCCAAACAAAGGTAACAAGCCAAACACAAGCCACCAAATGTAAGAAAGTCAGCCGTGCAGAAAGAAATACGATATTCTCCTATCTGACTAAAGTTTGCTGCTGTGCAGACAGCAGTAGCAGCACAGCCCAACAATGGCTCACTGCACATTTCCACCACAAATTCCATTCTCTTTATCCCACTTCCAATATTCACAGCTTTTTACTGCTCTGAGATAAAACCCAGCAAAAAGGCATCAGCCATAAAACAAGCACTACACTAGAAAAAAAGAAGTATTTGTTTAAAGAAAAACAACTTGGTCTGCCCACTTCTTTCAATCTCACGGAAATGTTGAGACAATGCAAGCGACTGGGTTTGGCTTTCCATTTCTTGTAATGCTGCTTTCAGTAGAAGACCAGTTTCTTTGGAATTTTGGACAAAACAACAACTGCTAAACAGAAAGTGACTTCAAACAGATGACTTTTTGCCAACAGCAGATCAGAAGGCTTTCAAGTCTTTAGGCTTCAGGCATGTGGAAGTTTCATTAGGGTCATGAGTGACATACTCCTAATACTGATCAAGCTCTCAGGGGCAAAATCCGGAAGATTTTGAATGGCCAAAAATTTCAGGGACATCAAGATCTTCAGGGCTGTGAATCTTTTAGCACTTGACCTTGAACACAATTCTGCTTGAATTTCCACAGTTAGCCTCCCACTAAGTGAAAGCTACCTCTGCACTGATGCCTAACAAACCTACTGCCTAGACAACAACTGCATCTATTCCACTGCTATGGAAAGAGGGATGAGCTGCCTAGGGGTCTGACCCTGCCCAGGTGGATAACCCCCTTCCTCCACTTTAACTATAAACACCCCCTGCTCTACTGAGGCAGTCTGGAATACGAGCTCTGCAAGCTTATGCTGCCTCTGATCCCTCACCACTGTTGATGTGCTTCAAATGAATGAGCTCCAACACCTGCAGCTACCAACAGAGGTGAGAGTTTTCCCATGAGTGTAAAACTTCTCATGGGATGCATATTAGAACAGGAAAAAAGGAATGCCACAGATGTGCTAAAGGCTATAGGATCTGCAAAACTGAGAACCAGAGATACACGAGTCCCATCCCCAACTGCTCAAAGTGTTCTTCACCTGCTCCACTTCTAATCCCAAGGACCTTTAATCCCAAGGAGGAATAAAGAATGACTGTATCCATATTTTTGTGATGAGCACAAGGGGATACTGACATGAAAAAAACCATTAAATTCTCCTAGAAAATGTAGAGATAAATCTTAGATTGCTCCACATAGGCCTTTTTTCTGGTTTCGACGTCTGAAAAGCAACAGGCCAGTTTAAATCACTTTAATCCTACCAAAATTAACATTTGACTATAAATACCTGAATTTTCACTATCTCTTGCCCTATGAAGCAATTTACAGTTACTTGAGCATCCAAACGGAGAAGAAATAAGATCCAAGACTGAAAATTCAAGGCACTTAGAATTATATATTTGCCAGTTTCTATAGTTAAAGCACATAAGGCTTGATGTTCCACATCATCCATGGCATTTTAATTAATATCCTAACTATTGTCCACATCAATCCATCTCTCACCATCTTGTAATTAGAGCTTTAGAGATTGGGACAGTACAGTTGCATTAAGTCAGAACAGAGGCTCATGCTACACAGTTCTCCTACCAGAGTTACAAAGTCTATCTCAGTCCAAGGTTAATTTTTTGACTTCTTTTCTTCTCTGGACATATTTCAATTTTGTTTTTCCAATCAAGAAACTACCCCCACTGTTTGCTATGTGAAAACTGCAGCAGCACAATTACCCACACTAATTTCCCTAATACTAGTTTCAGGCCCTGACAGGTTTTATAGCACGAGACAAGCCTGGAATAAAAGAACAGATAATGAGAAAAAGGCAGAGACTAACAAGGTGATCTTATTTCTACAGATACATATTCTGGGAACAATACTAAATTACAAATTAATGTATTTTATTTGCTGGCAGGACTGGAAGAATGTGACACACTCATTTTTTCCTGCATTAACAGTTACAGCAATTTCACAAGCCTATTGCTACAGCATAATCCCATCTGAAGTTTGTTCTAGGGATTTTTGATATATGGACGAAGAATATATTTCATTACAATCATGAGAGTATAATCGCTATGATCTTCTTGTTTCCTGCAGACTTCCTAGCTGCAAGCACCACATAATCCACTTGCAATACAAGCTAACATACTAAGACCAGACAGTCATAAAAACCTAGATGTATCCATCATCCTGATCCAGAGTTGCAGTTCACATAAAACTAATATTCTCTAGGAGTAAAAAAAACTGTTTCCTGTACTTCTCTGCTGTTAATTCTTTGATGCATCCTTTTCAATAAAGAAATATTCAAGTACTTCCTCCCCAAAGAAAGTAAAATCCTCAAAATCCAGTCCTTTGTCATTAAACCAAAGAGTTCACAAGGCAAATTAATAAGTCACTTGTTGCATTACATTTAAGACTTTTCAAGAGAGCCTTAAAAGATTTGCCAAAACCTGATTTAGCAGTTAGAGCATCATCCCATAATTTTCTGTCATGCACCAAGGAAAGGAAATGTTTTCTAATGCCCATTTATTTATTTACCACTTGGTGAAAAGCACTCAGATCTACTTAGAAATACATCATTCATGGCTCTGTACAGTGCAATTCCATCCAGTGCAAACTCCCTGTAAGCATGACAAGACCCCAATAGTACATGCAGCTCCAGCACCCTACTCAATTTCACCCATCACTATCAGATGATTCTGTACCATGCAAGAGGCCAAGCACTCTACAGCCTGAAAAAATGCCCAGACTTAAAATTACAGATCTTTTTTGATACTTCATTTGAGCACTTGTAACAGCAGCTGCAAATCTGAACTTGCTCATATCAGCTTGAGCTGATGCTCAAGGTTGTATTTGCAACCAACATTACACATGTGTATGCTACTGTCTGTCTTCCAAAACAGCAGTTGCTGCAGTCAGCCCAAAAAGGCCCCTCCCATTCGCTAAAGAAAGGGGTTACCCAGTGTGCAGAGGGCCATAACTAAATAGACACTCTAAACTTCACTAAAAATAAATACACAAGTCTCCCAGCTGCTAAGCCATCACTGCCCATAGCAAGCTGTCTTATTAAGATTTTTTTTTTTTTGTAGCATCTGTAAAATCAAGCTCCAACACTGGAAAGATGACTACTGATGTTAATAACCCACGAAATATTCAGTGCCTCAAACAGTCCTTGCAATTCCTTCATGACTTGCCCTGTACACATTAAAAAGGGACACCCAAAAGAGTAGCAGTAGAGGTTATTCTCCACTGTGAACCAGGTCACTCTGCAGTCTCCCCTATCCTCTCTTCCCACCATGGTTTTACAGACCCTGCACAACCATCTGGGGAAAAGCCCTGATCAGAGTGACAGGGACTGGTCCTCTTCCAGCAGCTCAGATGTGCTTCCCAAGACCATCAGCCACTCAACAGTGTTCAGCTGCAGCAGGTCCCACAGCGAAAAATAAAGACCAGACCTCAGAGGCCTCAGCTTCGGCCCCTTCCACCAGCTTCCCACACAAACTTCAGCAAGTCTCTTAATTTCCCTGTGCTCCCTCATCCCCAGTCTGTAGTTTTGAGCATCCTGAAAGATGAAACCAGCTTCAGGAAGGCAGGAAGTGCAATTTAATTAAAACACACAACCTGTGTTACAGAGAATGGCAACTCAGGACAGAAATTCTGAAGCTTAATTCTAATCATACTACTCTTCCTTAGAGCAAATAGGAGTCTCATCAAACACACAACAAGGATATAGAGGAACAATTTTATCCCCACCTGACATGTAAAGGGTCAGGTCCCTCTGCACACAGATGGAAGCAGGTGTGGTCTCAGCAGCTGCCAAAACATCTGTGCACATCATCAGGCCTTGTGAAGTATCACCTTTGCCTACGTGAACAAATCTGTAATTTTAAATGACAACAAGCACAGTACCATCACAATTAAATTTATATGACAAGCTGTGAGACAGCACTGTAATCAAAGGCATAAATAACTCTGCTAGACAGCATCAAATCTCACAAGCAAACAGAACAGCATTCACGAGACAGAAGCAAGATGGCATGTGAACACAATTTCCTCATTTTAGGCATCCAATACATTAAAGTATTTTTTCCTAATGGCTATGTGATGGAGTAAAAATTATATTCAGAATTAGCTTTCAGGTCCATGGTTTTCTCAAGCTATGGCAATACTTACAGGCCATGTCCACACATACTTTAGCACACTAGTTTAGCAAAGATGTCACCACTGAAAACCAAGCATCTCATGACAAGGATTTTTAACAGAATTCTTCAGCAACATAATTTTAAAATTCAGGACACCTTCTCATGCATTTGGATAATGCTACATCCACAAACTAGTCTCATGGAGTGCTGCTTAGCACTCTGCCTGAGAAGAAAGTCTTTATCAAAGCATCTCATACTGTTTAACCACAAAGTGTCTTTCCCAGCACTAAACTGTCAAGTTCCTTCAAGGCAAGCAGCAAGTCACAAAAGAGTTCTGCAAGCTCTGTCACGCTCATTTAGTGATAGATTTTTGCAGGCTACGGCTAAGGTATCTATGCACCTCTGCTCCAAATATTTTCCATCTTATTTTTCATTCCTGCAGACATGCTGCCATATGTTATAGAAACATTACTATATTGGGCTATGGAATTGCACCGTTTTTTGGATGAACTGGTACAAAAGCAGTTTGCAAGCAAATCCCTACTTACATGAATTATTGTGCCTTACAAATATTCTCTATAAGGAATCAGTGATTTTTGTCTTCAAGGAGACTGCTTGTAAGCAAAGGTTTGCAGAACTGTGTCCCAAAACTCCCACCAATCATTTCTTAAATTGACAGAGATGCCTTTGCTGAGAGGACACAGATCTGCAAGGCCAGGCCCCTCCCCCTGAGGCACAGTTAGTTCTTTTGGGCCACAATGTGTTCTCGATAATATCATGATAAATTTCAACTATTTCCTTTGATCCAGTAGAGCTTTAATTGCACTTACAGCGGAACAAGCAGGATTAGAATCAAAGCTTTTACATACAACTTTTCAGCACATTTCTGGAATTTATTTTAATGCACACAAGCTCAGCTGCAATTGTTTCAGATGTTCTCCCAGCTATTTTCTCTCTCCTTTCCTATCCCCACACGAAACACTAACAGTTGCATTGTCTTTTATGGGCTGAGGAAGTGAAGGAAGGGGAGGGATTTCCAGGAATTTTTAATTTATATATTTTTCACCCTACTGTTTTTTCTTGATTTTTATACATATATGAAACTATATGTACAGACACCAAGAGAAAGAATTGGGAGTGCTCAGCCTAGCCCTTGGTCTCACATTTTTAAGCAACATCACTCCAGCACAGCAAGGATAATTACTATTTTATAGTTCTCTCTCCTTGCTTGACTTCATTTGGATTTTGAAAAGCTCTCTATATTAAGGCTTCTCATTAGCCATGTGAAGCCTAGTACCCTAGAAACAGTATTTAATTCAACCATGACCTCCCTTCTGGGCATTTCCTGGCAAAAAATTGCCAGATGGAATAGCTGAAGACAGCCAAACATTCACTGCAAGGAAGTGCCAAAACAAGGGTCTTTATTGCTGATAAAAGCCATGGAAACATCAGAATGCAAAACAAAGGTGCTGCCTTTTTTTCACTTCCATCTGCTTCACTAAAGCTGTGATTGCTGCTGTGATAGAATTGAAGGCACCAGTTTTCACCCTGAGATAAACTTTAGCACAGTAGCAAATGACAAAAGCAATTTTACTCCCTGTGTTAAATCACTATATTTATTCTTACGTTACTACCAAGCAAGCTCCTCTCACCATGTTCTCATTTTCTGTGCTCTTCACCATGCTCATACTTAGGCCCGATAAAAAAACCCCTTCATCATTAGCCCTGGCTACACTAAAACAAAGGATACTATGGTCTCTTTCCAAAGGAGAAAAAAGAGTAAACTCTCAGCCTCCACAACTCCCTACAAGTCCTGTTACTTTGCGAGTCAAAACGGTGTATTAGTAAGATCTGGTATTTATGATATCCTGGATGCCAGTTCCACCATGTGGAAGTGCAGCTATCCCAGGCATCCACATTGCTCAAGGATAATTACACTTACACTTGCCAGGTGGAGGAGTCTTGTCTGACACGAGTGGTCAGTGCCAGCTGTGCAGGGCAGCAAGGTTCATCCTCCTCTGCTCTTCACCACATTTTTTAGCATAGCCAACTCCTGAACAAGCACAGAAGTTTGGAGACCTTTTGGAGACTTTCGTTCAAAGGTCTCCAAACTCACAGTGACCCAAAAGCCAAACCAAATTCCTCACAGTGTCCACAACCATAAACCAATTGAATGAATAAATGGACCCTCTTTATGCAGAGCACAGCTATACCAGCACACCTAGAGCTGGGCTACACCTGTAACATGGATACATTTGTGCCAGCTGAACACTCCAAAGAGGTATACAACTGACCACTCATGCCTGCACAGGAGCAGGAATAGCCTGTACCAGATACAGGTGCCATTGTGCTGGCAGAACAGTGTTCATGCCAAGCCACACCAACTGGACTTCTAATGACCACACAGCAATTAATGCACTAATGAAATCATAGTCCTTGCAGTCATAATTATACTGGTACAAAAATCTATGTGCAGACCGGGCTTTAAATCAATTTAGGAAACCTACACAAGGGATTGTGTAGGTTTCCTACAGAATTTAAATACATAGCCATTTAAATAAACTTGTTTAAATCAAGACTTAAGACCCAAAGTAATTTTTTTTAAGGAGTGAGGATTTGTTCCCTTCATGCATGCTGACCATGCAAACAAAGTCACTGACTTTGACAGCTCACTCTTAGGAGCTCAGAGTTTGTTATATGGATAATAAACAAAAAGCAGTAGGGTAAACACTTCTGCTTCAGTGGTTTGAAACAACCAGAACAATTCATAGGCACTTGAAATAGTACTGTGGCAAACAGATATTAACAGTGAAGGGGGCTATTGCATTGCAGTGGCCTGTGAAAAACACCCATCTTGGCCATCCTGGAAATTTAACTCCATTTTCATCCTTGGTGTTCTGCCATCACTATTGCACAATGGGCAAAATTTACTACACATACAAAGAAAAGGATAGTAAGCTGCAATATGCTTCAACACAATTTACCTAGTTTTCAAACAAAAGCAGATAGAATAACATATTTAGTATTTTGCAAAGCTTTTACCCTTCCCTCCATCAGGGGTTGTGCTCAACTGTCTCTGTCAGGAGCATATAGTAAACCTCTGTCATGTACTGTCAATCTCGGGCATGAGAGGGTTTTAAGGAAAAAAAAAAAAGAAAGGAAAAAAAAAGAGAGAAAAGAGACAACTATGGGAAGCTTGAAAATCTAGTAATTTTATTTGGTTGACATATTTTCCCTTCTCCACATTTGCCTACATATTCTCCCTTAATTTATTATTTAATATTCTTTCAAAATCTGGAACAATAGAAGGAGCTTGCACATCCTTCCTTTACCTGCACCACTGATCACTCAGCAACTCAAGTCCCTAAAACCAAGCAACAAGACAAAGCCACAGAGGGAAGGTCTACTGAAGATTGTTCAGACAGCTCAGTACCACAGCAGGCATCACAGTATCAAGAATGAAAGCACAAAGCTATGCAAGAAATAATAATAACAACAACAATGAAAATAAAATATCTGTCTTCTGATGTTTTCCATGTTATAGGATTGCAATATTCTATTCTAGAAGTTAAATAATTACAATACATAGCCTGGGTACAGCTCTAACACTATAAACACACCTTTTATCAATACCTTCTCTCATCTACTCATAGAATCAAGCTATGCTGCATATTTTCTGTTTGTGCAACAGCACCGCTGTGCCATTTTAACAAAAATATAGTTGCACAAGGTGTTGTTTATGTGATATCCACTGTATGAACTGTGCCATCAAGTGAAATACATGAGATCCTCACCAGCACAGCCACAAGGCTAGACATGCATCTCTACACCTTTAGCATAACATCTACTTTGCCCACGGGAGATATTTTACTACTTCCAGCGCTTTTTTAGTTAACTCACACTACTCAGATTTTCCTCAGCCATGCCAGAAGCCACACTTCAGAGAGCTGCTTACCTCTGCCATCCGTTTGAAATGCCAAATCAAGGTATTATTGCACTGCTAATGCTGGTTTGTCTCTGTTAGCACTGACAAGGGTGCCCTGGGAGGACCTGCATTGAAAACAGCCCTGGTGTGCACCAGTCTTTGAACAGATGAGTTTTTCCAGCACCACAGACAGTAAAAAAAAATAGCTGTATTTGCCACCATTGTTAACATGATGTAAGAGCAGAATACTGCAACAATAGCGTTCAAAGCACAATGAAATGATAAAGGTCATAAGGACTTGCCTACCTAAAGATTTACCACAAAAAAAAAAAAAAAAAAAGGACAACAACACCCCTGACACATATATTAAAAGAAAGATTTCTCTTCAAAGTTTCACCCCTGACTATGGGCTCTGACTAACAAAGCATGACAGATCAAATCAAACACTGGCAGAGGTCAGCAATGCTCTCATTTTCTTCACTTCACCGTGACAAAGGTCCAAGCCCTCAGCAGTCAAGCATATGGAAGGAGGGTGTCTGTGCTCTGGCACATTCTGCCATTTAAATCACATGGAGAAGTGGGGCTGTTGAGGGTTTGGGCTGCCATTTGTTTCAACCAACTCGCCTACAGGGCACAGCGAAGTTTGACAGCAGACAGTAACCTACCAAACTAGAGAGATGCTGCTTTCCACATCTCCCCTCCTCCAGCTGAGTGGGCCAAGGCTACTCCTGCAGCCATCCTGAGGAGATTCAGCCCAACCCACTTCAGTTGCCCACACGGGTCTGGAGACAGCATCTTGGGATTCCCAAGGCCAAGCATTCTATTTAAAAACAGTAGGGAAGAAACTGCAGCAACACAAACTGACCTGACTGGACACAGGATTGCAGTAGGATCGTCATGTCTAGCACTGCTTAAAACAATCACTTCCATCACATCTGGCTGTTTCTTAGGCTAGGCAAATTTGGATGTGTCATCACAGCATGAGCTCAGTGCTCCAGTATTCCAAGTCTGGTCCATACTGGGCTCCCAACCTATCTACTATTGTCTACAACAACAGAACTGGTAGCTACTTTCACACAGAAGAGAGCAATTGGGAAAAATGAAGGCCTTTGATTTGAAGGTCAGAAAGGAAACAAGAATTGGGGGATTTTCTGTTGGTGTTTTATTATTATTTTTATTAGTTTGGGTTTTAAACCTGAACAGTGGTCTTTACCTCAACTGTCTCAGAGGCCCAATATCTCTACAGGAATTTTACAGGAATAACACTGGCATTAAAGGTCTGCCATACTGAGAGAAAAAGGTCAATGGAAGAGTTAGATGCCATTTTCTGTGGTATACCTTCATCACTCAAGTAGAAAGATGACATGCAGCCAATTGCCAGCAGGCTCTTTGGTCTGCCTTTCCAATAAATGTTAAAAAAAGGCATCACAGCCTTTGCTAGCTCTGCTGATTAAAGATAGACAGCACTTCATCTGACTTCTTTCACAATAAGATGACCATAATTCACATTTAATATGCCGCAAAGTCATCTGCCTTCCAAGTACAGGAGCGTGTTCTGCTGAAAGTCACTGCTGTTAGGTCAAATTTAAACTCAGTATTACAGGACAGAAATTACACTGCTATTAATAAAAAATAGCCATGATAATGTTTTCCCTTAATAGGGCATCTCTTCCCCAAGAATCCTAATGCTTTATAAACTCTGGACTGAATTTTATCCACTGCTACAACCCTAGCTTCTGCCTGATTTGCATGGGTGTAGAGGAATGTAGAAATTAATCTGAGATTGCATCAGATCTGTAAATTACTTCACTGCAGCTGGATGTTCCTCCCACCTCAGAGGTAGATCCAGCAGT
Organism: Vireo altiloquus; assembly: GCA_013396875.1. Lineage (NCBI taxonomy): Eukaryota > Metazoa > Chordata > Aves > Passeriformes > Vireonidae > Vireo > Vireo altiloquus. The sequence goes on from VZRF01004795.1 coordinate 92,845, forward strand.
AATATTGTCAGTGCTTTAACAAGGAGTTCTCACAAACACAGTTTTGGACAGCAGGCCTATATTGCATGCCTGTGTGGTGCCAGTGCTTCCTGTGAAGGGGTGGGAAGGTAAGGATCTGAGCAGTACTATTTATGTTCCTCTCTAAATAAAGATGCTCCCTCATGACCACAATCAAGCATAGAAGAACCACCAAAATCAGCAAAAAACTTTAAGTGCTCCTTAAGAGGAGCAGCTTCTGGAGGGCTGGGAAAGTCATACTTTGTGTAGTCCCCAGGCAGAATGGACTCCTACCATGCACTACTACAACATAAACATTTTAACAACTAATACTAGGTAGACATGGCTGTGAACACGTGCAGTAAATATTCAACACACAGTGCAGTGTTCCTGTCCTTAACTTGGGGTGAAAGAGTAAGCAAAACAACTGTAAATAGAATCAAGGATAACATCTCCAGAGATATGCTAGACATCTGGTACTTGAGTCTTCTCAAAAGCAAAACATTTGCTCCCCAGAAACACTTATGTGCAACTCAGGAATAAGCTCTCTTTAGCCAAGTCGACTTGATGCAAATACCAACAGGACCAGGCGCATAGAAACATCTGTGCCTTCAAGATGAAATGCCACCAAGGTCTTCCCAGAACCACACCATCTTTTCACCTGATGTGGCAGCTACTCAGTCACATCAACCAAGTGTTTCAGTCAGGATCTGAAGAATATCATATCTAACTGGCTGAGGAGGGATTACACTGTGAAGAGTCACGTGCTGACAGTTTTGAACTAGGTGGCACATCATATCATATTGTCTGTACTAGCAGGTCTTCTGATGCACGACACAAATAGGCACTCAATAGCTGACATATTTCATCCCTGTATGCAAGCACATCTCCCCTGCCTGATCAGGCTTGGGATACAACTGTACTGATGAAGCAGCATGCGGGCAGGAGAAATGAGGACAACTTCTAGCAAACACACTGAATGTTTCAGTTGGGTGAGAATGGAAACCGCCCCTATTCAACAGTAGGACTGTTCTCAATCCTTACCTAAATATTCACCCATTGATCTTTCTTGACCACCAAGCAGCAAGTCAGTCAGGACATTAGTTTTGTATTATGCTCCAGGGAGCAAATTCAAAGCAATAATAAAAAGAGCTCTTAAGTGAGCAGGACAGACCAGGGGCAAGAAAGGGAAAGGGTCAATTGGCCCATTTTGTAGAAGCAAGCAAGGAATTTGATTCCTTTTATCCAGAAGTGACAGAGGCCATCAGGGTATTTCACATAAAATACCACGGGTTTTATTTGTGCTTTTGGTCACTGTTCCAACCAGCCTGGTTTCCAATTCTCTTTGATTTCAGTCTGTTCCAAAGACTTGTCCAACATTGATCCCACTGCTAAGAAAACTACCACAGAGTCAGATGCAGCTCAGGAATCTATTTCTATCAGAGACAGGCAGCAGAGGTTTAGAGGAAAAGCTAACAGGGCACGTGTGAAGCCTTATTTCTCCCAGTTTCTTCCCTCAACAGCTGCCAGGAAGCCACAGTTTGGGACTTCCTCAGCTGGGGCATGTATTCATACATTTGTTTCAACAGCAGTTGATGGGCCACTGTGCCAAAAACACATTTCAAGCAGCAATACATCTACATGTAGTCGGGTGCATCAGTGAAAACAAAACAACTGAGTCCTTCCCACCGAGTGGCCAGAGTTAAACACAGCTGCAGGGACACCTGTTTCACCCCACCTTCACCTCTGGAGTCCGCATCAGAAAGAGAACAGAGTGGACTTAATGTGCTGCAAATCCACAGTGTAAACTCAGCTCTAGATGGGTGATGGAAACACCTGCAACTGCTTCCTTGGCCTTTTACTTTTTAATAATGAAACTTTTACCAATGGGAACATAGCTTTGGGAAACAAGACCATTTAAAATAAAACACAGGTACCAAAGAAAAGTCAGTCCCTGTCTCTTCCCAGGCCAGACCTGCATACTGTAATGGAGAAGCCAGACATAAGTGTTATTAACAAGTAACTCATGTCTCCCTCAACCTTTTCTACTGCAATGCAGGACATCATATTTAGACCTCCTGAAGTCTCCGCCTGTAAAACCTCTGGTATCCCCATCTATGTCCTATCTCTAGCTGCTACACAATATTTCTTGTGTGAAATTTCAAGAGTAAGGAACGTTTTTCCATCTTTTGCTTTCCTCAGTCTATATAACATTGCCCCTGTTTACCAGGGCCTTCTGAACCTCCCACTTGAATTGCACTTTCTCCCACAAACCAGAAAATGTATTGATTAAAGCAAAATAATCACTCCAGGGCACAGCAGTTCCCCAAGCCATGAAGGACAAGCAGGACCAGGAGATGGAGCTGCCAGCAGAGAGATAATCCTCTCAGCAGTTTGGAAACTGCTGCTCTAGCTCCCTGTTGCACTATAAGAACACGCAAGAACTTTCACTGTTACACACGCAATGTCTGTATTAAAAATAAAATTAAGAAAATTTAACTCTGAAATAACTTTGAGAAGAGTTATTTGTAGCCCAAAATATATTCCTGTAATAATCTTTTAAGTAAAACACTAAAAAAAAAATCAGATGTTGCACACTATCGCCTTGTAACCCATTTAATCCCTGTTTAATGACCAGTCCATGCATTTTTACACAACCTTTTTTACCTCTACAACATACAAATAATGACCACTGGGGAAAGGGAGGAAACTCTTTAACTAGAGGTGAAGGGAAACCAAGAATGGTGCCATTCTAATAAACAGGGAAAAAAATCACCTTTTTTCCTGCTCTGGTCTGTTGCTAGCAGATTGCATCAGCAAGTTACCACTAACATCTCAGCTACATCAATTCACAGAACCATTCATAAATTCAGCTCATGTTTCAGAACAGACTCTTTTTTTTCCTTCTTTATCTGCAAATATTCCGAGAAGGACAAAACATTATTACTTTATTATGCTAGACGTGTCCGGCCCTCTGAGAAAAAAGCACACCAATTAGTGTTTCTAGTATTTCAGAAATTTTGTTCTTCTACCAGCTGCCCTGTGTCCGCCTGAAACCTCATGGGACTCTACCTCTCAAGACCACAGGCAAGCCATGTCACTTCCATGAGCAACACCTGCAGGAAGATAATGTCACAGGAAAACTGACACAATTGTTGCCAAATTAATGTGTGTCAAACGTGAAACCTTGTTACCTCATACTGTCCTTAAATGTTTTGTGGGATATGTACTTCTACATGACAAATTCATCCACACATCATTCTGGCAAGCAAGTCAGGCTTCTGGTGCAAGTGTAGCATCTTCAGGAAAAAAGTGTATTATAAAAGAAAAGCAAATGCTCTGACTCAAAGAACAAACATTTCCGAGTACAGAAAGTAACACTGAGCAAAGATTCCAGACGAATGCCTACACTGTACTTTAGGCAGGATTTTTTCTTTAGGTACTGACTTAATTTCCTTTATTGTTTAATTTTAAATGTTGAAAACACTAGCTGGCTGCGATATTAGCAGGATTTGAATGGTGACTAATTCTAATGAGTATGCTAGTAGCAATGTAACACTACGACACGCCACACACATTTAGGAGGCCGAGAGCGATAGCAATCAGCCTATTTAGCCGCAGCCCCAGAGCCGAACCAGCCACTCTGGCTCGTAAACCTCCAAGCTCTCTGCGACGACACCTCACAGCGTTTTTCCTCTCACTTTCACCTTTTGTCACCTACATTTGTGGGGACAAATTAAGACTTCCTTACTGCAGAGGGTGCTTCCACTAAAATCCATCGGAAAGCCAGTGTCCAAGGACCGGTGATCGCGAAGCTGGAAGAGCAAAGCCCAGACCAGCGCTCACACAGGAGAAAGCGAGACGCGGCCCGCTTCGGCACGCCTGAAACCAGAGCAGCTCACCACAGTGCATGCCTACTTTTTCAGTCCCTCCTTCCCTTTGTACGTGAGCTTCGCTAAGCCTCGGCTGTAACAGCGTTTCCTCTGCTGTCACCGCTTCCTGCCTCCCCGCAGCTCCGGTTCCCAGCTGGGGTCCCGGGCAGCGCGGACCCCCGCACCCCCCGAGCAGCGCGGGTGCGCCAGGACGGGCGCGACGCTCTGATCCCCACTCCCCTGCCAGCCACGCATGGGAACCGGCGGGCGGGATGATTATTTCCTCCCTTTTACCGCGACTTTCTCATTTTCACCACGACACAGACGACACCTGCTCTCTCCTCCCGCACCCTTGGGTGTCAGGCCCGGCCCAGCCCAGGCTCTCCCGAGCATCCCGGAGGGGCGGGTCCCCGGTGCCGAGGGACCACGCCGGCGGGGACCGGGGATACGGGATGTCACACCGAGCTGCCGCAGAGCCATCCCCCGCGCCCCGCCGGCTCTCGGCCTGCACCCGCGGCTCGGCCAGCCCCTCTCCGGAGACACGGGGAACGAGGAAGAGGGGTTAACAGTAAAGCGAAGGGAAAACTCCGCGCTGACGAGGAGGGCTCAATTCCATTCAGCCCGAGGCGAGCGCGAATCCCGAGCTCGAGGCGGGGTCGACCCCCGGCCGCCCGCACTCACCCAGGGTCTTGACGGCGACCTGCCGGGTGAGCGGCGGAGGCAGGTTGACGCAGACCAGGTCGACGTCCTGGTGCAGCAGCACCTCGTCGATGCGGCTGGTGTAGAAGGGGACGCTCATCTCCTTGGCCAGCTCCTCCGCCTCCTCGGGCGTGCGGCCCCACAGCGCCTTCACGGCGAAGCCCTCCGCCTTCAGCAGCGGCACGATCACCCGCGCCGTCAGCCCGGTGCCGAACACCCCCACCCCGGGCAGCATGGCGGCGGCGAGGCGGGCGGCACGGCGAGGCGAGGCGCTCCCTCCTTCTCTCAGCGGGGAGAGGGAGGCAGCCCCCGCTCGATATTGCTGCTGCTGCCGCTGCCGCCGCC
>VZRF01004795.1:104627-123387 GCA_013396875.1 Vireo altiloquus
ACTCCTTTCTTTATCTGGTATTGGACTTCGATAACAGAAGGAAAACCTCATGTCCAGAAGCCCAGTGCATTTTCACTCTGGACCCACACCATATGCCTTAGCGTATCTTCTAGGAGAATCCACTCCTTGGTCTTCCAGTGCACAGGGGTGAGGGTCACCCCTCTGTTGTTTCCTAGATCCTTTCTCACCTTNGCTCTGGACCCACACCATATACCTTAGCATATCTTCTAGGAGAATCCACTCCATGGTCTTCCATGTGTGCACAGGGGTGAGGGTCACCCCTCTGTTGTTTCCTAGATCCTTTCTCACCTTTCAAAAAATTTTTCTCTTTATCCAGTTACCAGGAACTTCTGACTGCTGTGACCTTTCAGATGTTATGGAGAGTGACAGCAGTCAATTCCCTCAGGACCCTGGGATGCATTTTATCCAATCCCATAGACTTGTGATTATTCAGCTTCGTCAAGTGATCCTGAATCTGCTCTTTGCTTGTAGAGGAAGGGACACAATACCCACCCCGATGATCAGGGATTTGAGAGAAGCAGGAAGCCTGACTGCCAGTGAAGACTGAGGTAAAGAATTTATTGAGTACCTCAGCCTTCTCCATTACCAGTACACCCCTCTCGCTTCTAAGGGAGAAGAACCCTCTCTTTGACCTTTATTTTCTGGCCTAAGTAGTTATAGAATCCCTTTTCGTTATTCTTCACATCCCTTGCCAACTCCTGGTCTAACTTTGCCTTGGCTTTCCTGACTCCGTCCCTACACATTCAAACCATATCCCTGTACTCTTCTGCCTGTGCTGCTTCCCCTGCCTGTGCATTTCTTTCGTGCTCCTTTTTGACAAGCAGATCTGTACTCAGCCATGCCAGTTTCCAGCTTGCCTTACCTACCCACCAGGATAAAGAACTCTTTGAACTCTAAGAAAAGTGGTCAAGGAGTGTAACTCAAGTCTGTTCCATGCTGGAATCAGTCGCCTCCTGTCGCGGTCTTCCCGCTGAGAAGATACACACAGAACACAGGTTTTTCAGAAAGGAAAGCGAAGACTATCTTTAATGACTTTAGCTTAGTTTTTATACACTTTTGCCAAGCATAGGAGCTTTGTAACAAGGACAGAGATTGGCTAGCACATGAGAATCAATTAGTACACGATTAATAATTGGTAGGTTATTTCTAGCGCGGGGAGTAGGAATGGAATTCCATAACATTTCGTTATCGGAGTAGCTTCAATGTCTGTAGTTTTAGTTTCTCAGGCATAACATGCAGCTTCTCTACGCTGTTTTTCTTAATTAGCACGCACAAGGACAATTTGCCCTTGAGCTCTCTCTCCTTAGGGTATCCTTTATAATATGGTTGTAAAGTCAGGGCTACTGTAAGGGCCGCAACAGCCTCCCTCCTCAGCTGTCCTCTCTCAGAAAGCAGTTGGGATTTCAATGTGACTTACAAGAAACTTTAATGGAGATAGCTATGGAACAGGTTTTAAAGAAAATTATATCTATTGTATAAATAATTTTTAATTGTCAGATATGCTAAATACAGCAGACTTTGACAGCCTTCAGAAATACTGCAAATCAGTTCCGTTTCACAGTGGAAAACCTGCTGCTGTTTAACAAAGTCTCAGTGATTCAGGCAGAGTAGGAAGGAATGCCTGTCTACCTGTTGAAACAAGCCCATATCCTGTGCACACTAGAAAAATACTGAATCCCAGGAGCATCTCTTTCTTGGAAAGAGATGAACGCAGCTACTTGCCTCTGGAGAGTGTTCTCATCTCATGCAGGCTTGTGTCCTGCTGCTGGTCTTTACAGATATATATATTTTAATGATATTCAGTACAGAAACTTGCACTTTTCCTATAATCCAGTCCAAAGGTCTGGATTTTTTAACTTCCCAGACACAATGAAATGCCAGCCTTCTCTTTCCTTGCTAGGAAGGGAAATGTACTGAGGCAGTGGTATTTACTGTGTTATCTACTGAGCTCCCTGCCAGCCTGAAGTATGATCCTAGGCAGCCTCCCTCATTTGTTTCCATTTCAATTTTGAATTTATGGCACAAGCAATTGGAGCTGTGGATTGGTGCTCTGATTATTTTTAATCTGCAAAAAATAAATTCAAGAAAAAGTTTCTTTTTTATGCTTTGAGGAAAAAATAGAGAAAAACCATTAGCTAGATTCATATTAGCATTGTAGCACAAGCAAGGTTAATTTGCTTTCAGACATTTCAGATATTGGTATGCCTCTGCACAGCTATTGCTCCCTTAAAATCATGCTCTTTAAGACTATAACACTCTTAAATCTCAGGCCTTATATTTGCCAGCTGTACTGATGTGATTGTGTTGAAGTCTGGCCTGCATTACCTGCTCTGTGGCCTTGCTTCATTAAATCAATAACAGTCAGTCATGTCTTATTTAATTACAAAAAGGGTAAATTCAGCCCAGTCCAGTTTCTAGGCTCCTGGCTCTTTACAATTTCTCCTTTATCTGCAATTGTATATCCATTATTTTTGGTTGTTTCCAGAGGTTTTTTCTTCAATCCAGGCAAATACTGAACCTTTGCAATGTCTGCAGTGAAGAAGTTAAATGTTGTCATTCTCAGGAATGCAGCAATGTCTTCTGGTCAGAGGAGGAAAGCCTGTCCATTCCTGGGGTCCCTTGGGTCCCCATCCACAATGGGGTGAGGAGAATACACTGCTAAGTGTTTCAGGGGATCAGAAACTTGGAGCACCAGTTTCCTGATAACAAAGAAACTGTCAGATGTTTTTTTAATTCTCTCCCTCCTAAGAGCCAAAGGTATTTCTTAGCTTTTTCGGAGCTGAAGACTTCCTTCTTGAAATCAGGCTTAATTGCTTCCCTTTCCTCTTTCTGCCTTGCCCTGTGTCTGCCATCATTCAGAACAGGTCCTGCCCTGGTGTGCCCAAATGAACACAGTAAAATGATTTCTGATATCCAGGCATGAATCATCACTGTCAAAATGAATAGGAGAGAGTGGCTCTCATGAAATCTGCAAACTGAGGCAGGCAACCAGGCACCAATTTTAACGAGGTTATACTTTTGAGGTCGTCTTTGAAATCATAAATGAGAGAGACTGACTCCCAACTCAGGATAAACAGATAAAATTTCCACACCAGAATTCCCTGTTAATATTTAAGCAAGGCTTAATCTTCCTCTTGAAATTAAAATACACCCTTCAAAGGAACTTTATTTAAGAGCAGGATGTTTCTTCAGAAGTATTTTAATACGTCAGATAACTATATATATCATCATCAGGCTTCAGGCATTAATCATTAGGAATAAAATGGATACTTAGCATTTTAGGAACTGGTGCAGCAACTGTGGTTTATTAAATCAACCCTCATGAAAGGACTTCATAACTGAGTGAAGGCTCTGGCAGGGAACTTCCAGCTGATCTATGTCTCACCTATAATGCACAGGATAGTGTTCCAGATGTGTGCATGCCTTTCTAATGCTTAAGGACACTCCACCTTTCAGTGTAGGACAAATGACCAAAAGTGGATAAATGAGGATCACTCAATAATAGGAGAATATTTTTTTTAATATTAATAAGGCTACGCGATAGCACTCAGCACTTCTAACATTAGAAAATCATAGCAACAAGGAAAGTAGGGCAGCTTTATTAAGGACAGTATGGAATCACGAATCTAATGCAGTACACATCGGGCTGTGTCCCACATATACCTTATGTGGGACACTCTCAAATGTATGACTGTGCTCCTATTGTTCTAACGAAAGACAAAGGAGGGTGCAGAATACAGCAATGCAATCACTGGCAGTACTCAGGTTAGTATCTATGTCTGATGCATAATTTTCATAATTTACCATGGAAAGCTAGGCTGGTTTTAATCACTTTTGCAAATCATTTTACTAATCCAGGTTAGAAGATTTACCCTCAGACTTTAGACTTAACCAGATTTGATTTCACAGAGAAATAGTTTCCAGTGTAGTGAACTTTGTGGCTGGGCAAGGCTCAAAGGCAAGTCAAAAATATGCATGAAGCACTTACCATGAAACTATGCACATCTCAAAAGGAGAGATGCTCACATTTTCTTTCATTAATTTCACACTTGAAAAAATGCAGACATTTCAGATACCAACTGAGGGAAGGAGAATCTCTGTGATTTGAGCACTGAAATTTGATGTTCTCATACTTGCATTGTTTTTATCATTTCAGATATCTGAACAAAGATTCACTGTGCTGTTCATCTGGCATAGAAAATGGTCCAGAATTAAGTCGTGGCTCATTTTCATGACAATTAAGGAGGAGGAAATATCAACTCTTTTTTCACAGAAAATGCCCTAAGCCTAGATTCAAAGCAGTTTCTCGTGGGTGCAAATCCTGCTCTTCTCTGCATTAAACTCCCAAAATATGCACAGTCACAAGGCTTTACAATCCTGCAGTTATGCCTTTCAGTCAAGGCAGACAAACCTGCCTTGAGTCAGTTCCCTGCCATCAGACTCGCCGTGGAGCTAAGCAGTAGATAACAAGTTTTAGCAGCACCCAGTGTCACCTCCTGTTTCTCTTTATTCCCCGGGCAGTGCATCACACAGTGGTACTTGATCTGAATATTGATGGCTGCCAGCGTGCTACACTCAGCATGTTTATTCTGGAAAAAAAACCCAAAACAACACAAATCCAAACCAAAACAACAGAGCAAATAAGCAATGGCAAACAGACTTGGAATAATTCAGAGGCAACAGCTGGCATCAGGGAATTCAGTAACCTGCACGCACAGCAACATTCCGGCAGAAGGACATGGCTGCCCTTGGAAATGCCCCAGAGCTCACTTCCCATTCCTGAAAGGAGATGTAATTACAGTGAGTGGTTTGGTGGGATTTTGAAACTCTCCCACAGGCATCAAATGGAGTTATGCTGCATTTGGGCTGGGCTGGTTTAGTACAAAATGTGGGCAGGATGTGCAATGATGGAGTGACTCTGAGAGACAGACAGAAAGGAGGGAAGAAGTGGTAAGTCCCAGGTAAGAAGCAGCATAGTAAACAGCCTCTCTTTTCCTGGGAAGAACCAATGCATCAAGGCTGCTTTGCTTTTCATCTCCTGACTTCCCAGGATGCCCATCTCTCTGCTTTTCTCCCTTCAGAGGAGAAAAAGTAGGTCTCAGTTTCCTACGTGTCCTATAAGTCTGACCTGTTGCGACTTGCCACGCCATGGAAATCTCAGGCTCCTTCAAGCGTTTCTGGTCAGACCTATCTGATTGTTTCAGAGGTACTTCTCCATCAGCAGACATCTGTGGGGAATATAAATGGGACAAGGGCAGAGAGATGTGTGTTTGGAAGGTGAAAGGCCAGGCAGAGAACACAAGTGCCCTGCTCCTGGGAAAGGCGATAGAGAGCAAGGTGAGATGAGCGCATTCTCTGGAAGCCGTTTGTGAGGGAGGGCTGGGCGTGAGCGGAGGTGAAGTGAAACAGCAGCCAGCAGTGACAGGGTTAGCAGCCTGCCTCCTTCCTCCTCCCTTGCAACCGCAGAGGCACAAAAACTCGCTGCCTCCTGTTGTGAAAAATGAGCTTGGGCGGAGTGATTCATATGTGTGGGATTTAAACAATCTATTTTAACTGTCACTTAAAGGAGAAAGCAAGTGACCTTGGCTAATGTTATCAGGTTTTATTCCTGTTCTGAATTTGTATTTAATAATTTTTTCAAAGAGCAGTTCATGCTTAGTAGTTGGTAACCACTGAGATTTCTTCCATAGCGCCTGAAGACTTTTGCCATATTTCATACTTTCTTGTTCTGGTAACTCAGAATGTGATATGTATATGTTCAAATACTGAAACAACAGACATTTTTATTCAAATGCTTATGCTTTTACCTTTTAAATGTTTAATATTTACCTTTTATTATATCAGAAAAGAGCAAATTATATTTTGTACTTACTAGGTAATTCAATTTTTTCTCTTAGTACCTATGCTGAATTGCCTTTGGATAGAAATTGGACTATAATAACATACCAAAAGACAGCATTGCTTTCCATTATCAAATAAAGTCATATCGAATTATTTGGATATGAAAGAAGAAGGTGTCAAAACACGTCTTGTATTTAAAATTGACTGTATTATTATACAAAGAAAACCGATGCTCATGAAATCGCTGCTAACTAGTGCTTAAACAGCCTGGAATGGGTAGATCTTAATCCTGATCTCTCTGTTGATTAAGACTGGTGGGTAGGAAAAATAAATTTACAGATCTTTTAAGCTGTAATTAATTTCTCAGTTCTAATGAACAAGTGGTTGACCAAGCTAAAATGAAGAAACTGAAATACAGGAAATACACTTTCTTCACTTGCAATAAAGGCTCCAAGTGAAAAATACTTGTTTATGACTTCAATAAGTGGTTGTTCCAGTTCACTTCATGCCTTGGCTCCCCATTTCAGTGCTCTGCCTTTCTTTAGAGCCTTGTTAGCAAACATGTCACTAAAATTCTGAGCTTTTAATTTGAGCAAACGCTGAACCTCAGGTGTCCCCACCTTCTCACAAGCAAGGGCCTTCTCTTGTGAGCTGCAAGGTCATAGCTGGCTTAGGAAGGATGGAAATACTCCATAGGAAGTGGGAGGGAGAGGCTGAGAACTGCTGGGAGCCTGAATGCAAGAACAACCTTCCAAAAGGTCAGAGATGGGTTTTCATGACCCCTCAGGGAAGATGGGGGTTTTGAATTTGATTCTTCTATAACTTGAACTAATGCCTTAACTACAGAGTTTATGAATAAAAGGGAACATATTATCACCTTCAGATTTGCTATTGGGAGAGGTGAGATGAACTTTGACTCCAAATGCAGAACAGGCTGAGGAACACCAGTTTGGGCACCATGGTGACAAAGCCATGCCTTGAAAGTGATGTTCCTCAAATCCAGAGCAACTTACATCTTTTAGGAAAAAAGTCAAAAGTCTGTTCTGTACAGACACTATCATAGCAGCTTGTCTTTGCAGCCAAATACAATTAGGCATCTTTAGTATTTGTATTTCCCCCATTCCAACTGTTCATGACGCCTTTGGCAATAATTCAATTTTGTTTTTAAATTATGGCACTTCCCACAAATCACATCCTGATATCTTGCAGACTGTTAGTAGCTTCCAGTCTGGAGGTTAAAAAGCTTTGACCCTGGAGACTCAACAATTGGAAAACTAGCTGCGCAGAAAGGTTGGGAGAACAGAAGGGTAAAACGGGATTTGTGACTACTAAAAATATGAAACTTTCCTTAATATAGCATAAAGTATTTTTCCATATCACAATCAGCACATCCCAAAGCAGAAACCAGATCTTCTGAGTGTCAGCCTACAGCCTCTCCACTGGGCCATGGTTACTGCAGCTGCATTAATTTTGCATTCCCACATCTGGTAGAAAAGCACAGTTTTAAAGTCTATAATTCCCAGTGAAACCTTCATTAACACCAAGAAGGTTCCAAGGAATCCTTAACACTGCTAACTGACTCCCAATTTACTGCTCTTGAGTTAGACTTTTCACACAGATGGCATATGTTGATCATTTTCAGGAAAGAGGTTTCTCTGGTTTTTTTGTAACTCGTTGATTAGAACCATCCTGTTTCCACCAGGGAAAGCAGATGATTCATACCCTGGGACCTTCTCTTCTACATCATTCATATGCATTGGCTGCCTTCCTACCACTGGAGGGAACTAAGACTCATTCTGGCCAGGCAGTCCAACCTCCAGAGAGATCCCTCTCAAGGGAGGTCAGGGAGATTTCCAGAGGTGTCATTCAGGCCGTGTTTGGTGCTTGACATTGCAGAGTGCTTCTAAATTGGACCTCAGTACTGGATAAAGCAAGATATATAATTGCAGATTTGGACTATGCAAGCCAAGATGCTGAGGACTGTATTCCCTGAAACCACATTTTCTGGTCTGTTATCACATGAGGATTGATCCCCACCACCCCTGGAAAAGATTTTCAGTCTTTCTGCTGTGCTTGCTTTCTTTATTAAATGCAGAAGTTGCTGCATGCTCATAAACCTCCAGGGGAGGTGAAGTACCGCTGAGTTTTAAAGAGCTTTAAAAGCAAAAAATTCCTGATTTTCTCTCATGACTCTCAAAACTCTCTTCTAATTTTTAGTCAAACAGCTGCCAAATTAATCAAATTTCAGCTTGCATGGCAAAACAGTGATCTTGCCAGTTTCTTACCTATAACTGTTTATTGCTCCTTCAACTGACTTCTGAAAGTCTGGTCCAAATGGATAATTGTTTTTACATTCATTTCATGTTCATGGCTGGAAGAATTTTGCCTTGACCAATACATTGGTATAAAAAAATCTTCTCAGTAGAAAGAGATACAAGCCACATACAGGCATTACCTTTTAATCACACAAGATTGATAAATTGACTGAGACAAAATAGAAATTACCGGTGCAGGAATGTCTGTTTAATATGTGGAAGAAATTTATGTACTCTTCACAGAAGACACAAGGGAAGGGGAGAGACGAAATAGAACAGAGAAGCAGAATTTGTTGCCTTACAAAAGGAATATTAAGATGTTCTGAAGAAATTTCAAGTTACACAGGGAAAGAAAAGGACTTGAAAAAGCCCTTTGTTTAGAAGAGGTGCCCAAAAGAGGTGGCATAAAACAAGCAGTGAACTGTTCAGTTACTTGGATGACTGCTTTGACATTTTCTTGCTCTTTGTTTGAAGGGAGCAAAACTTAGAACAGTTTGGTCAGGAACAAAATGTTTGGAGCATCTTGTCTCTCTCCAGGAATTTACTGTTGCTTCAGAGTTTCACAAGTAGCTCTTCCAGTTACCCAAATAGTAATGGAAAAATGCTAAAAGAATCTGCCCACCCTTACCCCTTTTTAATTGCTCCCTGGAAACTTTTCACACTATCCATCAAACCTCCTGTCAAACCTCCCTTCCAAACAAAGCTGGACTCCCCGCAACCCCCCCAGGAAAGAGGCAAGTATAATGTTTGCTGCCAGTGAACTGGACTGCAGAGTATTTTGGTAAGCTCCCCTCCCTGATGTATCCCTCTTCTTTTGATCTGCAAGGAGCTCCCTGCAGCACTTCCATGCAAAGGAGCTGGAGATAACTTCACACTTGGTAATTGCTCTCCTCCCTTCTCCCCAAAATCAAAACCCAATTCTTTGCCATGACAGAGGCTCCTGAGAGGCAAAGAGGGGACCAGGGTTCATGCCTTCCATGAGCAGGTTGGGTGCTGGTGGCGATGGCCTGGCAGTGGTGCCAAAGGGCTGTGTGAGAGCTCAGTCACCTGTCTGAGGGCAACTGTGAGCCCACACAGCCGTGGCCCCGCCTATAATGCTTTCTGCCCACCCATCTGAGGAAAAGCTCATGAAGAACAGAAGTCTCCCAAACCCCAGCAGAGGTTTAGCCATGGAGCGCTTCCCTTTACTGTGAAGCCCAAAATAGCATGTTTGTTTCAGGTGGGCAACTCATACACACATAACAAAACTTTCCTAGGAGAGAAGCGAGCCCAGAAGGTACCAACAACCAAGTGCATGCAGGAGAAGAGGAACCACAGATAAGGTGCCTGGATATCTCCTGTTGCCTTTGCATGGACACTATACCAAGTCAGTATTTGATTTTTAGGTTTTTATTTTTATTTTGGTTGTCAGGATCATCTGTCTGGCAGACCAGATGATGTTTCTGCATGGGAACCGTATCTGGAAGTTTTGGGCTTCCCTGGAGGGTAAGAGCTGAGCAAGCATCCACTGGATGCTCCGTAGGCACTGCCTCTCGCATGTGTGAGCACAGCATCACCACATGTTCAAAATTTGCTGGTGCCCTGCACATGCCTAGCACACAAAACCATCTGTACAGCACATGCCCAAGGCCTTCCAGAAACTGGAGGGCTACGGAGGAGGCATTTTGTCACACATGTGGGCATCTCTGTACCAGAATCTCCTAGGGAGAAACCTGACAGCCCTCTACATGGATCTTCCTTTATCTGCAGACATCAACAGGCTTCTCTGTCCATGTTGAAAAACCCCTCTGCACATCCCTGTATCCATAACTCATCTGGTGTGCAGGCTGTGCTCCAACAGGCTGCATGTGATGCCTCTTTTCAGCCAAGATAGTGGGAGCTCTGTTGATCTTTACTTATCTCTGACTGCCTTTTCCCCTGTTAATTACATATATATTGGTGCCTTTTCACTCCACAGAAATAATTTTCATGTGTCTGTAGGGCACATCATGACAAATGATGCTTTTCATCAGGAGGTTCCAAAGCACTTTATAAAAGAGTCTGGCATTCTTATTTCTGATTTCTGTATGGGGACACTGAGGCACAGGAAGGTGGAAGGCTAGAGTCAGTCTCAGCTCAGCAGTGAATCCAGGGATAGAAATAATTTCTACTCCATTCAAGTTCAATATTGTATAAAAAGAGGCTCCTGGGTTTGGTTATTGGTGTTTTAGGCTCCTAATTACCACTTACTTTTATGTAACCCGTGTATCTCATACCTTTTCTCTCCTCAGTTGCAGAAGTCCCACGTTGTGTACCTTACCCTTCCCTCCATGGCAAAACAGACAGGAGCCAGCTGACAGCAATCCACTGCTTCTTTCTGGAACACATGTGATAAAAAGCCAGCAGCTTGGTTGGCAGGAAAAGACAGAAAAATATCATTGCAATTAATGTGGAGAAACTTGAAGCTACAACACCATCAGCAATTCTGCAGAATGAAGCATAACAGTGCAAAAAGACTAAGTGATGCTTTGCAAGCCATATGGGTGGATTTTTTTCAGGGAATGCTGACTAATTTTTAATAGATCAGCTGGATGGGCAAATTCCTGAGTTTTTATGGCAGGGAACAGAATGAAAGCAAGTCTGTTGGATGAGCATCCCTGGTTTTTCAGAGGGTGGGTATGAGAATGACTTAGGGTTTAATAACACTGGTGTAATGCAGAAAAAAACTCTCTAATGGCAACCTGCCTGAGTTGGGGTTACAGAATCTCAGTCAAATTCAGAAGCAGAAGAGTGAGATCAATACAGAGTAGAGTATCAATTAACAGCCCTGGTTTTCAAGAGCATCCTTCATTTGTCCTCTAAAATTTCCTTTGTCTCCGTCACAGCTCAGTAGACAGCACTGAAATTTCCCTTGTAAGTTATGAGGCAGATTGCAGCAAGCTGGAGAAGTGACACTGTATACATTAGAAATCAGTGTTAATCATACATAGAAAAACAACTTCCAAGTTTAAATATGTATGGTTCTTTGCCTGAGATCAGAGACTTACTTGAGAAACAAACATGATTTGTTAAGTAAATGCTTTTTTAATTCTCCTCAGAGACATGTTTCCTTAAAATATAGTGTATATCCTTGTATATATAATACAGTCACATTAGGGAAAATACAAACAAACTACACTGAATATGCTTAGATCAGTATTTTCCTCTAGAGCCAGACAGTGGCAGCTCCAGGATCTCTCTTTGTTCCCCTTCCCTCAAGCACCCCAGCAAACACTGAAAAAGCAACCCAGCCTGAACTTAGAATTTCACAATTTCGATTGGTTGGGTTTAGCTGGTTCCTTTTTCAGGGCAAGTCTCTACTGAGAATTGACCAGCCAGGATGAGTTTTATCCCTTGCTCCCTTATCTCCCTTCCTTCCGTTTATATGAAATTGCATTTTTGCTCCCTGTGGGGAAGACAGGCAAAACAGTTCAAAGCAACAAGTGGAGCTGGCAGTGACTGGCCTGCAAGCAGGGCAGGAAGCCCATCTGCACCACAAACAGGTGCCACACTCTTCCTGTCACTGAGGTCCACTTGCTGTTCCCTCACGAGGCGAGTGTCCCGTAGCAGCCACACTCTCCAGCCTGGAGGGTGTGACACAGCCAGCTCCAGCCTGGAGCGAGCCATCAGCCCCTTCCCACCTGTGCACAGCTCTCCCTTGCCCCACTGGTGTCACTGCCTTGAACTGCACAGGCAATGGACAAATCCTTGAACTCCACCAGCAATGCACGTTCACACCCATGGCAAAAATAATGAGGAGCAACACCCAGGAGCATTTAACAACCTGTTCGCTGCCAGAAGCACTGCAAGTAATTCACTTCACTTCAGGACTGGACGTTTTAGAATTCTTTATGTAGCCTACCAGAGTGGTTTCACCTAAGCACTGGCCACCTCAAAATAATCCCCTTCCTCTCATCACATAAACACATCAGTTCAGTTCAGGTCATTCTGGCAGGGGAAATGCAATCCCCAGCACTATTTTCCCAAGGGAAGTGGAGAACATCCCAGCCATGGACAGGTCACACAACAGCTGGCGTCAGGAAGATGGTAATGCTAATTGATCTGTATTCATTTAATTAATTTTAGTCAATTACTCTGGAGAAAACAGGCTGCTGTCAGCTCTACCTCTTCCCTGTGAGGGGCTAAATCAACAGTGTTTGCTCTGAGCAGGGATGAAAAAAATCCATTGTCTTGAGCAGGGGTGGCTGGGATGGCCAGGATGACACCAGGGCTGGTGGTACACCCCAGGAAGCAGCATGATGAAGGTGGCCAAGAGTACCCAGCCAGCCAGTCCCCATCTATTGCTGCCCTGGGAAGGTGTTAGGGGTGACTTTTTCTGGAATTGCCCACGATTGAGGGTTTTCAGTCACAGTGTGTAGGAATCAATGGGTGGCCCATGAGACTTGCATTTGGGGACTGAGCTTTGCCTCTGCAGCTACTCCTCTTCATCATTTGGTGCCCTGCTTCACACTGTGGCATTTGACTGCGAGCTCACACGGCCCCTCCCACATTTCCATGAAAGAGGGTCCTTTACCTGGCTTTTTACTTGGCAGCACTCCAGCTGGGCACAATCTTCCACACATGTGCAGTCCTAGTTATGTGTCCAGGCAGTCAAAGTCACCAAACTACAGATGTAAGAGACTGCATAAGGAAAACATAACTGTTTGGAGAGCATGAGGGTTTTCTGCAAGCTATCAGTTTGCTGCTTCTTTGGGAAAGAGGCCTATCTACATAAACAAGGGCAACAATAATTTAAGGGAGGGGTAGCAGGAATGGGGAGAATTTAGTTGCCATCTTCATTTCCAAATCCAGCCCATTCTGCCCCCCAGCCGGATTCCACTTTAGCTACACTGGGTTAATATTTGGAGTCAGGCATGGTCTTGGTAATGTATATAGAGCAATTCAGCTGGAAATCTAAACTGTGATCAAACATGGTATTGGGGATTGATGCTGGCTGGATGCCAGGCCCCCACCAGAACTGCTCACTCACTCCCCTCTGCAGCTAGACCATGGAGAGAAAATTTAACGAAGGGTTCGTGGGCTAAGATAAGGACTGGGAGGGATCATTCATCAATTACCCTTATGGGCAAAACAGACTCAGCTTAGAGATATGAAGTAAATTTATTGCTAACAAAATCAGAGCACGATAATGAGAGGTAAAATAAAAACACCATCCCCCCACCCCTCCCTCCTTCCAGCTCTACCTCCTACCCGAGCGGTGCAATGAGACAGGGAATGGGGGTTATGGTCAGTTCATCACCTGCAGTTTCATCCCACTGCTCAGGGAGAGGAGTCATTCCCCTGCTGCACTGTGGGGTCCCTCCCACAGGAGACAGTTCTCCATGAACTTCTCTGATGTGGCTCCATCTCACAAGCAGCAGCTCCCTGTGAATTGCTGCAACGTGAATCCATCCCACAGGCAGCAGCTATCCCAAAACTGCTGCAACGTCGGTCACTCTCCTGCAGGGTGCAGTCCTCCAAGGACAGGCTCCTGCAGTCTGGGAGCAGGGCCCCTCTCCCCATGGGTCTCCCATGGGGTCACAGCCTCCTCTCAGGCATCCACTTGCTCTGGCATGGGGCTCCTCCACGGGCTACAAGTAGATTTCTGCATCCCTCATGGACCTCCATGGGCTGCAGGGGCACAGCTTCTTCACCCTGGTCTGCACCCCAGGGCTGCAGGACAACCTCTGCTCCAGTGCCTGGAGCAGCTCCTGCCCCTCCTTCTGCACTGACCTTGGTGTCTGCAGGGCTGTTCCTCTCACGTGTTCTCACTCCGCTCTTCTCTGGTTGAAATTACAACGGCACATTAAAACTTTTGTTTTGATTTCTTCTTANTGCACCACAACTTTTGATTTCTTCTTAAACATGTTATGATAGAGGCATTATCACCCTTTCTAATTGGCCCAGCCTTGGCCAGCAGCACATCCATCTTTGGAGCCACCAGGGATTTGCTCTGCTGGACATGGAAGCTTCCAGCAGCTTCTCACAGAAGCCACCCCTGTAGACCCCCCCTGCTACAAAAACCAGGCCATACAAAAACAATACACTTGGCAAAAGCAAGCTTATTGGTATTTGGGTTTCATCAAGTCCACAACCCAAATAAAGTCATCTTTACTGTTTTTCCCACATTATCTGTTGTTTCAAGCTTATAGTGCATTACAGTGGCTCTACCATGCTGCACCCATCATATCATTTTATGCTTCTGAAGAAATAAATTATATTTGATTTTGTCACCTGAATTTCATTTATCACCCTAGACAGACAGATTTCTGGCATTTGTGCACTTTGTTGTAGGCTTATACGAGAAAAACTTTTGAGATGAGGAATGATGAAGGGTCAGGATTTCTATCTGGAGTCATATTTCTAAAGCATGTAAGTATTTATAAAGATTCACTCCAGACAGAAAGCAATTATTTTACTTATTGATACAATCAGCAGATCTTGTATTCCAGAAGCATAAAGGAAAATCTCAAATATATCTTCTGCTCACATGCATTGCAAGGACAAGGATCAGTGAGAAGAGAAACAGTTGAGGCAACAAACAAAAGATTTGGGCCTGTAGAACACATAGCAGGATGCTCTGCCTGGAATAGGATAAAAGAACTCAAACTATGCCCTCTTTGCAAGGCTGTCAGGTCGAGCCCAGCAGCAACAGCAGTAGTACCTCTGGGATAACATTTAAGAAGGGGAAAAAAGTTACTGCACAAGAGCAACTGCAGCTGGAGAGAGGAGTGAG
Organism: Vireo altiloquus; assembly: GCA_013396875.1. Lineage (NCBI taxonomy): Eukaryota > Metazoa > Chordata > Aves > Passeriformes > Vireonidae > Vireo > Vireo altiloquus. The sequence goes on from VZRF01004795.1 coordinate 119,559, forward strand.
AACATGTGAGAGAAACAGCCCTGCAGACACCCAAGTCAGTGAAGGAGAGGAGGGAGATGCTCCAGGCTCTGGAGCCCAGATTTCTGTGCAGACCACAGTAAAGCAGCTGTCCCCCAGCAGCCCGTGGAGGTCCACAGTGGAGCAGAGATCCATTTCTGGCCCGTGTAAGACCAGGTGGATGTGCCTGAAGAAGGCTATGACCCTTTGGGAAGCCTGTGCTGGAACGGGCTCCTGGCAGGACCTAGGGACCCATGGAGAGAGGAGGACACCCTGGAGTAAGTTTGCTGGCAGGACCTGTGACCTCACAGGGGACCCAGGCAGGAGCAGGCTGTTCCTAAAGGACTGCACCCTGTGGAAGGGACCCACGCTAGAGGAGTTCATGAAGAATTCCAGTCCATGGGAAGGACTCACTTTGCAGAAGTTCTTGGAGGTCCATCTCCTGTGGAAGAGACCCCATGCTGAGGCAGAAAACGGTAGTGAGGAATTCTCTTCCTGAGGAGGAGGGAGTGGCAGAGACAATGTGTGATCAACTGACCTCAAACCCCATTCCACATCAATCTGGGCCACTGCGGGGAGGAGGTGGAAAAAATCAGGAGTGAAGCTGAAAGATGTTTTTAGGATTTAGTTTCACTTCTCGCTGTTCTACTCTCATTTGATTGGTAATAAATCAAATTAATTTTCCCTGTGTTGAATCTGTTCTGCTCATGACATTAATTGGTGAGTGATCTCTCCTTAAACCCTTTTGTTCTATTTTCTCTCTCCTGTGAGCTGCAAAGGGAGAGATAAGAATGGCTTCAGTAGGCATCTGACGTTCAGCCAGGGTCAACCCAACACAGATTTGAACGAGGTCAACTGCAGTGACCCAGCTAAAGAAGATGCAATTAACAGTAGGCTGACCTCTCTTACCCTTCCTTCCCCAAACCTCCTCCTGAGTATACTTACTGTTCCGGGGGAAGGAAAAAAAAAAAAAAGAGAGAGAGAGAAATTGAGATTAGCACTAATTAGGTTTCACTTAACATGGTTTTTAAACAGTTAACGCCAGTTAACTCTTTCCTGCTGCTGCATTGTTAGCATATGCCCCACACCCTGTTTGAGGTTGATAAGGGAGGATTTGAATGCGTTTACCATCATCTTGGAGTCTTTTGGTGCATTGCTATGGAGAGCTCTGACTAAAGCAAGCAGAGTCTATAGGTGACCCATACAGTTAATACCCACGTGAAAGGAATATTCTCGAGGAAAGTCCTGATCCTGGAAGGCACTCTGTGGGATATAGTCTATAAATCAAATATGTCATAACAAAATCTGTGGATCTTTTCTCCCTCCATGCGACACACCATTCCCTAAAGAAGCTGGCAGTATAATGGTTGACAGCTAAGAGGAACAGGAATAATTGCAGGCTGCTGCCACCTCTGTCTCAGAAAGTCACAGTGCCTTTTAATACTGGGAATATTTTCTTGCTTGACATTATGGGAAGAGGATATACAGAAGAAAATGTTATTTGTTTTTTGGTTTTTATCACTGTTATATGGTATTTACCACTGGTAAATAACAAAACCATAGATAAGCAAACAAAATGCTTTTAAAAAGTGGAAACAAAACTCCTGTGCAATCATGGTACTGTCTGTTGCTGTGCAGAAGCATGAACGTGTGTGTTAATTGCATAGCTGGCCATGAGGAGGATGTAGCTAAAGTTGGATCTGTGTTGATCAGGGACTCTCTGTGCTGCCTGAGAAACTGGCTGCTAAACAACCTACTGTCCTTTACATAAGTAAATGAATTTATATAAAAATAAATTCATATAGATGATATTTGGAGGTGTAGGTTGAACACAGTGTCCTTATTTTTTGGCAGAGATGAGACAGTAGTGGCACATGAAGGAGAAAACCTGGCGACAGGCCCTGAGCTGATGTAAATGCTGCAGGGTTGCCAGGTGAGGTAGCGTCTGGGAACTGAAGATATTGCTGGATATAGGACAAACAATGCAGAGGGGAGCATCTAGCACACTGCTAAACACCAGGGATATGTAACCACACAGAACCAGAATGATCATTTTCTCAACAGCTTTATGGATTATAATACTTTCTGAAGATTTTAGGATTGTCACTCTGTGTTCATTGTCATGATTTTTGGGCTCCTACCCCCACATAATAAATTTTCCCTGCCTCCCAGTCTAGGCTTCATTTTTTAACAGAAACAGAACCTGAGTAAGTGGACGAACCCTCCTCTCACCTCAGAATATTTTACGTCTTGTTGTGACACCATAGACCTGCAGGAATCTCAGTGAAATGAAATTTCTGTCCAGAATTTAAAAGCATTTACTTTGCTCCTACTGCTTTTCATCTATTTTCTCTCCTCCTGGCGTGTATTTTTCTGCCCTGCTGTCTGTGGTGCTGCATACTAATGGAGCAATTCTTGGCCCATCCCCAGAGGAAGTTGCATGCAGGTTTATTGAGGAACAGAGGGGTCAGAAGGAATTTCAGCGCATCCAATAACTCTCCAACTGTTGGGATGCCCTCAGGTAACAGCACATAATTTGATCCCAACCATTTTCTATTGTTATAACTGCTGAAAGAGCATGTATCCAAAGAAACTTAGCCAACGCCCTCTCCCTCATTATATATATATTTATTCCAACATCTTACAAAACTATAATGTTTATGTTTTTTCTAGAAGTGTTTAGAGGAGGCCTGTCGTGCTAAAATCCCCTCTGCTTGTGAGTCGGGCTGAGAACTTGCAGATTTTTTTTTTTTTTTTCTGTAAATAAGTGAGAAAGACTGGGCTGATCTTCCAATACAGATAAGTGATTTCCTTCAGGAGATGTAAGAAGAGTGGCAAAAGGGTTTTATTTTCGTTCTTCACGTGATTATTATCAGCCCCTTAGCAGCACGACCATTGGATTGCATAGTATGCTTGGTGAGAAAAGCCTTTTGCTTTCTCACCAGGATCGTTTCCTTTCCTTCCTCAGGCCAGCACAAAAGTAATAAAGAAGATGAAGACCTAGTGAGCTGAGAGAGCCAAGTATTTGTGTTCCAGGTCAGACAGCGACAAGCGGGCAAACCCGAAGTAGGAAGCAGGTTGATTGTTATTTAACCTTGTGTCCGTGTCTCGGGGTAGGTGGGGTGTCTTTCTCCCCGGGCTGACAGCGGCCGCATCGGAGCCGCGCTGCCGCCCTCTCCCGGCTCTGCCCGCCGCAAAGCCTTCCAAAACCTCTGCATTCCCAGCACAGCCAGCCACCGACTAGCAAACAAACAAGGGGGAAAAAAAGGAAAAATAAAACCTGGAAAAAAACCCCAAAAAAACAAACCACGAAACAAACACCAAGGAGAAAAGGGAAAAATTACAAAAATGGAGGGAGGGGGGAATGGGTAAAAGAATAAAAAGGGAAAAAAATAAAAGGGAAAAGAAAGGAAACGAGAGGGGGAAGAGAAAAAGGAAAAAGAGGAAAAAAAAAAAGAAAAAGAGAAAAAAAGAGAGAAAAAATGAAAAGAGATAAAAAAGCAAGAGATTTTTTAAAATAGACCAAAAAAAAGGGAGGAGAGGAGAGGAGAGGAGAGGAGAGATTGTTCATCACTGAGGGGGTGGCCAAGCATGGGAACAAGATCTCAGGGAAGCAGTTATGGTCCCAAACCTGTCGCTGTTCAAAAAGCACTTTTACAGGATCTTAGATATATTTCATTTTTAGGTTTTTCTGTGTGGACTCAGGAGTTGTACTCAATGATCCTCACGGGTCCCCTCCAACTGAGAATATTCTGTGATTCCAAGTATTAGTAAAGCTCAATCCCACTTAGTTACCAAGCTTGCAAGACAGGATCTCAAAATATGATAGCAA
>VZRF01004795.1:123455-159972 GCA_013396875.1 Vireo altiloquus
GGAGAGGAGAGGAGAGGAGAGGAGAGGAGAGGAGAGATTGTTCATCACTGAGGGGGTGGCCAAGCATGGGAACAAGATCTCAGGGAAGCAGTTATGGTCCCAAACCTGTCGCTGTTCAAAAAGCACTTTTACAGGATCTTAGATATATTTCATTTTTAGGTTTTTCTGTGTGGACTCAGGAGTTGTACTCAATGATCCTCACGGGTCCCCTCCAACTGAGAATATTCTGTGATTCCAAGTATTAGTAAAGCTCAATCCCACTTAGTTACCAAGCTTGCAAGACAGGATCTCAAAATATGATAGCAAATGCTAACATTTCATGAAATAAGGGAAATAGACTTTAGTTGTACAATATTTTTTCTTATTAGGATTTTTCTAAAAGAGTTTCAAAACACTGTATGAACTACCATCAATAAAACAGTATCAATTCCACCTACCAATTCTTGCTTCTGGGGCAGGGGACATTTTATGACACAGACTGTGTAAGACAGCAATGTAAAAGATAGACAGGGAAGGCATTGATACCAGAATGATTTTTTGCCTTTAATACTCCTCTCATATACTCTTTTATAAAGTTTTATGTATTCTTAGTGCTTTTAGCCTACATACTTGTAATTTTCCAAATCTGGTAACTTAGCTGAGACCCACTGTACTGTTAAAGCAGAAGACCAAACATCTTGGAAGTTCTAGACACCAAGGTCCTCTCCAGAACACATTTTCGTAAACTAAGATAGGCCATTCCGGGGGAAGGTTCCTCAGAACGAGGGGTTCACTTAAGTTTCTCATTGGAGAATTTTTGATAGATATGCTAATTTGCAAGGTTTATAATTGTGTGCTTTTTGGGGGGTGGGGGTGGGTGATATATGTATTTTCCGGCATTTTACTCAGATGAAGTGTTGTATTTAAGGATTTTAAAATAAATATCGAGGTAAAAACTCTTTTCCTTTATAAATTGTGTTTTGGTTTTAATTTTAGGACTAGGGAAAGGCACCAGGATACAGAAGACATTATCTCCATTTCACAGTTCAGAAGAGAAGCACAAAAAGACTAAAGGGAACACCCAAAGTCACTTGTGCACTGAGCTGGGGATACTGCATAACAGCATAAGCACTTTGATCTGTTCCATCATGGCATTTCAAGGAAGCAGGAGAGGAGATGAGGGCAGATGCCTCTGTGCAATTACTGACACAACATTTTTCCATTTTTACTTGTAGGGATTCTGGAGAAACAAAGACTTTCCTCCTTCTGTCATAACTGCCTGGAGGTTCTCCTGACCTTTTTTTCCCCTCCCATTTTTCCAGGTGATTAAGCTGTGCAGTCAGAAAGCATGACTATAATGCCAAGAAGCCAGCAATTTTAACACCACAAAAGGATAATTGTGTAATACTTCAGGCCATATTAGTTTCAGCACAGACTGACCCTCAGTTGGTGATGACAGAGTGCCAACAGCTCCCAGCACAATGACTGACAGAACTGGGACATGGCAAACTGCACTTTCAAAGCCTGCAGCAGAACAAGAGTTAGGGGACTCACTTTGCATTAAAACAGCCTTGTACCATATTCTTAGAACAGGGGATAAAGTAGGACAGAACATGACTATTTCCCTTTTAAAGCATTCCACTTGAAATATCTTTCATCCTCCTCTCATTCTCCTTTGCTGGTTTGTGAAAGACAGTTGCCTGTACTACTAGTGTAACATTACCTGAATTCTTACACTATACCACACATTTGTACTAAATTAAAGAGATTTTTGCTACCTGCAAATGTCACATTAATTGGAAGAACAGCTTAGAGTGTGACATCTATCAGTGTGTGAGTCACCTTAACACAGTGGTGCAATTGAGCCTAAGTATATTATTGCTGTACTAGAGGTCTCAGTGTTGTAACTGTAAAGACTAAGCCATAACTGAGGCACTCAATTGTCCAATATTTTGACTCTCCCCCCAAAATATTTGCTCACATTTTCACTAATTGGGTGTTCTGTAACGTTCCAAACCTGTATGTAAGTGATGCTGCTTCAGTGTCAGCAACTGGGGCACCACAGGTAAGATCCTGAATTGGAGACCCTAGAGTTAGCCAGAAGTAAACATATAGGTAAAACCTAGGTTGCCCCATGGATTTTCCACTCTGGGCAGAGAGGAATCTGGGTTCCATTGCACAGCTTCAGGATGTTTCTGCATTTTTGCCAGTTACTATTTAGCTTTAAAAGAAGACTTAAAAAATAGCTGATCCTCTTCCCACAGATCCCAGAACTTTGCAATCTCTCTCGGCTGTGGTGTGTCTTCCCCTGGCAACATTCTCCGTGCAGGATATCCCATGGCCTGAGGCAAGGAGCCCTTCCCTGGCAAGGGAACTTGAACCCATCCAGAGCAGGAACTGAAGGGAACCCAACACCTCTCTCTTTCCAGGACTTAAGGTAAGCAACTGCTATTACAAAGATAGGCTTAAATGTCCACCTTAAAAAATTTAGGGAAAGCTCCTGCTTTCAAGAGATCATTTACCTAACAAAGTGAGTAGGAAATCTCCTCCTCTGGTCCTGAGCAAGCCACTCAAGAGAGGGGTAAAACACCTGACATCTCCTCTTGTTACCCAGCTTCTATCAGGCAAGAAGATGTGGAATGGAGGACCTGGGCCTTTACTCTAGGAAACAGGAATTTGACAACTGAAATTCTTTTCTTCTCTCAGTTCTGTAATGTTCTGGATGCATGATTAAACTCTGAGTTGTTGAATCCTGGTGACTCAGTATGTGTATATTACAACTAGTTTCCTCTTCCTGGACCCTTAAAAAAAAAAATCAGTATTCATTTCAGCTTGTGCTGACAGCTGAAACTGTAAGAAAAACTAAACTAATATTTTTATTTTCAGAGTGTGCTTTGAACAGAACAGCCTTAATTGAAGAGTTATTTTAGCAGTTCATTTCCCAAAAAACCCAAAATCACTCTTTCCAAAATCCATGTACAAGCTGACTCATAACATGAAGTTCCACTCAAGTCATGGCATAGTGTCGAGGTGGACTTAAATCCACAGTGGATTTAATGCAAAAGTAATTATCTCAATTTACACAGAGACCACTCTCAGTGGAAAAAAACCCAGAAACAAATCTTTTAGAATTAGCTAACAAGCAGACTAAAAGCAGGAGCAGTCTGGGGAGAGGATATTCATGTCTTTAATTCTTGAATAGCTCTAGAAAATTCTGTATCAGTGATGGGATTTTCTATTCAATTACATAGGGTGATTTAAAAATATAAAAAGGTAATTACAAAACTTCTGTTAGATTTTGCTTAAAGTATGGTCAAAAGAGACTATGATTTTACTGAGACTAGAATTTCAGACATGCTTCAACATGTTTTTAGTGTTGCTCCCCACACATTCATCCTGTACAGTTCAGGCTATATACAGATTAAGTGCCTGGAAACAAGACAGATTATAATATGAAATATATTAAAAAACCTGGAATTGATTTTATAACTTTTGCTAAGAAAATTGGTAACAAACAGCACAATTGGCCCAACATCTATAGATCTGCTTGCTTTCTATTACAGCAGCTTGCAGTGTACTACCATATGGGTGACCACTGATTCACAACAGTAGGAAAGTCACTCTGACACAATACTGCCAAATGCCATTTTCAGAAAAGGAAATACAAGTGTTGAAGTGACCAACAAAATGGAGCAATTGTGTAGTTTGGTATTTGCTTTATGCAGTTTGAGGGAATTTTTACAAATTCCTTTAAACACTACAAAATGGAAAGTGTGTAAGACATAAGTTAATTTAAACCTGCTTTGCCATGATCATGTTAAGCAGTTGACAAGGTTCTGATATAATCAGTCGTATAAAGGTCCCAAAGTAAAATCTTAAATAGTCACTACATAAAATACCACTTTAAAATAAAGGTACGCACTGTAAGAATCCTAATTTATCAATAATCACTAAAGAATAAGCTGCTAAAGGATTTTCTTTCACACATTTCTTGCCTCTCCCTTCCATCACAGTGCTAAGCCCATGTTAGCTGTGCCTGCGTTAATAGAGCTGCAAGATGCAGCACAGGAGAAGCAGTCAAGGAGGGAGTGACAAAAAAGCACCAGATGCCACTGATGCCTCTTCCACACTTCAGTCCTCAGGCATCACAGCAGAACAAGGAACCCTCCTGACTCCAGGGTTTCCTAATAATGACATTTGAAAGAGAGATTTGAAAGATTTGAAGAGGCACAGCCAGTCCCCTAACAGATTAAAATAAAACGCTGATATATTCTACTGTCAAATAAGCCTGTAAAATCAGAATTACATAGCATTAGGGTATTTTATTCCAGTTATACAGTCTATATCACATTCAACTGTTCATTTAGCATTGCACAAATCTTGCTTAATTAATCCACGGGGTAAGTCCCTTTCAAACAACTTTTTTAATGCAGTGTTAATAAAGGCCCCTAATTTAATCTTCTCACCCTCCACTTATAGACTGATTTTTAAATATCTTTGAAAGATAGCACTTGGATACTAACAGTCCACTGCAAAGACCTCTACTGAGAAAACAAGGTGAAAAAAAATACCCGTCCCCAAACACAGAAATTATACAAAAAACCATGCCAAATACAGGTTTGTAACAGATTTTACTTGTAGAAAAGCATCATTTTAACATCATTTCACAATAAAAAGGCAAGATCTGTTTGACACCATAAAGACATGGTATATAAATTCAGAATGCAACAGGTACAGCATGCTGTAATACTCAGTATAAAAGGTCTGAGATACACTATTGTATTTAGCCACTTACTCCTGGTGCCTCTTTGTGGATATTTTCTTAATTACAGGTTCTCTCTGCTTCATACATGTCAGGAGTATATTTTGGAATATAAAAACATGGAAGTGTTAAAATACATTGAAACATGTCTGGAAAAATCAGACCCAGGACCCATTTCTCTCTATACACAAACAGCTCTACCTGATCACTGGAACAAATGGCACTTTGTACATAAACTATCTATCTCATCATTCTATTCTGCCTTACATAAAAAAGAGAAAAAAGTCTTGATATAGAAAATTTTTCCATCTTCTCACTTCTGCATTCATGCAACTTCATTACCAGGTTTCCTTTTCCAGATATTAAGATGTAAAATTAACAGTTACTTATCCTGGGGCTTTTCCAACATCTTCAGTGCTAATCTTCCAACCATTAGCAAACTGCATAAGGGGAAAAAAATGATAACAACAACTTATCAATTCATTTTCAAATATTTCATGTAAGGGGTGCACAGGAACAAAAATTATACACAAAATATGATTCATTCTGTCTCAGTTTAGTTAGGTGAATAAGGAATCACACACATGAGGTGAAAAAAAAGTATACTGTATTGTACCTGACACCAGCAATTAGCCCTGCAGGCATGAATTTTCTGGAGTTGTAAAATCTTGTTCCCATGATGGCAGTCAGTGCTCCAGATGTAACTTAAATGAGAGATTGTACAGTCCAGTCAGTGGAGATGTGTGTATGGGAGAAACATAACAGAATTAAAAACTAGCAGAACAGGGAGAAGTAACAGCATCAAGTAAAAAGAGAAACAGGGTTACTTCACTTGACAGACTAAGAGAGTCAGTAAACTGTGTAAATTTTAAAATGCCTCAGTTTGTAAAGAGTAAGTATTCTACATCAGGTTCTAGCAGACAGTGCACTCCATGTGCTTCTGCACATACTCCTCAAATTTTTTTTTCCAAATGTGCTCTTTTTGAGACTGGAAATAAATTATGATACACTGCTCTGGAACTCACTCCTTCCCCACATAGGGAAATCACTAAACTTGGGCACATAATTCCCCCACTTCTCAAAAAAGGGAGGGAACATTTTCATGTGTAACTTGCAGTAATCTTCTGAGAATTAGCTAATTTATGTTTTCAGAAGACTTCAAAAGGGAAGTGTGCTAAGCATTACCAAGGTGAGAGTTAAAGCTATTGTCCCTGACCACTTGACATAGAGACAGGAGCCTGGTAGTTTTGCTGACTCAGTAAAATAGAAAGGACAGTCCCTGGAACATGGTATCTCAAATAAAGACTGAATGCTAAAAAAACTGTAAGGAAAACATACACTGATGAAATCCTCAGCCTTAGTATGCATCTGCTACCCAGTGGTAACAGCTACACACAACATGTTGTTCCGACAACTCTTTTATATCCTACCATTGCTTCTATGTGATGACTGGTCCTGCAGGATCCAGTTCATCTTCGGTCCTAGCCATGACATCCTTCCTCCCTAACATCAGCCTAAATACTGTCATTGATGTCTCCTAATCCCATGTAAGGAGATATATAGGAGACTGGGACCATAGTCTAACACACAATGGAATTTTGTTTCAGAAAAAACCCCAAAAAACAGCATTAGAACACATCTTCTCCAAAAACTAAAGCATAAGAAGGAGGAAAAGACTCCATATGCTATTGAGTTACAGAAATGTATCTGTCTCTCGTATTTGGGAAAACACTTGACCTCACACTTCTTAAGCTTGCTGTATTTGCAGTGTATTCCAGTTATTAAGGCTTGACCACACACAGCTTTTGGCCTGTCCAGTAGCTGTGGAAGTGGACTGCCTGTAAAGAAAGCTGAAGTGGAGGAAACGCTGGGCCTTCCCCTTTCACTTCTGACTTTCACATGTCAAAGAGCCAGATGCTAAGTCACTGCTTCGATGAAAAAATGCTATAGTCAGTGGCTCTTCAAACACTGACAGTAACTCTCCACAGTTACCTTCTCAAATCGGGGGTAAGGGAAGCTCCAATTCTGAGAAGGAAGAAACAGCATAACTGAAGCTTCCTTCTCTCTTAAACCACCCCAGGCACCAAAACCTCTGTCATTCCATATATTTGTCATATATAAAAATAAGCCATTCACAATCTCTGACATTTTCTGTGATAATAAAATAGTCTGCTAGAAATATGGTCAGTCCGAAGTAGAATCCCACTTCCCAAAATGTTCCAGTCTCCTGCAGGATGCTCAAGGTAGGAGGATCCCACCAAAAAGAGGGCTCACAGGGGTCAGAAATCCATTTATTTGCACTTCCCTTGCAATATGATCCTTCAAACACATCAGTATGAGACAGATGCATATTGGCAGCCATCAGTTCGGCAAAGTTAAGACAGAATTAAAATTAGATTTGTAACACTGTCTGTGTTGAACGCTTCTGCAAAGACTTTAAGGTACTCATTTTAAATATATAGGGTAAATATAATCTTTTCTAAATAAAATTTTAAATTACTTACTCAGAGAAACCCAAACGTTATTTGGATTCTGTGAGATCTGATAGGCACCCAGTCCAGCCAAACCCCCAAAGAAAAGGCCAGCGGCTAGTGATGGAACACTACCTGAATAAGTAGAAGATAATGCATTTATTAGAAACTTAAAAATTAACTTGGTGAGCAGCTTACCTGTTTTGTAAAACACCACCAACAACGGAAAAAAAAAAGATGGGCACTCATCATTCATCGTTATAAAGAAGTGGAGAGAAGGGGCTTTTTAAGATATTGAGACCATGCTGATCAGCACCAAGAAACACTTCAAATACTCTTGCATAAGATATATACAGCATTAGTATTTAGTTGTCTAACAGCAAAGCCATTAATACACTTATGATTGAAAGAACAGTGAGAAATACAAAAGAATTGGTGTTTTCCCTGCACAAACTGAAGCATGATGTTTCAAAACAGTATTATGAAAATTCCTTGAGCGGCAGTAAAGCAGATGGATGAAATTGTAATGATTTAAGATCAGAAAAAAGGACGTGGGTGGAATTGGGCAGGAAGGCATTCAAAGAGTTGCCAAGGAGCAAGGCAGAGTTGAACAAGAGAGGTCATATCTCCTAAGTACACTTGAGATTTGATCCAAAGGTAACTGTAGACTTTGGAAGAAGGTTCCCTGGACCCACCTAAACTTTGAATCAAGTCCTCAGTATAAATGATAATCCCAAACTACCAGAAAATAAAGAATACCACATCTAAATTAGTGATTTATAGAATATATCAAGTAATGAAGCGGCATGATCATTGTGAGTGGTGAATGCCCTCCATAAGGCTAATGTTACTGAAGGTGGTTCTTTACATATTCCATTCTGAGGTCATCTTTCAAAGACTTGAGATTGAAAAGCTAAGCTGATAAAGATCTCTCAATGTTACAGGAGGACTGCATATTGCTTCCAGAAAGTAATAATTTTCCAGTCATCAACAAAGTTGCTGTAGTATTCACACTTTTAGTATAAAAAGCAAAAGACAAAGATGATAGAAAGCACCTGATATACTTGTAAATGTGCAAGGAAAAGATGCACTCTCTAGTAAGTGGCTGCTTTGCACAGAATATGGGTTAGCAAGAAATTTGTGGTAGCTACAATGCTTTCCACAAGCCTGTGAGGCAAGAAACATCCATCATATCCTTGAATTTTACCTCAAGGCACTGTTTAAGTAGCTATGACACATACACTTACTAGGACAAACACATCACCTCCAGTTCAAGAAGTTCCTACATCTCAAAACACAGGGACCCAGAGAACTTGCTAAATGAAGACAGAAAAATTTATCAATCACTCACTCACTCACTCACTCACTCACTCACTCACTCACTCACTCACTCTTTGATTACCATGTTCTCATATTCTTCCAAATGCACCTACTACTGCCCCCTGTCTGTGTGGGTAAATAGACCTGGTTGTAAAAGAAAGATCAGATCACCAACTTAGCTCTATGCATGAAAGTTCCATTTTCTTTTGGCTTCTCCACGTTATTAGTAAGGATACAATAGCTCCTTTGTATGTTTTTTTTTTTCCCTCTAGCAGTCACCATACGAGTTTCTGTTCCCCCTTCAAAAATCCTGTGACCTGGATTCCCTTGCCTGAGCATAACCATATCCTCCCAGTCAGGTCCCAGAGGCTTGAAAGACACCTATCCTTTCACAATGGCTTCAGAAAAATACAGATGGAATTAGTCGCTTAAGTTCTCAGTGTTGTCCCTTCTGTCCTAAACTCCACTCACAATCCTAAGGATAAATCAGGCCAATGGAAAACAGACTGGAATTAGCACTGGCATCTACGTAGTCAAATGCACTGGTAGGAACCTTACTGGACTTCAGCAGTGCTCCTTCCTATCATAAAAACTAAGACAGCTTAAGGATTTTCAAAGCTGGAAGAGACAGTGTTGCAGCAGGAATGAAACTACAGCTCTTTCTGGAGGAGGGCTAACTCAGAAAAAGGCCAGGAAATGAAAGCAGTAGGTCAGAGGGTAAGCTTATGATGCAGAGCCCAGAAGAGGAACAAGTTTTAAGGACTGATTTGCACTGTACAGCTCTACAGTACAGTGTACTGTACTGTACAGCTCTCTGTAGCTTGCAGTATACTGTTATCATCAAAGCTTAAAATGGGAATAAATCTGTTAAGGGGGAAAAATGGTGATTTATGTCATTTGTAGATACAGAACACTTATAGAATGCCTGTGTTTTAAACAGCACGGAAAAAGCCTTTCTGAAGCAAACTTATGACAGTTCACCCAAAGAGCACAGTGCGGATATCAGCATCCACCAGGAAGCAGATTATGGCCTTATCAGCCCAAAGCACCAGCTCAACTCAAAATCCACCACACCCCAACAGCAGCAAGTTATTAGCACATGGCACAAACCGATAACATTTTCATCTGGGTCAACTTCGAGATAGGAGGCTTTCGTAAAAAGCTGCCCAGCTCCCACCAAGTCATTGGGGAAAGGGGGAAGGGGGTGGGGGAGAAGAGGGAGGGAGACAGAAGCACCTTTCGGCGCCCTACCTGCTTTTGCATAGCCAATGATCCCTCCTGATGCCACCAGGGCGGCGTAGCCAAAGCCGAACCAGTCCACTGCCATGCCGAAAACTGGAAGAGAAAACTGGGGTGGGCATCAGCACCTCTTAACCTTCTACAGGGGAGGAAAAGAAAAAAGCAAAGCATTTTGCCGTGGCGGCCTTTTCCACGAGCAGGTAGGAAAACCTTAAGCCTTAAGCCCTGAAGCGAGCCCCGGGTATGGAAGCGGCACTGTCGGGCAGGCAGCCCCGGGGGCAAGGGGACACTGCCGGGTCTCACCTGCGCGGCGGCCCCGCTCCGCAGCGACCGGGGCGGAGCAGGCGGCGGAAGGGGAGGTCAGAGAGACACGCACCGCCCAAAGCTTCCCTTTTCCGGCTCTTCTGAGAGAAAGGAAGAAAAACCCAAGCACCAAATCCAACGAAAACCCACCCAGGAGGTAGGGCGGGGTGCGCCCCGCAGCCCAGGGTTGCGGAGGAGGAGGCGCTGGTGCCTTCCCACGTACTTGCAGAGCTCCCGGGAGTTCCCCCGGCACGGCGGGTGCCGAGGGTGCCCGAGCGAGCCCTGGTGCCTACAAAGGACTCAGTACAGACCAAGTTTTGTGCTCACGTTCAGTGAGGGGCAAAGCTCCCGCAGAACTGCAGTCGTGTGCACCCAGTCCCTCCCGGTCCTGATCCAAAAGTGGGGTTACGTGGTACCGATGGGAATCTGGGATTGGATTTTGGCGTAGCGTGAGCTACAACTCTGGGCAGCCTACAAGCTGCTTCTAGCTTTGATCAGTAATTTCAGTATAGCTCTTGTATGGAAGATGTAGAGGATTTCCAGGACCTCCAAATTACAGGCTAGTGCAACAAAAAGGAGTCTTCCGCTGTAGAAGTTAGGCAACAGTGGGAGATGGAAAACATCTTGTAAAGAAAACGGTTTGCATTTTTTTTAATCGGGAAAAACGTAAAGATGTTTATAACTGCCTACAAAGCTAAACTTTCTCTTTTCCGGGTGCTGAATTGGACTTTCTTAATGTAAATGGTCCTCTATGATTTTACTCCAGTTGTCCGTGCACTGACCTCTCATGGACATTTGACCATATAAAAAGGAAAAGTACTCCTGTAGCCAGGGGCTTCAATTCCTCTTCATAATAGAAGGCATAAAACATTAGAGGCTTGTACTTTCTGCAAAATGCAGCTTTCCATAGCTGCATTTTAAATTTTCCCATCTTTATGAATTAGCCTGATGGTCAGAAAGTGGGGAGCGGTTTAATTCCTTTGTTGGCCTAAGTGGTTTAAATAGGAATCTCCTCCCTCCCTGCAAAGTGCCACAACCAACACATATCTAAGCCATACTGGATGGGGTTTCCTTTTCAATTCAAGCTGTGTAATAGCTATGAGGTTCAAGCTTCACTGAGCTCCGCTCTGTGATCCAGCACAGGAATTCTCCAAGAGAGGAAACAGGAAAACTGGAAGAAATCCACAGCTGCTGGAGCTGTTGAACTCACCTGGGGCTCAGCTGAGCTGTCGTTTCTTGCAGCTATGGCTCCATCCCATGCCATGCACACTCACCCCTTCTGACAGGGACAGCTTTCCCACCGCTGACATCTCCTCTCTCTGCAGTGCTGCCTCCCCTCTACCATTCTAAGCAGTTCCTGAAAACTATAGTGGAAAATGCGTGGAAAAGAAAGATGTACACAAAAATACAGCAACAACAAATTGCCAAGTGCTCATTAGTAGCAGAGTATTCACTCAAGGTATAAAAATTATGGGTTTTCCCCTAAAGACTGTTCTTTGTCTCCAGTTCATAAATTGTTCTGAGTCTTATGAGATGCATATTTTTTTGTTACTACACAGAGAGTTTGAATTTTTACAAATGTCTAATATTTACTTCTAAGTCCAGACTTTAGAACCCAAATTTTGTGGAATTTTTGCTTTTTAATTCTTAAAATTATGTGCAGAGTGGATTTTTTTCCTGGTGCTTCTGCAATTGTGATGACTGTGTCCATGAGCTTGTGTTTTTAAAAATTGAAACAATAAAAACTGGTTTAGTAGTGGCAGACATTTTGTCAAGGACATAAGCACTATCAAATAGACATAACACTGTACAAATGAAAACACTGTACACAATTCTCTTATTTAGGCTTATACTTTCTAAGTCTTACATTTACTGTAGAAGCCTTATGAATTAAAAATCTCTTTTGGCACCTTTCTGTCAAGTCAACAAACCATTTAAAGTCCTATATTATTTGCATGTATTTGTGAACACAAGCATTTAGGGTATCATTAAAATTAGAAGCTGTGTAATATCAAACTTAATCCTTTAATGTTGAATTAAACTGAGCTTGCATAAATGAACTACATTGAATATCCAAACAAGGGGCTCTGATAATTTATATAAGGAAAATAGTCACAGAAGGTAAATATGGGCATCCAAGAGAATACTGCTACTGCCACACGAACAATTCTGTAACAGCACTGATGATGCTCACTTTGTTTCCATGAGCTGAACTGGAGTTACATCCTATTTTATGTCCCTAAACCAGCCTGCATTCCTGTCACCAGATCTGGCTGAATCTTTTTTCTGGTTTTCTCTACTTTTTCTCTTGCTACACAAATAAGGAGGAACAGATTAAGTGAATCGGAATAAAGCATAATTCCAATTACTTTTTGAAAACAGAAGTAGTAATGACTACTCCAGCAGTGCAGAAAACAACATTAACATGCTTTACACCTTAAAATAAAGGAAACATTTAGTACAGCTCTTTGACCTTGTTCTCCCTAGCTCAACTTTGTTCTTCCCACTGTATATTTGTAATAAGGCTTAAGATAAATTCCTGTTCCCACTGACTGAGGTCAGGAATTCACTTTTTGTTTAAGTGCAAACAAAGCAGGTGACATTTTATCATCATGGCAAACATTTCAATTGTTATATAAATCTTTTTTTAACAACATAGCTCATATCAAGGACTTTGAAAAAATACAGTGGGAAGGGGGAAGAAAAGGTAAAATCTTATTGATATAAACTCTTCCACCTAAAATTATGTATCATATTCTGAACAAAATGTTTCAGCCATGTGAACCATGGTGCAAAGATTTTTAAAAAACTTAAATATATTTAAGTATGAACACCGTAAAAAAGCCAAACACTGGGCTTATAAAGTCCATATATAAATCCATGTCAAGAACTAGAAATTATAGTTTTCCCTGAGTGTATGAATGGAATATGATCGTCATATCTTAAGCAATTTTAACATGTTCTTTCTTACAGTAGGGAAAGAAATGCAGAACAAAGGCAGATCATATATTGAGTCAAATGAACAGTAACATTTTCAACACTAAAATGAAAAAGTGTACATGTTTTTAATATGCATTTAAGTGAGACAAAAATGTAACTCAGATAGATGCAGCTATTTTTATTACTTTAGCTGTCTTTTTCAGACCCAGTTAAAAAGTGTGTGGTATTGTTAATAGAAAAATATAAACAATACATATTTTGAATATATTTTTGCTTTGTTCACTTATGGAAAGTTCCCAGAACGATCAGTCAGTTTATTAGGGTAAGAACATTAATTACTTTTAAACAACACATTGGGTCAGAGGTATATGTCCTGTTAGGGTTTACATTCTTATAAAAACTAGGGCAACACCAGCATTTACTTTTCATACAGAAGAAAAAGTAGCTGCCTTCATGCCGAGCTATTCTGTTTCTTTTTCTTCTTTTGCACTGGAGTTTCCAATTTTTGTTCTCCTGGAATGATTTTTCTCTTTCTTTTTGCTGTTTTAACCCTTTTTTTAGTCCAAAAATCTTTGTTTCTCTTGGCTATTGATGATTTTTCATCTTCTGTTTCTGTAAAAAAGCAAGGAATTATTCACACTGATGTTTATTGTCTAGTCTTTGTAGCCTAAATGGCACAGACTTATTTGTATCTTTTTTTAAAAAAAGGGTTATAAATAGCTTTATATTTTACAGTGGAAAATGCCATTTATGCTAGTTTTGCCTGTGAAATTAAAATATGTAAAGATCAAGTATGTAAATAGATTACAATACAAGAAAAACAACAGCAGAAAACCCAAACAAATCTGAGTTATACTTCTTAAGTTTGCTCAGCTACAATGGCCTCAGACCTAATTCCATTTATAGGAAAACAAGACATGCAGTTGTAGCAACAGTTTGTTTTCTATCTGTCTCAAAAGCTTTGCAGTGGCTTCCTCAGCATGTTATTCCAGTAAACAGAAAGAAAACTTTAATAAAAGTGAAAAGAGCCTTATGTTCTCCAACAAACATATGGGCTTGAGGCTATTAGATTGGTAAGTGTACCTGTATCACTTGCCAGTGTCATATCCCCAGTTCTTCAAAATACTGGAACATTTTCCAATGGATATAGTAGAAACCTCCCACTTGGTGTATTCCATTTCACAGTCACATGAACAATTCAAAATGCAAACAGTTCTGTTACCTTGAGATGATGTTGCTGTTTTATCAGAGTTTTCTTTCATTTCTGAAGTTTGGTCAAGCCATACTGCAAGACACGTCAGCCTAGCTTTGGTATTGACTTCACATAGCAAAGATGGCCCATCTTTAATCTGAAGAAAACATAAAAGAAGATTATTTGAACCTTATTTTATTTATGTTTAAATTTACTGAAATATTTGAAGTGAGAAAGCGTCTTACTGCCCACTTCATTGTTAGGTAATTGTATCACTCAGCTCTTGGAATACAAATATTCTATTACAGATATCAGGGGATAGTCACAAACATATGTGCACTGTTAACAGCATCAACCCACTGGAAACTACTGTATTAGGATATTCTGCCTCTCAGCTGCACATAGCAGCCCACACAGTTATACAAAACTTTGCCTTCAGGGAAAGGAAATCACCTATTTGGTCAAAATAAATACAATGTTACACAGAAAGGTAAAGAGTTCCCCATCACTCTGTCAATTCCGTACAAGGAGAACAGAAATAAAAGGTGAAGGGAAGAGAGGGAGATCACTCCTGCACTTACAAGTATAAAAATAATCAGAGTGGATGACATTAAAAACATGCAAATTCAGATACGAAGCGTATATAAGTTGAGAAATAATTATTTGAACCATCCAAGATACTTATCATAAAATACAGTAGATCCTTTGTAACTAGGCAATAAATTTAAAAAATCTATTTCTGATTTTAAGAGGAAACAATAAACACCAGAAGCTTTAAAGATAAGACATGATTCCTTGTCAAACTGTGCTACTTGGAACTGTTGGAGAAAACACGAAATACAAGTACCCAGTACATTAATGTATTTGAATTTTTCCTAAGGATAAGTTCCTCCTCTGACATGAACAACCATCTTCCCCTGCCTAAACCATAGATTTTGTATTTTTAAAAGAGTAGCAACAGTCATCAATATTACAAAAATTTCTCAGCAGTCCTGAACTAATTAGATAGTCATAACATACATAACTGATTAGATGGTCATAAGCCTGGCTAGGTCTGATGGGAAGCATGACTTTACATAAAGTGGAGATGAGATCTCATAATATCATTATACTTCATAGTTTGTGTAAAAAAATATATATATATAACGATTAAAAAAATATACAAGTGCATAAATATATGTGCTTACACATACATCTCTACTGAACATAAAATGGAAGAAGATCAAGTCATCCACATTTCAAGTAAAATCTCAGTGATTTTAAATTAACTCTTACAACGGAACTGTCTGCAGTTTTGGTTCTCTGCTATTTTTCTTAAATGTAAGAAGCAGTTTAATACACCAACCTTATCAAGATCCAGATTCCACATTTTAATGTAACCGTCACTGGATGCAGTAACAATTACATGCTGTCCTTCTCTTTCAAAACTATAAATGTCTTTTATTCTGTAAAAAGTAATACATTTTTATATTACAGCATGGCAGTTCACTTCAGAATAGTAAGCTGAGAGAAATTAAAGATGAATAGGCAACAGTCTGAAAAATCAGTTTGAACAGAAATGCTTGTCGTGACAGGCAGGACCTTGGAACAGTGATCTGCTTTGAGTACTGACATTTATATTAGGAACATTTGCCTTTGCTAGGCTTATTAGGATTCAATTCAGAACTCTTCAATACTTTAAAGCATATAACTATTAGACACATCAATGACATTACTGCTAATGCTTTTGTGTTTTGATGAATTCAAAGCAACATTTGGACAAATATTTGGTATTAAAAACCAGAGAATACGTGATTACACTCCTATTGTTTGAACTGAATAAAACTGGTTTGGTTTTTTGAAGCATTCTAAAGAGTCAGAGTCAGTAAAGACTGGTTAAACACACAAACACAAACACGCTCACAGATTTAGAACAGTAATATTCTTAATTTTGTACCTTGTTGTTTTTGTAACAGGCATGGACAACACAGTACTTTTGCTCATATTAAAGGCAAACAAGCCTGTTTGGAATTTAGCACATAAATAAATTCACTTTCTATACCAAAACAAAAGCAAAATATACTGAACATCACAAGCCATTGAACTTTAGAGAGGACTCAGCATTGCCATAAATATTTAAATAGTAAACAAATCTACAATACCTGTTTTCATGAGCTTTGAATTCAAACAGGCATTTTTGAGAGTCACAGCTGTAGAACCTAATCATTTCATCATCTCCAGCTATGGCAAGGATAGAACCCTTAGAATGGGAAAAAAGAAATGCAAGTGTGATTAATTTCATGTGTTTCAAAACAGTTAATTTCCCAATACCTCTCATTTTTGTACTTACTGTAATAAATCTAAGTGAAGAAATCCTCTTCTCTGTTGTAATGGTGCCAGTGATTGAAGCTGTGTCAAGTCTGTAGATGTCCACTTTGTTTGTTATCACAGTCACATACTTCTCTCCATCAGGGGACCATTTAATTATGTGTGCATCTGTACACATTGATACAGAGAATATAAAAGTAAGAATCTTTAGAAGCTGCTAGACACTGTTTTCTACCTAGATTTAAGAAAATATTCAGTGAAAAATCAAATAAACTAGAATAAACAGCTATGCTCTTAAATGTTTATTTCTGATTATCAGAATCATGTAAAGAAAAACAAACTAAAACATATTTGTTTAAATGTCCCGATCTCAAATTTCAAGGGAGAAAAGTATTTACTTTAGTGGTACTGTTTTCCTTTTGCTAAATGATTATTAATGAGGATATAAGCTTAAATATGCTTGTCTGCATGTGTAAAAACAGCATACGGAAAGTTTGCAATCAACTGACTTGATTAATTCAGTCAACTTTTCTTTACACAAAAAATAAAACTATCAAATTCCACTTAATGAGTGGATTTAGATTGATAAACTCACTTTGCTTCAGGTTTTTGATATAGGCTGATCGTCCTTCAACAAGATTCCAAGTTCTGAAACACAACAACAGGTAATGTGCATTCTGGTTGAAAACAGCATAGCCAAACTGAAGTCCAATCTGCTGACATGCACTCAAAGGAAGCTTTTAAGCCTCTCTATGCATTTTTCTGCCTTCTTAATGTAAGGGAAAATGATGAGTTCATATACTGCTTGCACGCTATAATGTTGAACTTGTGTTATTTATTTTCTAAACCACCATTTGCAATACTGAGCCCAAAAGGAGCCCAATAGCAATTTGTGCTGTTAAAATAGCATTTCATATCTCTAAAACACGTATCTACAGCAGCATGGAAAATCTCCAAGTGAAAAATTACACTAAACAAAACCTGGCATTTTTCAAAAGTTTAAGCAAATTGCGAACATATTTATACATCTACAAGTCATTTGTAAAGAGTCAGAGTTCACAAGAAGAAGGTATGAACAGCAGGAATTACTCTTAAGAGACTTTAAAATATTGCTGGCACTTAGAACTTCAAAAGACAACCAATGGATCTTTGAACCATTTGATAACAAATACATTTTATCAGTGCTGCATGGCCTAGTCCCAACACAGAATTGTTGCTTACAACACCTATTAAGAGTTACTGAATTATGATTCTCAGCATTCTTTCATCAGTTTTGACTCACCTTAATGTTTTATCAGTTCCAACTGACAAAGCTAATTTCCCAGAAGGATGAATAGAAAGAGATGTCACGTGTCCTCTGATAAAAACAAAACATTAGTCACATCTATTATTTACAAGGAAAATAGACATGAAAACGTACATGAATATGAAGATTTAAGAAACTCACTTATGTGCCTTAATGGATTTCAGGCATTCCCATCTCTTTGTGTTCCAGATACAAATGAGTCCATCTTCAGCCCCACTCAGTAGATGTGCAGTACCATAGAACTCCAAACAAGTTATCGTGCCTAGAAATAGAATTAACAATGTTGTGCACACCAAACAGTTATCACACAAATTAACAGAGAATGTACAACTCAACAGAAAAGCTTCTTCCATCAAGGCATGCCAGCTATTACCCTCATCTTGGGAAAAATCTAAATTATTGCTTAAGTTCTTCAAAACAACCTCAAACTTTCTTGCTATATTCAATAGTCTGATGTGCTCTATGAGCCACCCTTAACCTACACGTCTGAACGCCATCTGGTCTGTTTTCTGACACAGCAGTACTCAAACACCTTGGCAGAGATGACAGAGAGCTCCTGTCAGTGATAGGAATGCTCCCACATCAAAGCCCTGCTCCTGACACACAGCTGGATTTACTGCACATGCTACCTCCCCATAATCACCAGATTAGCATACGTGAGTTAAATGCAGCTACCATGCTCAGTCTAACTCCTGGATCTTTTTGGTTAATCAAAACTGAGCTATAAATGACCCAAACAGATTTATTTGGACAGCTATTAACTGATGACTGTACCAATGATATAGACAAAGGGTGCACCCTCAGCAAGTTTGCAGATGACACCAAGCTGTGTCACCAAGTGGTGAGGGATGGGATGCCATCCAGAGGGACTTGGCCAAATTCAAGTAGTGGGCCATGGGAATCTCGAAGTTCCACAAAGCACAGTGCAAGCCGGTGTCAGCACGGGCTGGGGCACAGACAGATCGAGGGCAGCTCTGCCGAGAGGGACTTAGGCTTGCTGATGGATGAGAGGCTGGACATGACCCAGCAATGTGTGCTTCCAGCCCAGAAAGCCAAATGTGTCCTGGGCTGCATCAAAGGCAGCGTGGGCAGCAGGGCAAGAAAGGGGATTCTGCCCCTCTACTCTTCTGAGACACCTGGAACACTGCATCCAGCTCCAACAGGTCTCCAAAAAAGAATGATGTGGACCTGTTGAAGCATGTCCAGAGAAAGGCCATGAAGATGACCAGAGAGATGGAACACCTCTCCTGTGAGAAAAGGCTAAAAGAATTGGGATTGTTCAGCTGGGAGAAGGCTGCAGGGAGACCTTATTGGGGCCTTCCAGTACTTGAAGGGGGCTTATAAGAAAGATAGGGACAAGCTTTTTAGCAGGGCCTGTTGTGACAGGACAAATGGTAACGGTTTTAGATTAAAGAGGGTCAATTTAGATTACATGTAAGGAATAAGTGTTTTTACAGGGACAGCAGTGATACACTTAAACAGTTGCCCAGAAAGGTGGTTGATACTCAGTCCCTGGAAATATTCAAGGCCAAATTGGATGGGGCTCTGCTGTAACCTGATCTGGTGGAAGATGTCCCTGCTCACTGCAGTTGGGGTTGCACTGTATGACCTTTAAAAGGTGCTTTCCAACCCAAACTATTTTGCGACTCTATCATGTACTTTGCAGTTGTAATTCAGGCAGCACATACAGTGGGAAATGTATCAGGTTAACTCATCTGGCAGCAGCAGCCTGCTTTCACTCACAAACTCTCTCATTTGTATGGCTCATGTACACTTGTGACAGGACAAGGACACTGGGAAAGACAGTAGCTGGGAGTAGGCATGGTCTTGATAAACTGTGCTGATAGAAGTGGCACATAAGCCATTTGTGGGTCATAACTTCTTGTCCAGATAAAACTACAAATAATTGAAACCAGCAGCAATATTTGTTGGCTAATACCAAAATAATTTTTTTAACTTTTATGCTCAAAATCTTACCTTGTTTGTATCATCACACCATCCTGGCTGCAAGAGCACCATTATTACAGTCTCATTAGAAAAAAAAACCCAAACAAACAGTTTTCTTCTTCTGGCAAGGACCAGTTTTTCAGCTACAATTTTTTATCATTAATATTTTTTACAAAGAAATGCTCCCTTACCATTGTGCTGTAGCAGCGCCCCATGTTCTATCTTCTTTTTCATATCATAGATTTGGATTGTCTCATCTCTGCTCCCAGTGACCACATATCTGTTATTCACTGCTACGGCTGACAATGAGGCAGAGTGGGCATGATGTGTAAAATCAGGGACGACTGTCCAGGACTGTAAATGAAATGCAAAACAAACAAGTCTTTCTCAAGCTTACCACAGTAAGCTTCCACTTCATTGTCCTGTCATTTTATTTTTTAAAAGCAAAACCTGAAAAAGTGTATGTGTAAAAATCATAATCACAGAATCATTTAGGTTAGTAAAGACTTCTGAGATTATCATGTCCAACCTATGACTGAACATCACCTTGTCAACCATACCATAGCACATCATTTCCTTAAACATCTCCAGGCACAGTGACTCCACCACCTCCCTGAGTGGTCCATTCCAATGTCTGTGAACAAATTCTTCCTCATGTCCAACATAAATCTCCCCTGGCACATCATAAGGCCATGTCCTCTTGCCATGTTGCTTGTTGTCTGGGAGAAGAGGATGACCCTCACCTGGCTTCACCCTCTTTTCAGGCAGTTGTAGAGAGTGGTAAGGTCTCCCCTGAGCCTCCTTTTCTCCTAAAAGGGGACTAAACATCCTCAGCTCCCTCGGTCACTCCTCATAGGACTTGTGTTCCAGACCCTTCAGCAGCTCCATTGCCTTTCTCTGGACCTGCTCCAGCATCTTAATGTCTTTTCTGAATTAGGGGGCCCAGAACTGAACACAGCACTCGAGTTGTGGCCTCCCCAGTGCCGAGTACAGGGGGAGGAACTATATTTAGATATAAGCATAATGGGATCTTATTGAGTTAATGTGCTCCTAGGAGATTAGTCCAAAGTATTTAAGCATGCAAACCGCCCGTTGTAATCAGTGCTGTGCTTAGACGAAGCTGTCTGTGAAAAAGTGTCTACACAGAGAAAAACCCCAAGGGCAAGAGAAGCGGATTCTCTCGTTTTCCATCACGGCAGGCTGGAGACATGCCTTCCACGTGGACCCAGCCCACGTTCCATCCATCCATCCATCCATCCATCCATCCATCCATCCATCCATCCATCCATCCATCCATCCATCCCCCACAGCTCTCCATCCTCAGCGCCGCGTGGGGAGGAGCGACCTCGCACCGCAGTCCCGCGCACGCACGTGGCTGCACGCGGCCCAGAGGCTCAGCAGCTCCCGGGAGCCCTCCGGGGCAGCGAAGGGGCCGAGCCCGGAGGCAGAGGCTGCGGAAGAGCCGCCCCGCCCCCGCAACGCCCTTTAAGAGCCCTGGCGGCGCCCGGAATCCCGGCTGCGGACGGACGAGAAGGTGAGTGCCGGGGCGCGCTTCCAAAGGGGCGGGCGGGGTACTTCCCTGGAGGTGTTCAAGGCCTGGCTGAATGGGGCTCTGAACACGCTGGTCTCGTGGAAGGTGTCCCTCCCCATGGAAGGGGGTTGGAACTAGATGGCCTCTAAGGTCCCTTCTTCCAACTCAAACCGTTCTGTGACTGTATGCTTCTTCCCTCCCCCTACCCGCCCGCGTTCTCGTTACCTGGCCGGGCCGCGTGGCGAACCCCAGCAGCACCTGCTCGTAGCACCCCGCCACCAGCTCCATCCGCCACCGCACGGCGCCGCCCCGGGGCTCCTGCCGGCTCTTCCGCCGCCCGCCCGTCCGCCGCGCTGCCTGCGCCGCTCCGCGCTGGCCCCGCGTGTGGCCTCCGGCAGCGCTCGTTCCCTGCGGGTGCGGAGAATCCTGTGGGAGCCGCTGCGGAGCGGGAAGCGCCGGAGGGAGCGGCGAGGGGTCAGGCTGCGCTCGGGGCAGTCCGCGCAGGGGGGGCCTCGTGGGGCGGAAGCGGCTCTGGCGGTGATGGCGGCGGGGCGGACGAGAGGCGTTAGTGCCGGGATCGGGGCGGGGGGGAAGCGGTGGCCAGGATCGGGGCCTGCCAGCGGGGAAAGGGGCGCGAACCGATCTATGGGGAACGAGGCGGGCTGGGCTGGGGCATTCGGGCCTTTACCTTCCCCTGGGGCCGCGGGGCCCCCGCCTCCCTCACGGGGCGTGGGGCGGGGAGGCCCCGGCGGCGCTTGGGCCGAGGCTCCAGGGAATCAGCCCCTGGCCCCGCCGGCTTTAACTGTTATTTCGTCGGGTCGTTTTATATTTTTTCATGATTTAGTTTGTTTTCGCGTAGTACAATAAGCAGGAAGCGCGGCCTCGGCGCCAGTGTGGCCGCTTGCGGAGGGCCGCGGCCGGGCGGGGCGCACTTGTGGTCGGGCTCTTGTGTCGTGCCGAGTGGCTCGGTTAAAGAAATGCGTCACGGCTCGGGCCTGGGCTCGGCCGGAGTCACCGCGCCGGCCCCAGGAGCTCTGGGAGGCTCCCTCATCCCGGTGCCCTGACCCAGCGCCTCGTGTGAGCGAAATTAGTGCTGAAGGAGGGGAGGGTTGCCCGCTGCCTGGGTGAGCGGTGTTTGCACGGGCGATTCAGGCCATGAACAGCTTCGCCCACCTTTTTGCTCATATAAACGCAATAATGCAAAAAACGTGGAATAAAATTAAAAGGTGCTATGATGTGTGTGTAATCAAATTAAGGATGTGTTTGAATTCTGGAGGCTGAAGCTTCCCCATTGCTTTAAATGAAAGCTAGCTGTGACTGTAGGTACAGTTAGGACAAATGTAAGAAAATGTATTATATTAATACATGGTGTTTTAACTGCTTTTAAAATGTTTTTGTTTTCTAGTGAAAAGGTCAAGATCGGACAGGGAGGCATTCAAAACCTGTTTTTCGTAAAAGTTGGTGGTAACTGACCGAGAAGCAGTTGCATCACTTGCCTCCTGACAGACTCTTGCAACGAGAGTGCTCTGTCGTGCATGCCATCTTCCGTTAGGTCTGCACGAGAGAGAAGTGGTAAGTTTAAAAAAAGTTACTATGCAGCTGGGAATTCAAAAATCAGTATTTCAGTGTTGAATGTATGGAGGAGTTTATGGTTCCTTTTGTGAAATGAAGGTTAGAGGAACATTGTTATGTGGATATTTGCATTATTAATGACCACTTTAAACAGGGAAAAGTTACTGCTGATAATTTTTTATAATGCATACAATTACTTTGAGTAAGCACATACTCAGTTTAGCATATGCTAACCTTAAAAGTATATGCCTGTATTTTAAGGGCTTGTTTGTACTTGACTCTTTTCTTGGCTTCAGAATGGCTGTGGGGATGAAGTCTGTAGTTACTTTGAATAGCACCATGCATGGATGCTCTAATTATGGTTTATGGCTATCCTGTGTCAAGTTAGCCTAATCCATTTGCAGAAGTAATACTCAGAACTGCTCCACTCTGCAGGCAGGCCTTTAAGGCATTGTAGATGCTCTGTGTTTATTGCATTACGTGGCTGTGAATTTGATCAGCCAAGATGTAAAACATTACATAAATTCTTGCAGGGAAATGGGAATTGGAACTTCATCAATCAAGTGTCTGCATTGAAGGAGTAACACCAAATATAAAAAAATCAGTAGTGGTGAAGGAACAGCTGTGTGTGAAAGTAATGCAGAGTGTTTTGCAAATGAAACTGGTTTTTGCAAATAATACTGGTTTTTGCTCTGATTTATATTTGTTGGATGACTAGGGGAAAAAGCCTAGAGAAAGGATATCAGAATCAACAAAGATATTTACCTCTTCAGGAAAGCGTGTCCCACTGGTTTAGTGATGGCAGTAAAAGGGGTTATTTGCTGTTGTTAACTTGATGGTAATGGGTGAAATGTGTATGTGGAAAAGGCAAGAGAGGGAGGACAAAAAGGTGCAGAGAAAGATCATGTTTGCTTGTACTGTGCCCTCATCCTGCTTTTATTTGTCTTATTTTTTTAGCCCATAGGAGGTAATACTGCTTGTTTTCAGCTGCATAGTTTGTGGTACAAGTAAATTTAAATTTGCCCAAAAGGAGAAGAAGCCAGGGGCATTATACAAAACATACTGAAGCATGTATCTTTTGCCTTGTTTTTGACTATTTTAGAGTCTTCTGGATTACTGGGTTATTATATGTGGGTACTTCAGAATTAAGGGTAAAGTATAGGAGACTTAAAAGATCTCTAAAATTTTCTAGTGCTTTGGACAGTGGGAAGACTTTGTTGTCTGTTAGTTTAGGACAGTGAAGATTACATCTAATCATAATGCTATTGGCCATATATCCTTTTTATCTCCATTGTTTTAGCAGTGACAAGTCAGAACTTAATTTTTTAAGTTCTGAATGAATAATATTAAAGCATTTGGTGGGGTGAACATACTTGGAAGTAATTAATCTTGAGGATAAAATCCTTCATTTTCTTTTTCTCCCCCATGTTTTTTTCAGCTGAAGGAGTGCAATAGACTGAACCTGTGCAGTCATACTGTTTGAGAAAGAGAGAAGACAGTTTGAACCATGGCAACCCAGGTAAGACCATTTAGTCAGAAATACAGGCTTGCAGTGCCTAAATGGATTCCAGAACCATACTCAGAATTCCTAATAAATGTAAAGCTGAAATAGCTAGCTTGCTCTGAGTTGGGTGTTCTTTTAGTCCTGTGATTCTTCCGGCAATGTGGTAATTGGTGGCTGTCCTCAGGACACTTAATTTCAACTCAAGCAGGTTGGGGGTCATTACACTAAGCTTTGCAGTTTGTGTTATTTGAGCGCGAGTTCTTCTGAAGGACCTTGCGCATAATACTCCACATAAGATACATGTGGAGATCTTGTAGAGGAAGAACATTAAAGCCTGCGTAAGTAACTGCTCTGGAACATCGTTCTTATTTTTGGAAGACCTCGTTTTTCAGAATCTTAAGTGAAGGAGGCAACCTGTGTTAATACGGCCGTTTGCCCTCCTCTTTTGTGTAGCTGCCCCACTCACTTCCTTTTTGAATTGTGGATTTTGGGGTTTTAGTTTTTTTTTTTTTAGGTTTTTTGGGGGTTTTTTTGTTGTTTTTGTTTTTTGTTCCCAGTAGGCACTTTTTATGCCTCTTTCTTCCTGGCCTTGCGTCTGGGTTCAAGTTTTCCCTCAGCCAAGATAGTGCCTGTTTCTGGTCTGCTTTCTCCTTACGTTCCATTAATCGGCCTCTTGTCATTGTTCCTGGCCTGGGAGAGACTCACTGCTGGGTAGTGAGGAGAGGCATCTCACAGAAGAAGAATTCCTAGGTGTGAGGAGATAGGGAGAGTGGAGATCCCTTCTAGGCAAGAGTGACAATTTTCCTGCCTCTTCATCACTCAGATTGTGCTGCGGCAGGGTTTTTTGCATCCTGGAGCTCAAGTGGAACACAGTCCAGTCCTGAAGCTAATTAACATTTAGGATTGGCCAGCATCAAAGGGCTATCTGGTTTTTCCCTAATTCCCAGAGGAAGCTGTCAATCCTTTAGCCAGCTTGACAAGTCAGGGGAATATGGCTGTTCATACAATCCTTTGGCTCTGTTATTTTTGCCAGGCGTTTTCCCCAGAGGCTGCTTTCCCTCATGGGAGGCGGAGGGAGAAATGGGACCCCAGGCTTCTTTCAAGGGCAAGGTGAATATGGGGAAATCACCTGTGGTGATGGGGAGTGGGAGGGAGGAATGTAAATGAGGCTAAATACTATAAAGGCAATGTTTTTTCTCCCTACAGGACTTGATGGCAAAAAAAAGAGAATGTCTCCAGGCCTACAGCTGGTGGAGAACACCACAGAAGAAACGAAAGAAAAAGAACAAAATAAAACCAGGAAGAATAGAGTTTGTCCCTAGTAGTACTAATACAACCAGGTAAAGACCTTTGGAAAGGAGATGCTCTGACCCCTTATCTGTTTCAATTACTAATGACTAGTGAGTGTCATCAGTTATTTTAAAAATCCTGAAATGGCACATCTGGTGCCTATACACTAAGTATTGCTTATGAAATTTTATTGCCATTTGAATAATGACTGTCTCTCTCACAATTGTGTGAGATGCAGTGTCAAAATAGTCTTAACTCTTCTGAATTGTGGCTGTAACTTAATATTTTTTCTTGGTATTTTTGGGTGCCCTGCCCTTCAGACAACAAATAAGACCTTTTAAAACCAGCTTTTTAAAAGATTCTTTAATAAATTTGAATCTTTGTTCAAATGCTTGGAAAAGTGGTAGAATGGACTCAGAGAAATTGAGAACTTGCTGGAGTGATGGCATTGCAATTCTGTACACCGCTCAGCGGAGTTTTGCAGTTAATGCTCTCTTCATATTTTGTCTCCTTATTTGTCCAGTAATAAGTACTTGCTTTTATGTTACTTTAATACTGAAATGAACTGTGTTAGTCTCAAACTTAATTATGGTTTTCTTACCTTTTTAAAGACCGGATTATTCGATATTTGTTGGGGAGCTGACTCCAGAAGTAGATGATTTTCAGCTCTATGACTATTTCCTAAAGAGGTACCCCTCGTGTATTGACTGCAAAATAGCAACAGACCTGCTGGGATATTCCAGGTAATGCCTGTGAAAATGTGTTAATGCTGTCAGTATGTTTGTTGCGCTAAGTAATATGTAAGAACTTGCATTTGAATTGGTTTTGGATTCTCTTCAGAGGCAGGAAGAGAGAGATTAGTCTCTGGCATTATTTTTAAACAGCATAGTTCCTTGCAGTTCTAAAACTTTATGGTTAGTTTTAGCAGTTAATGTGATTTAAGTTAATGTGTTTAGCTTCAATTTAGCCAAATGCATATCTGCATGAAAGCAGTTAGATGGTGGGAGAAGGGAGAGCTCTGTGTGGACATCTGTGCTGCTGCGCTTACCTACAGCAGTGTGTCCGCTTAGTCATCTGCAGTACTGAGGGCAAAATAACTCCTTTTTATGTATGGAAGAGAAGTGTAAGGCCTAGCTAATCTTACGGGGTTGGGAGATGGAACTTCTAATATCAGTAGAAGTTACACTGGCCAGGCAGTGAGTGAAGCAGGGATGAGTGAGTTTGCTGTTCAGAAACACTGACTGTAATGGACTAATTCCAGAAACTAAAAAAAAAAAAAAAANGGTAGAGCTGTAGAACACTAGGAATGGGTTAATACTGATGTATTAACTGCTGTAAGTGCAGAAATATGGAATCTGGTTACTTACACAGATAGCAGTTAACATGTATTGTTTCGCTGGCTTTCAGCAAGTTGCATTTTAATGCTATGAACAAAGCTCTTTGCTTCTGGCCCAAGTTTTTAATTTTATGAAAGCATCTTCTGTGCATGCGCACATGCTAGAGAGCTATAAGAAGAAGCTATAGTAGCTGCTGTTTTCTGTTTTTGTGAAGACAGAAATTTAATTCATCAGCTTTGTAACTGTTATGAATACTAGAATTTGTTTTCTCCCTTTTGAAAATT
This sequence comes from Vireo altiloquus, assembly GCA_013396875.1. Classification (NCBI taxonomy): domain Eukaryota; kingdom Metazoa; phylum Chordata; class Aves; order Passeriformes; family Vireonidae; genus Vireo; species Vireo altiloquus. The sequence goes on from VZRF01004795.1 coordinate 150,740, forward strand.
GTAGAGGGTATGCCTTTGTCAGATTTGGTGAGCAAGGTGATCAGATGAGGGCACTGCAAGACTGCCAGAATGCACCAGGTCTGGGGGGAAAACGAATCCGGCTGAGCATAGGAATTTCTAAAAGGTAACAAATGAGTTGTGCATTGATACAGTAATTCTAAATAATTGGATTCTTTTAGCTCTGCCTTTATAAAGACTGTGGCCCTTGCTATAATGGCTGTACACGATGCAAAATCACAGAAGCATTATGTTTTGACTGCCTGGATTCATCAACCTCTTTGAGGATTGCTAGGGAAATCCAGCCAGACTGTATAACTTGGGCTTAGCTGCTGTTGTGACCAGCCTTAATGCTTACAGTAGTGAAGCTGAATGCATTTGTAAGTATTTCATGTTTGGGCCTGAAGAAGGTAGAAGGGGCAACAAGTGTTTGTTTTTATGCTAGGAAGCTTTCCTTCTAGGCCTTTCCCTTTAGTTTAGACAAGGTAGCACATTGTTGGTTTTAAAGTAGGCTGGCAGAGGAAGGATATCTTTAGTGGAAAAATACAGAATCTAGAGGGGAAGAAGCCAAAGGAGATGGTGCTTGAACGGTTCGTTTAGAATACTGCTCTTTGCTTCTGGAGTGATTATGGCGGCAGGAAATTTTAAACTTGTATGGATTTGAGAGGGATTTTTTTTTTCTCCCAGCTCAGTTCTCTCAGGCAATTATTTGAGACAATCCAGTTAGAGACTTGATACAAAATTTGATAAACTTTGATCCAGAATACAGACAAAATCTGTAAAACAATTTCAGTATGTATTCACGAGATTAGCTTGTGTGTTCTGTTGAAAGGCTAAAAATAACAGCTTCTGCTTCTCTTTCTTGGATAATTTTGCCAATGTTGCCTCATTGCTTTGGAACAGAAATGCCCTTACCCAAGAGAACACTGTCCAGATTTGCTTTGACTAACTTGCTTTGAAAATTAGGTTCTAAAGAAAGTTTTCCTCACTTCTGCTATCCAGAAGAAATGTCAGCAGTATTTTTAGATTTTTCTTTCTACAGAGATGGATATAGGAGAGAAGTTGGAAGCAGACAGCTGAGACATTATGATGTCATTTGTTTACTACAGTAGTAAGACAATAAAATATCTATTTATTAGAATGTGTGTGTAGCTTCACAGTAATGAAGCAAAAATGTAATGTGGGTATGAAATACACACCACTAATCTATACCTGTTTCTGAATGGCTGAGTACTATGCTCTCACAGCATCCAAATATCCAGCCGTCAGAGTAGCTTGTCATTAAGTCACTTACATTGGAAACTATTTCTGAGCTCCTTCAGTTTCTGTTCTTGGCAAAAAGTCCCAATGTGAATTTCCTGTAGCGAAGTGAAGAAAAAGAGACATTGGACACTACAAACACAGGAGGTCTGCTTGTATGTAATCAGTGAGGAAATGTCCAAGCATAGGAGATTTCTTGGAATGTGCAGCTGATTTTCCCAATCTTTTTCATGTAGTGTATCTCTGTTTTAGTACAGGCTATTCTTGTTCAGTGATACTTGTCATTAGTCGACTTGAAATTGTCCCTGGGAAAAATCTGCTCAGGAGAGGGAAAGCAGTTAAAACTAATCACCTGGCCCTTTGGTCTTAAGAGCTAATGGATTTTGTAATTTTCCTGCTGCTTTGGCTTCATTCTGGATAATGGCAGTGCTGACTTCACCTGGCAGCTATGCTTTGGCAACTGTTCATGGACCAAAATTGAGAAAGTGAAGGTAGACATGGTAAATTGACAGGCAGCGTCAGATGCTCCTCTGAAACAGATAATCTGACTTTACCCCTTGTTTCTGGAAATAACAAGATTTAATATTAGCAAAAGAAAAGATGGAAGGGCTAATTAAATGTTTAAAGCATCTTTTAAAACATCAGTGCTTGGTAAAGGTCTCTGATCTTGATAAATCATTTTTTTTATCAGTAGTTTGCTTATACAGTTACCAAAAGTACTCTAACTGAATCCATAGAAATAATTACTTCTGGCATCGGTGAAGGTGAGAGCATTTGCTTCTGTATAAACATGAGGTATTGTGCTGTGATTTAAAACTTAAGCAACTATTTAGGAAAGTTTCCTTGTGTATTCGGAAGTGTGTAAAATTGTTTCGCTTCAACATGGGGTTTACAGATCTTTGTTCTCAAACTCTTAACTGTATATAACTTCTCATGTTTCAGACTGAAAGCAGAATTCCAGCGGTACCAGTCATACAACTATAATGATTACTATCAAGATTATCAGAACTACTATTCACAGTGGAATTACGATCCTTATGCTGACTACAACTACAGCTCCTATACTCCCTATGATAGCATGCACGCTGTTGGCGACTGCTCTTTAGGAGATGCTGTTATGGCTCCAGCTGTTTTTGAGGTAAAAATAGTACACAGTTAATTAAAAAAAAAATTAAGACAAATAAAGTTGTATGGATTGTGTAAATCAGAGGAAAAAAGTCCTAAACTTGCAGTCATGCAGTCAGATAAGTGTGAAGGCTATATTCAGCATTTTTGATTTAAGTGCTTTAGTGCATCTGTATGATTAGATATTTATACAGTAATATTTGTTCATGTATATCAAATAACAGTTCTGAGAGCAAAATTTTTGTAGTCTCTCATCCTGTTTTTCTGATGTGCTTTACTTTAAGCAAAATAAAGAATTGTAAGATGATCATATCTAGGTCAGCAAGTTGATCACTTACAACTTCCAAAAGTGCCTTCCAAGCAGAACTATACTATGGGTTGTTTTTTTTTAAAAAAAAAAACCTAACCAAGCAACAAAAAAAAAAAACACCCAACCAAAACAAACAAAAAAATACCACAAACAAAAAACTCTACCTAAACAAACTAACAAAGCAAACAAAAAAAACCCTAAAATGAAACCATTAACAAGCAACAAATGTCCCACGAAAAAATGTTCCCCAGCAAATGCCACCTGCTCCTGCTTATTTTATAGTTGTGGGAGGAGGGGATGGTTTGGGAGAATAAAATTATTTTGGATTTGTGATGCTTTCTGAAACTGACTATGATTAAACCTTTTTTTTAGGAAGCTTCAGCTATGACTGAAATCAATGATGACCTAATAACTGAAGGTAATGATAATTCTATCACTGCAGCTTGAATTTAGCCATACTTCTGCCCTTTAACAATACAAGCCAGTGACTACTGCATAAAGAATGGGTTATAGCAAAGATGAGGTAGGATTTTAAAGCTGATAGTGTACATCATGTCAAGTAGAATGGGACATTGTCAACAACACTTTGCAGTAGGCTTCTTTCCTTTGCCTTCCTTCTCCTTGAAAATGGTGGAGAATTTACTATATCTTTATATGGATTCTGCTAAGATTATTATATGTTAAACTAATTAGTAGAGACATCTTGTAATAGTGTTCATAAATTTTAATTATCCCTAAATCTCTGCTTCATGTGGAAATACCAGTATAGTCCTAGCATTTGAATACAATAATTCCAAAAGAAATTGGACTTTTTAGCTTTGTTAAAATTCTAGGTGAATAAACATCTTACTAGATGTATTAAGTCATTAAATTTACCTGAAGGACACTTTGTTGGGCATTCACTTCAGTTTTTTGTGTGCAAGCCTCCCAAGTTCTGACATTTGTACTTACCAGGCTTTTATTTTCAGATCCACAGCTGTACTTGGATGTTGATGAAATGAACAGACAATTTATGGAGACAAGTGAAGAACTCTATGATGCCCTCATGAATTGTCACTGGCAACCTCTGGATACGGTCACTTCTGACATCCCCTCTGCTGTTTAAGTGTCTTATATAGCATGACCGTTAAGACCAAGGTGCTAAAATTACATTTCTTCTACATTACCCTAGATCATAAGTTTTAAAGCACAATGATAGGTTGGGGGTTTTTTTGCTATGCTTTTGTCAGTTTCTGTAATCTTTTTTTGTTTTGTTCGTCACTTGGAGCATCTTGAAATCATGTAAATATTCTAGAAATGTAAAGAGTTCAATGGGGTCTAAAGATAGACTTGCCTGTGTAAATAAAATTTTGTTTCTGCAAACTGGCCAGCAAGGGATTTTACTTACATATGCGAAACACCTTCTCTTCTGGCTTGTGGAATTTAGCTGGAGGCAGTAGGGGTATTTCACCTGTCTTTGGTGTGGGCATCAGCACTAGAAAGAGCTAGCTCTCACATACTTCCAAGATACCTAGGCAATGTTTTACAAGCTTTTAACATGATTTATCTGTACAGATTCAACATACAGAAGGGCAGACTTTGAGCTGCCATAGCTGCAAACATTCCAAAGACTAAGGATGATACCTACTGCTAATTTTAATTTTTCCCTTCTTGTTAGTCTTTTCAACTGACACTTTACAGCAAAGACACTGGTGTAATGTAATACCTGTTCTTACACATAAAAATCCTTGGAGAAAACCCTGTGGTTTAAAAGAGGAAGAAAAACCCATCAGGAATTAAAGTATCCCAGTATCCTCTTCAACTAACTTGTGCCCTATCCTAAACATCTGTTATTTGTTCAGTCTCCATGCTCAGATGTTTCATAGTGATGAGGTTCGTAACATTTTACTAGGATTACAGTTTTCAGTATTCAAGTCAAAAGAGGCTAGTGGAGATGGCAATGAAGAAAACTATGCTTTAAGATAGCAACTTCTGAGTGGCTTCCTCTAAACTGTTCTTATTTGAACAGGTATAAAGTATTTTCCAGTCATAGGGACAGCTTTAGCTCCTGTTAGTACTTCCTGTACACAATAAAATAATTTCAGGCTGGAAAGAAAAGAATACTTTTTGACAAGAAAAAGGTAGAAATTATCATATAGCTAATACATGTGAAAGCTACTAAAGCTACTCGAGGCACTTTGGTACTGCCATGTGTGTTTTGGAGGCAGTCTAAACCATAATTGCTAGGATGGTAGATAGGAATAAATTTTTTTTTTCTTCATTTAATGACTTAATTACATTAAAGTGGTGGCTATAACCTATATGCTGCTATTAAATGTGAAACTAATACTGCATTGCGGAGTGATGACTTGGCAGAGCAGGTCTCTTCTACCTGCTCACCAGAATCTCCCTCTTTTCACAGTTTAATTTCAGCTAGGAATTTTTTTTTTCAGCTAGGATTTTTGAAGTCCCACCCATGAAATACAGATGCTCCAAACTAGAAAGGTCTTTTGGTGTGCTACAGAAACTTCATTCTTCCTGTGTTTTGTGCATTGCATATGTAGAAGGAGAGAAAACAAAACCCCCTCGTTTAGGCAGGGAGATTACTATCACAGTTTTAGCAACTGTTTCTCTGCTTTGGATAGAACTAATTGCGAAGTGGCTGAAAACTGGGATTTTGTAGGTGTTTCACTGGTGGGAACTGGTCAGTCTTTGGAGGGTGATAGTAGAGATTATTAATGGGAATGTGACAGAAAGTGGAATAAAGGAAGCAAAGAGAATCTGGAGGGGAAGGGAAGTTAGTTGTGTGCCTGTATAGAATTGTTTCAGGGCGTTGCAGAAGGGAGGAAATTCAAGATAGTAGATGCAAGCTCCTTGAATTTGGATATGGAGGTGTTAAACTTTCAAAACCATGCTGGATTTGATGTTACTTCAGTTGTAATGCTGAACTGTGGTGCCTGATCTTGGTAGTACAAATCAGTTGCTAGGCAAAGGATTTTGTATCTAGCAAGCACCGTCATCACAAGCTGCAAGATTATAACCTAGGCACAGACCTAGAAGCTTCCTGCTTTGAAGTGCATATCCTGCTTTGCATAGCATTACCTAACACCATACTTAAGCTGCAGCAAGTAATTTGCGGAAGCCTTTTATTTAGTTGGCTTGGTAGAAATACTATGGAGTACCTGCTGATTTTTGGCATTTGGGAGGTTGATCCATGTGTGAACTCTGTAATGAGGAGCCCATGTAGCTGCGTGATATCACCACAGCACATAAACCTCAGAGTCTGTAGTCGTCATATTTATGCAGATTTTACATGTTATAACACAAGCTCTCCACACTCTACATTAGACACTGTTTTCAGACATGCATGTACCTTCTGTTCTGGCCTGTAAAATACCTGTATAGTGAAAATACTGTTTATGAAACTCAGTGGAAGAGGTTGTTTGGGCCATTAGTTCTGCAAACCTGAGAAATGTTGGGGAATATACTTTGTTCCAGACAGCATAGAGGAAAAGTGAGATGAAGAAGGGAGTCTGCTGATTGCAGCCCGTGTGATACTGTTTTAAATAGCTCTCTGACTTTGTTTTCTGTCTCCTGAGCCTTTCTAGTCTATCCTACTTTCCAGTTAGGAGTGCATGTATGGGATCAAGGTACTGTGTGCAGCGCACATTCTTTACTGTAAAGGCACATGGAAAAAGCTTTGGTGTAAGCACAAATTTGGGAAAAATTGAGCACATCAGAACTGCTGGCATTCATTGCTGAGACTTTTAACTGAGGAAACTTCCAGTGCTGGTTCAACTACTGCCCACATTAGCAAGCTTACACAAAGACCTAAACGTGTACATTGTACAGATGCCTGCTCTCAGTTCTACAAAGAGCTGATTGCAGTAGAAACATGAAAAAAAAGTATTGGGAGCAATGTTTTCAACACCATGCTATTTCTCTTCATCTGGTTGTGTTTTGTCTGTTTTACAGCTTGAAATATTGTGGGGTTTTTAAAGTCTGATGAAGGGGTTTTTTTTAAGAATATCTAGTATTGGTTTTATAAACTCTTCATTGTACTTAGCTGTGATAGATAGTGCCTTTTCCCACTCATTTCTTGAAGAAGAGTAATGTTTTTGTTTTCCACTGCTCTGACCAGAAAAGCTTTAGTACCATGGTTTGAGGGGCTAATGATCCTGCAGTCAGTGAATAGGGAGAAAGAAACAGGCTAAAAAACAATGAAGACTGAAAAGGGTTCAAAAAGGTTAAATGGTACTTAAGCCGTGAATGTTTCTTTTTGCAGGGATGCTCTCGGACCAACAGCTTCTTTCTAGCGCTACCTCAAAGTAACTTGCAGATATAACTCACAGGGAAGATTGATCAAATGGTGATGATCACTATCATTCTGCTGGAGATATATATATATATTTGCCTTTTGTTTTGTCTCATTTTTAATTTCCTTTATTTAACTTCAGTGACTCATGTCAGTAGATGTTTGACTACATCAACAAGTATTTCTTAGTCACAAGTTTCATTAAAGGCATGTCACCATATGGAAATTGTTCTAAATAAGTAAATAAAGCAGCACTTGAATTTACAGAGCAAATGTAGTGTAGCTGCATTTGACACATATGTGGACAAGAAAATCACATTTACAGCTTACCTTAATATCCTTAGCATGCATAAAGAGGGAACCTTGTTTTAAATTTGTCCAGCTCCTACATGATCAGCACAGGAGTGATTTTAGTCCGTGTACCATTTTAGAAGCCAGCATTTTTACTAATGAGTGCCTGTTACCAACGGGCACAGTTAACATCCCTTTGTAAATCTAGCTCTCCCCATCATAGAAACACATAATGCTACCCTCCCTTCCCCTCCTCTTAGCTGAAAGCTAGCATGCTAATTGGTTCCTGGTCAAAATGAGTTACAAATCCAGGCTAAAAACCTATTTTTTGTGTTTTGATAATTACAATGATGTAGATCTTGACATGCAGTATAGAAGCAGACCATCATCCTAAAATTAGTCAGCAGCTGTAGCACACCAGCCATTTGCACAAGATGAAGTGGTTCTTGCAGGTGACTTCAAACATGCATGTTCCAGGATAGGGATCATCTATCACTGCAGATCATCCCTCTACATGTAAAATTGTACTTAAAATTGTGGGGCAGGAGAGTAAGAGTGTTAGCTTATGAAGAGAAATACCTGGAAAGTTATTCCACCCTGCTGGGAATTGGATAATGGCTGTCTAATGTAGATAATGAAAATGGGACAAAGACATTGAATTAAGTCATGTAGGAGAGCTGGGAAGACACCGATGAGGTTCAAAAACAGCTAGTATGAAACTGAAATGGAGCAGCACAAAATTCCCCAGTAACATTTCTTCTAAAAGCTGTTCCTCCTCCGCAGCTGCTGCCTGTTCACATTTCTGCATACTTTCAGAATCACCCATGTTGTTTGAGTCCCTCAGAATTCCCCACTCCTAATTCAGGTGTGTGCTGGGATGTTATTTTTGGTGGAAGGGATGCATGATGCATCATCACAGCTCTGAGTAATATTTTTATTGACTTGTACATAGGGAAGGTGCTTGTGATTTTCTGCACTGCTCTGCTCCTTCGTTCCCAGGGCAAGTCGATGCTAAAAAGAAAAAGTGAAACTGCAGATTTTTCTCAGCTTTACTTTCATTAAAATAAAAAAACAAACCACATTTTTACACATTTTAACTCTGTAATAGGAATGCACTCTTCCTCATGTTTTGAGGAAGTCAAAACTGTCGAAGCTTTCCCCCCCCCCACCTCCTTTCCATATGCCCACACTGAGCGATGAAAAACCCGCACCTTGCCGTTTCTCTTGGCTTACACAAACTCAATCGCTAGCGACACCCTGGGGGAGCACCGCGGACCTCCCGGTGCCGTTTTTCCTGCCGCATTCTCCACGCTGCTCCTCGTCAGGGACGAGGGAACATTCCTCCTCCCCCCGCCCCGCCGCTGTCCCTTGGGGGAGGCTCAGCATGGGTAAGTTGTGTCCCTGGGGCAGAGTGTCAGGAGGACTGAGCCGGGCTCTGCTCGGTGGTGCCGAGCACAGGTCAAGAGGCATCGGGCAGAAACCGATGCACAGGAAATTCCACCAGAATACGAGGAAAAAAAATTCTTTACTGTCCGAGTGACCACGGACTGGGACAGGCTGTCCAGAGAGGTTGCGGGGTCTCCCTCACTGGAGAAATTCAGGAACTGTCTGGATGCAATCCTGCGCCATGTGCTCTGGGACGACACTGCTTGAGCGGGACGATTGGACCAGATGACCCACTGTGGGACCACAGTCCCAGGCTGTGAAACGCCGCAGGAAGAGGGAGAGTCACCCGCGGCGGGACCCGGCACAAACCTCCGCTCTCAGTTCTCAAGGCGTCCCTGAGCTGTGCGCGGGGGTGGCCATTTTCCCCGCCACGTCCCTTTGCGAGTCGCGGCAGATCCCAGCGAGCGCTTTTCCCGCGCAGCCCGCCCGGCCCGGCCCGGCCCCTCCCGCTCGCCTTGGAGCGGGGGCGGTGCGCGCGCGCGGGGGCTGCCGGGCCGTCCGCCCGGCGCC
>VZRF01004795.1:160477-214066 GCA_013396875.1 Vireo altiloquus
CCTCCGCTCTCCACGCAGTCCCACGTGCGCAGCTTCGGGCCGGGGTTTCCCGGTGGAGCGGCCCGCGGGGAGAGAGGAGGCAAGGATTTCCCGCCGGGGCCGCGGGGATTGTGGGATTTCCGGGCGCTTACCCCGCTCCGGGACCGCCGGGCTGCGGGGGGATCCTCGCCTCCCCTTTGTCTCCTGCTTGTTCCCCGCTAGGCAGGAGCAAAGGCGGGAGGAGGAGGAGAATGCGGCGGCTGGGAAGGGGTAGGTGCGCATTCCCTCCCCTCGCGTCTGGAGCGGGCTGGCTCCCGCTCCGCGGGATGCTCGTTTTGTCTCCAGGCTGCCCGGTTAAATCGTGGTTACATTGATCTTAACTAGGAACTCGGGTACCGAGTTAGTTGCTCGTCAGATTTAAGTGCATCGCTTCCAATATTTGCCTTTCTTTGCAAATGAGTTTGGTAGTTAGGCGTCTTCCATTGTTGGTGGTGGTCTTGTTGGTTTTTTATTTGTTTTTGGTTTTCTTTTTTGTGTTTTGGGTTTTTTTTTTTTAGTTTGGTTTTTTTTTTTTGGTTGGTTGGTTGGTTTTTTGAGGTTTTTTTTGGGGGTTTTTTTGTTTTTTTGGGTTTTTTTTTTTTTTTTTTTTTTTTTTTTTTTTTTTTTTTTTTTTNTTTTTTTTTTGGTTGGTTGGTTTATTTTTTTTTTGGTAGGATGCTGCCTGCAGAACCCTCAGGTTTGCATCTGGTGGTCTTCAGTGTCTTGCCTGTACCTAAACGTGCTGATGCAGTGCAAGTGAAATATAATTCGTAAGGCGTTTGTTCTCTTTAGTCTTGTGGGACAGAATAGATGGTTAACAGAAAAAAGCAGTTTGTAAATTGCAATACAAAGATCCCATGCCATTTAGAGTGGCTGCAGGGAGTAGAAGCAAAGATTCTTCCCGACTGCTGTTTGTCAAGGAATTTTAAGATACCTGGAGACAGTGCTCTCTGGAAGTGCCTTTCACGTGTATTTCCGAACCTGAAATTGACTGTGAAACCAAAATGTTTACGTTATTAAAGTGGTAATATAAGTCAGGGGATTAAATATTATATGCAAAATTGAGGGTGTGTTACGCACGAATTGTTGGTTAATTAGTTTTTATTATTTGGGAAGTATTATTTAGTCCTTTGTATAGCACACTGATCAGCAGTGTTGTCCTTGTAAAGCTGGCAGGGTGATGCTTCATCCAAAGAATCACTGCACTTGCCGAACAAACGTTGAAAGCTCTTACATGAACAACAGAATAACGATGAAATTGCAATATCCTGCATGTGGTGATACTCCGTAGATAGCTGATAAAATTTACAGATGAATTTAAAATAATTAGATTAGATGGTTTTCTGATTGTTCTATTGTCTCTTATCTCTGTGTGTTTTCTAGTAGGTTTATTTAACAATGTGCCAAAGCAAATGTGCTTGGGGGCATATCTGTGGGATTTAGCCCAGAGCATGAATGCTGCAAATCAAATACATAGATTAAATTAAGAAGTAATATATTGGGGAAGAAATGGTAAATAGGCAAACCGATAGGTGTCAGATATGTGTGTTTGTTATAAGGGATAGCTTTTTAACCCTATACAGCTCGCTAACCTGCATTACATAAAAAGATGAGCTCTGGGTAGATAGCTAACTTGAAGTGGAATTAATTGACAAATGTTCGTATTTTCAATATAACATCGAGTCTGTGGAAGTGTTCTGTGGTTTGGTGTTAATTGTCTCTCAGTAATGAGTTTGGGAAGACATGGAAGTGCTCAATGCAGTCTGGACATGAGGTTATATCACTGATCTCCCGCTCCCCTAACTATTATCAATATATAAGCTCAGAAATACTTTATTAGAACTGTTCTAAGTGCTTGGGGTCAGGACTGCAATCTTGAAAGCTCCATCTGTTATCATCAAGCTCTGAAGGTGCCTAAGCACTGAATGCCATATAGCCAATACCTTTAAAGTTATTAGGATATCTGATTCTTTTCCCCTTGCATGAGAGATGAGTAGCGTGATGCCATGCTTACAATAGTAAGCCCGTTGTGTGTTTTTCTGATGTTGTTATGCTTTCTTGATGTTGTTATTTTGCCATCGTCTCCCAGGGACCTTGGTCAGGTGGGGATTCTCCAATTTTGCCCAACGTGCTGCAGAGTCACTCTTCTATTAAGTACAGTGATGGCTTTATAAGACAATTGGAAGAGGAGATGCTGCTGCTTTTCAAAGATGATTAGCTAAAGCATTTGTTCAGAATGTGGTAGACCCTGCTTCAGTTTTCTTTTTTGCCTAGAGGCATCAACCTACATCTTCCACTTTCTGGGCAAATATCCCAGTTGTCAAGCTGTGTGTTGTCTTCAGTTCTTCTGACTGAAACTGTGTTATTATCCAGAAAAAGAATGCATGATTCACTGAGCCAGGAAGAGGACGTATAAGAAGATGTTACCTTGCAAGAGTGGAGACTTACAGCCTCTGATCCATGATTTCAGAAGTTATTTGTTTTATATGTTATTGGAATAAACATGTATAGTGCATAATTTCCTGCCCTTTTCTCCCCAGGTGCCTAATAGAGCCGTATTTCATTATGTTTGCATGTGTGGTTTTTTTTAAGTGTAGAGCCTTTTTTTAAACCAGTCTCAAATAGGAGAGGTGAACAGATGCTGTTTGGAGGATGTGACTTGCAGCTTGTCTTTTGTCTTAGAAGATGGAGATATGGGTAGATTTCCCCCACTAGTGAAGGAACTAAACCCCACGGTATTTTCCTTTCTGATCTACCCTTCTGCCTTATAAGAAGTGCACTGTCAGCTGCTGTATTATTAGAACCAAGAAGAAACAAAAAATAGCAGCACCACGAAGTAAGGATGGTATCGACTCACCCACCATGAAGATTTGAAGTGTGGGAGTCACATCTCAGAACAAAAAGAGCATTTTTATATCTCCATGTTGGGTGTTCTTGGAGTAGAGTTGTGGAGTTCTTCCCATTGAGTATGCTCACCTAGGGGCAGAATGTTAGCAGCTCCACACTGAATGCATTGACTTTAGGTTATGCCGTGCTCAGCACGCTACCTGTTTACTTGGCCATCACATGCTAAAATATCCAGCCTCCTCCTGCACTTTTTAAGAAGCTTAGGCACTTGGGTTAAAATTTTGGCTTCTTTGAGAGCTACACATATGCCAAGTGAGGGAGCTGTTGTGTCCAGCATCTGGGTTTCATCTTCCAGATGTGGCCCCAGTGTTTCTAAATGCTGGCTTGTCCTGGTCATTTGGATAGACTGATGATGGGAATTACTAGTGTGGATATGTACATGGGAGGGATGTTTACATTTTTGGCTTATTAAACTGCTTCTAGCAGAGTATCTTCCTATTGTTAATTTTTTGTTTCATTTCGCACTTTCATGTGCGTGTGTGCACATGTTGGTTTAGGTTGGAACAGTGCCATTCTCATCCACGTAACAGATTTCAGAGATTTTAAGTGTGACTTAAAGGAGAAGGAAATAAAATAGCTTTTCTTGGTAATTTTTTAATTTGATAATTAACTGTTCAAATGAAAGAGTCAGAGAACTTTGAGTCTCCTGGACTTTTAAACTCATACAGGCAGATTTAAGTATGAGAAAAAACAGTTAACTGAAAAGTGTTTATAACCTTCCCGTAAACTTCTGTATTTATGTTAAGCTTCAGCTTAGAGCTCTTTGATATTAGAGATGTCTGTAGATAAAAACTTCTGCCAAGGAGTGGTCTTTTCCTTTTTTCTTATGTGTGTATGTGCTAGTGCATATTTATAATGTAGATGTCCAAATCCATCAAGTTTTCCTTGATGAAACTGGTTTTAGTTTCTGCACATAAAGTCTTGGGCTGATGTAGTTAGAATGTTGCTTTACAAAGGGAACCACAAGGCCACTGAAAGCCACTTTCATTGGTCCTGGTCATAAAAGCCTCTCTAGATTGGTGAGTTTCACCAAGTCCCTTGAGACATCCTGTAAGGTTCTTCCCAGAGGGACTAGCTACAGGATCAAGAACTTTAAAACTGTATGCAGCAGTGTCTAAAGTATTGCATTGTTACCTGCTGGTGTCTTGAAGGTAGGCCTTGCTTGGCAGTGACTGCAGGCAGTGGGCAGAAGGGATCTTAAAAACCACCAGGTTTATTTTGTGAAGACATTTTTAAACTTTGATGCTGAAAAGTTCCTAGAGTATCATATTAAGTAATGTAACTTAGGTAATGTTTCATAGACCTTAAACAGGAAAATGCTAATGAAAAAAACTTTATTAAGAGTGTCCACATGGACCTGCACAAGTACAATTGTATTAACTCCTGTCAACAGGATTGTAGCTTGAAGCACACTTAGGTGGTTGTATTTGCATGCAGCTCTGCTTGATTTGGTTTAGTAGTAAGCTAGCACATTGAGGTAAAACAAATAGCTTTGAAGAAATTTTTAATGTGTGTTTAAAGATCTGTTTTAAAAGATGGGCTAATAGTCAACATCAGAAGTTTTGTCTGTGTCCCAGCAATATGATACTATATTAGCAAAACAGATGTTTAAATTTGGTACTTGGCTTTCTACTGCTACTGTTAACAAAAATGTATCCTGTTTGGGAAGAACTTAGAAAACTGAGATATTGGCAATTTTCTCTCATTTAGGCTAACAGTACTGTACACTGGTATGAATTGTAGATGATGATTGCTATAGCATTTCATTAATATTCTGGGGTTTGTTTCAAAGTGCTGTTATAACAGTCTTGGAGGCTGCGAAGTGCTGGGGAAAAACAGTATTGGTATCTTAGGAGAAGAAAAAAAGCAGATGAAATAATTGACTGTGTTAGCTGGGACATTGCAAATTGTCTTCGGTTGCTGGCAGCACATCATTTCCTCTGAGTTATTTATTCCTCCAGTCAGTAATTAGAACCAGTTCTTGCTCCCCTGCCGTGGACAAACTGAGTTGCTGCTGATTCTAACAACTGCGGCAGGACAGTTCAGAATCTCTTTTGCGCACACAAAACTGTTTGAGCAAAAGTGTTGCAGATTTGTGCAGGTGGTGGGCTGCCATAGCATCATGTAATGAAATCATAGCACACCTGGATGACTGGCTCAGTGGACATGGGGCAAACGGTGGATGTTGTTTACCTGGACTTTAGCAATGCCTGCAGCATGGTCTCCCGTGCGATCCCTGATGTCCACTTGGCAAAATACGGACTTGTCAGGTGGACCATAAAGTGATTGGAAAATTAGCAGGACCATTGACCTTAAAGGGTTGTGACCAGCAGTACAAAGATCCTAGTGGCTGCCAATTGCTAATAGAACTCTCAAAGGTTGATATTGAGGATGATGCTGTTCCACGTCTTTATTAACAACCTGGGATGAAGGAATGGCATGAATCCTCAGCAGTTTCCCAGATAATACCAAACCTTGGGAAACTTCAGTCCTGTTGTGTAATGAAGAATAAGGCTGCTATTGAGGGAACGTGACAGAAGTGGGCTGCTGTTGCGTTGCTGGCTTATGTTCCAAAGCCTCAATGAGCAACCAGTGCCAAGGAGCGTTTCTGCCCGGCTCCGGGCGGGGCTCACGTGGTCCAAGCCTTCCTTCTGAAAGCATGGACCACGGGGCCCTCACCGGCCTGGGAGCCTTCGTGGCTTGCTCAGGCATCTTGCTCTCCACAACAATGCAGCAGCAAAGGAGTTAGAAGAGGCCTCTGCAAGGAGAGCCCGGAAAGTCTTTATTCACGTGGTGTTATTCAGCTTTTCCGGGGGCAAAGGCAAGGGGTCTGGAGTTCTGTCGGGACCCGGGGGAGGGGCAGAGTCGGGGTCCCTCAGAGACCAATAGGAGGAGCTCGAGGGAGTGGCCAGGATTTATCAGGGGAGAGGGTAAAAAGGGGTGGGGGGAACACCACAGGCTGCCAGGAACCTCGTGAGTTTTAATAAAGGCAAATGTGAAGTGCTTCATCTGGGATGAAACAACTCCGCCTACCTGCTGGACACCAAGTTGAACATGAGTCAGCAGCATGCTCTTGAGGTAAAGAAAGCTAGCTGCATACTGGGAGGTATTAGTAAGTACACACATGGTAAGGGTGTTAAGGGAGTTGTTTTTTCCCCTACATGCAGCACTTCTAGGACTACGTCTGGAGTGTTGTGTCCAGTGTTGACCTCTCCAGTTAAAAAAAAAAAAGACAAGGAAAACATACTGGAGTGAGTTTGGTTGAGAGTCGCCAAAATGATGATGGGGACAGAGGCCCCTGGCTGAGAGAAATGGTTGTGTTCAGATTAAGAGCAGCAAATACCTAATAAGACTGTAGAGAAGGTGTAGCAAGGCTCTTCTGGGAGATTCCTAGCAATACAAAGAGACAATGGACTAAAGATGCAAAAACGGAAATTCTGATTTCATATTAGGAAAAATCTTTTAACTGTGAGGCTAGCTAGCATGTTGGAGGAACTGTCCAGAGAGGTCTCAAAACCCAGGTAGACTCAGCTGTGTATGATCTGCTTATTTTGGCCATTCTCTGAGCAGGAGGTTGTAGTAGGTGACCTCTGGGGTGCCGTGCAGCCTCTGTGTGTGCATGGATCTGTCAGAGCTGCTGCAGCTGGACCACAGCATACACAGGCATGGTTTCAGTGTAAATGTCACTTACTCTAGATTAGTAATACTTTTGTTGGTCCATCCTCTAATTCTTTCGGGGTTGTGCCATCTCCTGAGGGAGAAAATAATGCCTCTATCTTGCTGTGTTGCCGTTCTTCCAGAGTAAATTGCAAGCTTTCCCTCAAAAAGAGAGTAGCTAAGAGGCTTTTTTCTAGGGTTGCTGTTTGCAGACCAGTTTTTTTAAAATGTCTTCTTAGTGGTAGGTCATGTGACACACTTTTCCATTTTTCTGCTATTAAGTTGTAAAAAATCTTGGGTTTTTTGCTTTTTAATGTTCTGTGTAATCAATTCAGTATTTATTGTGCTGCGCTTGTCTTGGTGCAACCCCAAGTATCAGTGCAAGCTGGGGCATGAGTAGATTGAGAGCAGCTCTGCCAAGGACTTGGGGTTGCTGATGGATGAGAGGCTAGATGTGAATTGGTGATGCGTGCTTCCAGAAAGCCAAACCTATTCTGGGCTGCATCCAAAGCAGTGTGGCCAGCAGGTCGAGGGAGGGGATTCTGCTTCTCCACTCCTCTCTGGTGAGGTCCCACCTGGAGTATTGCATCCAGCTCTGGCGTCCCCAGCACAGGAAGCACATGGACCTGTTGGAGTGAGGCCAAAGATGAGCTTCAAGAATTGTCAGGGGGCAGGAGCACCTTGCCCATGAAGACAGGCTGAGAGAATTAGGGGTTTTGGGCCTGGGGAAGAGAAGGTTTTGGGAAGACCTTATGGTGACCTTTGAGTACCTAAAGGGGACCTACACCCCTTTAACTGAAGGAGGGTTGATTCACATTGGATGTAAGGAAGAGTTTTTTGAAGAGAATAGTGATACTTTGGAACAGGTTGCCCAGAGAGGTGGTTGGAGCTCTGGAAACATTCAAGGTCAGGTTGGATAGGGCTCTGAGCAACCTGATCCTGTTGAAGATGTCCCTGCTCATTGCAGGGAAGTTTGGACTAGATGACCTCTAAAGGTCCCTTTAAACCCAAAACATTCTATAAATCTATGCATGTTGCACTTAAGTACAGGATCTTTGGGTGGGTTTGGCTTAGTTACTGTGTTTTTTTCAACTAAACATAAGTTCATCTTTACATTCCCATTTGCTGGGATGAAATGTGTATACTAACACAGGTACACCAACATGCATTGAGTCCTGCAGCTGTGAATAGCACAAGCAATTAGCGAATACCTGTGCCAGTAGAAAATTTTCTTTCTCCTTGCTGAGGCTGTTTAATATTTTCTTGGTGGTTCTGCTCTTGGAAGAAGTTGTGTAAGAGTGTCTTGGGGAGCTGGCTGACTTTGCTTTTAGTTATGATTGTATTTTGAATCAAATGTTTTTGAAGTAGATATGTCTCAAGATTCCTTCCCTTATTAGAGCTCAAGGCTTGGTGACCTCCTAGACTGAAGTAAACCAAGAAAAGAGCTAAAACGTTCAATTGTCATTTTCTTTGAGACTAGATTATACTGAAATATTTACAGTAATGAGATACTAAATTGGTGAGACTGTAATACAGATATATTTGTAATTAAAGTCATCCTAAGCTACACAGATGAAAACAAGGTTTAAACTGATTTAAATGTAGCTGTGTTCAGGAATTGCTGTGATGCAACCAGATACATATTAAATTTATCTATAACAGTGCATGTGTTCTAATGTCAGTCCTTAGTATTTGTTATCAAACTTACTTTAGAGAGTTGTAGAATATATACAGATTTGTAGATGCCATTACCTTCAGTCACTAAAAAAATAATCTCTATGTGCAATGGCAATTTTTCATGTTGCCAGTAAGTGAATAGGGTTTGAAGATACTTGGTTATACGTTTGTGAGATGTTCTTGGGTCTGTCAGTTGCAGTGTGATGAAAAAATATGGCCAGAAAGACACGGCTGCCCCTCACAACTGAAGATTACTGCCCTGCAGCAGAGTTTACAGTTCTAGAATATTACCTTAAAATGTCAAAGAATCTAACAATACCCCTCATTGATGCAGCTAAAGCAACTGTGTCCAAGGGTCATTAATTTGGTTTCTCTTAAGCATTAATTCTTAACCTTTTAAAATCTAGTCAGGAAGTGTATGTACCAGGGTTAGATGTGTCCAATTTTAAGTAATTGCAGGTTATGCTAGTTTAGATGAATTGTGAGGCTTAACTTTTATATGCTGCACAATGCCTGTAGGAAGTAGGAAAGCTTTGAGTTTCATTGAAGTACTAAATTATCACAGAGAATAACTAAATGTCATTATTTGGTTACTTGATTTTTATTTACTTGTTCAAATTTGTGAATTAGGTAACATACTGAATGTGCAACAGGATTGGCTGTACATTTTGCAAAATGACTAGCATGTGGTATTGTCAGCTCAGTTTGTAGATCAACATGGACAGAAAAGATATTTCAGAGGGAGCATGTGAATATTTTGCTGTCTTTTGCTAATACTGCCTTATATTTAAAATTTTAATTCCAGTCTTCTGGTTTGAAGACTGTGTTTTCTAAAGTGTCAGGAATGAGATTGTGTAGAGTAAGTACTTAATTTTGTGAAACATGCTTCAAACCTTCAAGCCTTGTCGTTACTAGGAAGCACTGGACACGGGGATAGACACTAGCAAGCTGTGACTTGACCTCATATGGCATTTAACTTGTTTCAGGAGTTGTCGCAGAATTTGAGCTGCCCATTTTTGTGTTTTAAATACATAGCCTGTCCTCACCACTATGTACCATAGATTAGCCTATGATACTATGTTTTGTTTGTGAGTTGCTTTTAGGCAACATTGAAAATGTTTAATTGTTTTCAGGGAGCCTAGTACATCATAGCCGGTAGCAATTTGTAGTGTGGGGTACGATGCATTGATAGCCCTTGTATGCATAAACTTTTTGGCTGTAAATGCAAGAAAGAGCAAGACTTTGCCATTACCAGTTATGTTTGGTGATGTTGAAATACTGTAATGAGTTGGGTCTTACTGTATATAGAGTACCTATAAAAAAGATAAACAATTTTATGCCTACGTAGTGTGTTTAAATCCTAAATATAAAATGTGTGTTATACTTTGCTAGGTCTGATAAGTTGTGCTAATGGACTTGTGAAGACCATCTGGTGCCATGGAAAATGTACTTCTCGATCATTGTCGTTTTGAAATTCTAGTCTATATGGTTTTGTTGGAAATAAAAGTAAAAATGGTTAGTTTAGGCTAAAAGATTTCCTTATAGGAAAGATGTTCTGAGCAGAATTTCAGTTAATACAATTCTAAGTACTGCTTGTGAAACTTAGCTGGAGACATGCTGTGGTAGCTAAGTTGCGGCAGTCTTTCAATTAAAAATATTAACTACTTGTAGTGCCTTCTTAAATTGGGAAAGAAAGAACTTTAAAACTGCTTGTAAAGTTGTAAGGGAGAATAGTCTCATGAATCTTAAACTTTTTGGTTTTGATGCTGATAGATTTCCATCTCGAAGTGTAATACTGAATGTAATTTACAGTACACATTGCTGATCACTGCTCATGGTTCACTAGTGCTTAATGTAGTGCTTCCTAAAAGGAGGAGAGAAAGGTTCCTTGTACTTCATGGTGCCTTTTGTAATGTTGTCACTGTGTCAACTGAAGGTGTGGACAAAACTTGAGATAAAACCAAGCAGTGTCACAAGGATTTACCTAGTGGGTTAGGCACTCATTTATCTCTCAGAGCACATACTGGTGTTTTGCTCTCAGTTGTGAGTGATAATGATGTGTACAGATATGCAAACAGTGCCAGAAAATATCTGAATTTCCCAGGAACGTTTATTCTAAAGCTAACTAGTCTAAGGAAAATAAGGTTCACTTCAAGCAATAAGAAATACACTGGCATCTGGTAATATAATCCCTTCTTCATGACTTTGAGAAATAAATGTGAACTAGTCCACTTGCCTTAAATAAAACTGTTGTTTTTCAAATGTTACATAATTAATAACATTCCTGAAACATATTGTTCATATTAAGTCATAAGTTTTATTGTCTTTTTTCTAAATAAAATATCAAGCTCTGCTGTCCTACATCCAAATTGAAGCCACTCCCTAAATAGCAAAAGCAGAGTTAGTCTGAGCCAGTCTAAGTGTGCTGCTGCAAGAGACAGTCATGTCATGCTTCCATTTCTATTTCTGCTTTTGCGTGAGCATCAGTGCAGGCATATAGTAAGCTGAACCAACAGCCTGATGCCCCTGAGGGATAGTCCTCACTGTCACAGTCTATAGACAGATTTTTGGTTGGATCTATTTAATAGAGCCTTGATACAGTTTATCATTTGGTTGCTTATATTTGCTATTAGCAGCACAAGGAAAGGGTGAGTTGAAGAGGAGAAAGGGACAGTGTCTTTAAAGACAGTATGGACACAGGATGGCTGAAAGAAGGGAGAAGTTTTGTTTCATGTTCCTCTGGTCCTGGCTGCCTGATTGAGCTTTCTCTCAGTTCTGGTGCACTGAGCCAGTTTAACTCATTAGCCCAGCAGAGAAACATGTACTTTTTGCCAGATTAATGAATTCAGCGATTATGGAGAGTAGCCTGCTATGTGCCAGAGCTGGCATAAGCTGACTATGGGGGATGGAGGGCAAGAAAATTCCTTTTTAGTGTTCGGAAGTGGTTGCACTGATCTGCTATCTCATTGAACATCACCATTAGGGGCAGGTTTTCTTTTTGAGGACTTACTGATTCATATGTTGTAATAACTTTAACTTTGAAATTTGAAGCAAAGAAGTCTCTGAGAGGCAAGAATTTGATGCTTTTCAGAGGTGTGTGTTCAGTGAAGTGGAGATTAGCTCTTTTACCCAGTTGTGTATTTTGCATCTCTGATAAATTTCTGTAAGTCTATGACTGTTAAGTAATTTTTGTAAGATTTCTTTTCATACTTAAACCTCCTGGGCTGAAATCAACTCAATTACAAAATGGGTGTTTTCGAGTAATGTGTCACTGCTGAGTACTCCTGCCAGTGCTTTCCCCACCCTATGCTATGTGAAAGACCGTTACAAGCTGGAGCAACTGTACTATTCTGTAAGTATTTTTGGCCAAGAAATAGTCTGCTTTTAAGTTTGGAATTCAAACTGTGACCATAAACAACTTACGTTTCTTTCTTTATATAAATCCTTTGAAGAAATGGTATTTTAAAGTAATAAATTATGACACCTGTTTGTTAACTGATAGTTCTGTCTACGTATCTTTTGCTTAGTGTTGAAGTCAGCATGGATTTATGAAAGGCAGGTCCTTCTTGGCCAATCTGATCTCCTTCTGTGATAGAGTTACCCACTTGGTGGATGAGGGAAAGGCTCTGGATGTTGCATGTCGTCTGCCTAGAATTTAGTAAAGCCTTTTACACCATTTTGCATGGCATTCTTGGAGAAACTGGCTTCCCATGGTGTGAATGTGTGTGATCTTTGCTGAGTAAAAAACTGGGTGTATGGCCAGGCCCAGAGAGGCCCAGGTGGTGAATGGGGTTGCATCCAGCTAGTGACCAGTCACAAATGGTGTTTGCCGGCGCTCGGTGTCAGGGCCGGTCCAGTGTAACATCTTCATCAATGACCTGGACAAGGGTATCAATTGCACCCTAAGCCAGTTTGAAGATGACACCAAGTTGGGCGGGAGTGTTCTGGATGACAGGAGAGCTCTAGAGAGGATCTGGAAAGACTGGATAGGTGGGCTGAGGCCAGTTGTATGAGGTTCAATAAGATGAAGTGCTAAGCCCTGAACTTGGGTCACGACAACCCCCTGCAGTGCTACTGGCTGAGGTGTAAGGGTGGCTGGAAAGCTACTCAGTGGAAAAGGACCTGGTGGTGCAGGTCAACAGTGGCTGAACAGGAGTTCGTGTGTGCCCTAGTGGCCAGGAAGGCATCCTGACTTGGATCAGCAGTAGTGTGGCCAGGAGGACCAAAACAGTGATTGTCCCCCTGAACTGGTGAGGCCTCATCTGGAATCCTGTGTTCAGATTTGAGCCACTCCCTACAAGGAAGACACTCAGGTGCTGGAGTGTGTCCAGAAAAGGATAGCGGAGCTGGCACCTGAGGACGTGGTGTAATGGTGAACATGATGGTAATGCTGGGTTTAAAGTTGGACTTAAAGGTCTTAAAGGTGTTTTCCAACCTTAATGATTCTATGACCTCGTGAGAAGAGGCTTTGGACCCTCCAAGGAAGGATTTAAGTCTTCAAGGCTTTGGGCCCTGGAAATGGGCTTTTGGAGGTGAGAAAGAGTTTGAACCCTGAGGTTGGGTTTTCTTGGTTTTTTGGCCCTACAAGGATGCTTCACAAACTCAGGCTTTCCTTATCATGAGATGGAGGCTTTGGAAGCTAGGGTTTGGGCCTGAAGATGTGCCTTTGTACTCTATTAAAGAAGGCTTTGAGTTCTACAGATGAGGCTTTGGACCTTCCAAAACAGACTTGGGGCCTTCAGAAGGCTCTGTGCCCTTCAGGTGAGTCTTGAGCCCTAAGGAGCAGGGCTTGAAAGTTAGAAATGAATGTGTGTGCCCAAACAAGGAGAGTTTGGACTCTTGGTTAACAGTTTGACACTGTGATCTAGGAGGTCTTTTCCAGCCTTAATAGTTCAGTGATTCCATGATGTTAAGCCAGTGTGCCTTGGAGTAGCTGTTACTGTAGTTACTGTTGCTATGATGTTTATTTACATAGACTTAGATAGACCTAGCAGGGCTGCAGACACTTGAGATGATGCACAGATTTTGCAGAACAGTTGTAAATACCTATTCATAAGCTACCAGGTCTTCCCAGTGGATTTTCTTTTTTTTTCAGCTTTCCTGCTGATATTTTTTGGGATGAGTGCATTTGAGGTGCACTCAAAGACAGCAGTTGGTACTGACAGCAGCTCAAACCTTCGAAATCAGTCAGTTAAGGAGTAAAACATGTTCGCTGAATAAAACACTGCAGTCACACAGCTGGGATTGCCCCACTGCGTCTTTTACTCTTTTATGATATTAAGTTTGGTACCTGTGTGGCCTGTAGAACTGAGAAGTTACGAACATGAAACTGCATGCCAGCGCTGCATCCTGTGCTCCCAACCTGAAACTGGGAACTAGAACAGTTTTTGTGCAGTAGCATGTTCAGAGTAGCTGTAGTGAATGAAGGTGTTCTGGAAGGGACTGGTTCATAATTGTAGCATGAGGAGATTGGGATCTGAGCAGTTTGCTGGAGAATAACCCTACTAGAGTTGTTTGCTGTGTCTTTTGTATTTCAGCTTTGAAGATCTGTTGGCATCAATGAGATGTGCAGTATCCTTGTCAGTCTTCTAGAAGGATTAATGATTTCTGTGTGGGGAGATGGAATGGACAAAGTGCAGTGGTGGTGACACAGAAGTAGTAGAGGGAGAGTGCTCTGCTGCTGACAGGGTTGGCTTGTTTGCGTGTGCAGAGAGAGGGAAAGGGTGTTAAAACACGTGCTGAAGTTGAAGAATAAGAGAACTACAAGTTATGGTAAGATTTAAAGACAGCGTAAGGCATGACATTTTGCTGAAATGTGGCAAGAATAAGGAGTATGGATGTTCAAATGTGTAGTTGGTCAGTGGTACCTTGATCAGGAATCCAACCATGGAGCTTTATTGATTGGCTTTCAGCTCTCATGGGCAGGTAAGCAATGATGGAAGGAAATTTTTTGTTGTTGTCTGTGAGTATTTGAATAGGCATACCTGAGGCGTGTGGCGTACTTTTGGGGGGAAGGTGTTTGTTTTTTTAATGGGATCTGTGTTTGATGATGGCTCATTCATAATGCCTGCATAGTTCTTTCACAAGGCCTTGAATATATTTTGCAGACAGAAAATGTAGGTGCCTTTAAATGTATTTTGCTTTCTCTTGCTTTGTCACTAAGTCAGCATTATTCTGGAGTATAAAACTGTGCTCCTTGTCTACCACTGTGCCTAAGCCAGATGGAGCAGGCCATTAGTACTTGGTACAGTATAGCTGTGCCTAGTTCCAGCTCGTGGGTTGGTTTGGGAAGTTACCTTGTGTTACCCAGCTTGGAATGCTGATTATGTGGAGAATGGAAAGGCTGCTATTTGCAAGAAAGGGTCAAACCAGTCTGGTGTCATATATGGATGGTAAAATGTCATCTTGGTTAATTACTAGTCTAGCTACATTCTCCAGTTACTCATTTGGATTACTAATGATTGGGTGTTCAGTCTTCTGGATGCCTGTGACTTCTTCCATATTGAGTCTCAGGTAGCTTTCAGTCCTGGGAGGATTTCCTCAGCAAGAGAATCATACTGTCACCTGTTTTATGGCCAGTAATGTCTTATTCTCTAATGGAGAGACTCTCTAGCAATACTGAATGTAGTAATGCCTAGCTTTTTGGAAAGGGCATTGCCTTGGATGCTGTTTGTGTCCTGACCATTTGCTTATTTTGGCAAATTTTGACTCCTCTGAGTTCCTGATACGCTTTTATTCATAGCAGCAAAATATTCACTCCCCTAAAGGGGGACAGTGTGTCATAAGTAAAGGTGAAAATGAGGGGCTGGGAACAAAATACAGACTGCCTTTTCACTGGTGCCAGGCACTGAACTGCTTGTGAGCTCTGATGTTGCACAGTTTTTGTTGTTGGAAAGCTGAGGCTTAGTATTTATGTAGAATAGCAGCAACACCCTGAGTGTGGCATATTAGTGTGCATCTTAGTGTTGTAATTGTGATAGATGGTTTTTTTTATGCTGTATTCTGTCTGGTTTAAGGTGTCCCTAGCTAGTTATTCTGTCTTTGTGCAAGTAAAAGATTAAATTACAGTTCATTATGAAAAATGTCAAATTGTAAATTAAGATGACATTCTTTCTGTGAAAAGACCTTCTGTTTTCTACCTTCCCTTTCTCCTCTTTGCCAGCCCCCCTTCTAACTCTAGGTTCAAGAGTCTTCTGTAAGCTGGTATGTGTCTTACTGTATATGAAAGGTGTGATTGACAGATACGGGCTTTTTCTTTCATATGTGCTGATTTTTTAAAAAAGTTGAATACAACAGGGTTCTTATTTCAGAGGTTTTTTATTAGACTAACTACTACATATTCAAAGAATATTCTCAATTTTCTACACATGAATAATAATTTTTATAGAATTTTGTTGCCTAAACCCAGAAGAATACCAAAGTACCTTGATGCATGTGTTAGCAACTGGCAACGAAGTTCAAAAAATTATTTTTAAACTCTTTTTGCTTTTCAGTTTCCAAAGTGTTGAAATTGTGGAGGTAGCTTTGCTGCTTGCTTCCAGCTTGCAGAGGTTAGCACCTGGTTCTGTGGCTGCATTCAGTGTAAGAGAGGCAGCTCCATGTTGTAAGCAGTCTGCTGCACGGGGTTGAGATTTGACAGGAAGGTATGGTGAAATTTTGAGGACATGATGGGGAACAAGTGACTACCTAAAACAAAATGTTAAATAAATATTTCTTACCAGAATGTAAGCATTGCAGATAATCAGTAAACGTCAAAATGGAAATGGCTTTTATGTATTCAATAACTGCTGAATATTAAGGTTTGGAGATACAAAACTTTAACATACCGTGAAATGAAATTTGATCAAATTGAATCTATTTAATAGTCCTTTAGTGAGGAGTCTGTTGTTCAGCTGTAGCTGTTTCTTGCGAGATCCTTTCAGGATACCTTCCCTGTTCAGAGCATAGTAGTGGGGTTTTTGATACACATTGTTCCTGCAGTTCAGCATTAGAAAAAGAAATATTTAAGTTCACTGCTCTTCAGTATTTCTGTAGATAATTACTGAGCTTCTGGGTTTGATGATTTATCAAGTGAAGGTGTTACAAGGAAAAGTCTTCAAAAAAAGTAACTACATCAGGAGTTATTGAGAAATTGAATTCTTGGTTACTTGACAAGCCTTTGGTGAACTTTGGCTGTAGTTTCAGAATTTGGAAGTTTTGCCAAGGTCACTGGGAAGTGCAGAAACTGATAAGTGAGTAAAATCAATGTTAGGTGCACTTTTGTAATTTGTGTTCCAGAAGTATAGAAATTCTTTGTCCAGGATCCACCACCTTCTTATCTTACTCCTCTGAACATTGCTGTCTAATGTCTCTCTTTGAGGTCTGTGCAAAGTTACATCCCAGAATATGCTGCCAACTATGTTCCTGTATTTTTCTTTCAAGCTGGGGCTCATTAGCAGAGTGACCGAATCAGTAAAAAACATTGTACCGGGATGGTTGCAGAAGTATTTCAATAAAAGGGAAGATAAATGTGTAGACACAAATGAATCTGCAAGCGAGGAAGAGAATCCAGTAAGCTATCACCATGATTATGCAAATGAAGATGCCATGGTAATTGATGGGAGAGTCACGCCTGAATCAGCAAGAATTAATTTAGAAGGTATGTGAAATATCATTTAGTATTCTGACCATCTGTATTTATTCACAGATTTCTAGTTTTGAATCTACATTTCCAGGGGAGGCTGGAAGGAGCATTTAGACAGGAAAAAAGCAAATAACAAAAACCCCCACAGCACTCAAACCAAAACGACCAACCCACCAAAAACCCCATCAAAAATAACCCCACACAAAGCAAAACCTAAGCAAAAAAGCTCAGGAACTCAGTTTTTATAACTGCCTCAGCTTCAAAGTTTAAACATAATTTCAAAGCATACTGGAAGTTGACTTACAGGCCTTGGAAGTCATGAGTTAACTTCAGGTAGTCAACTAGCCAAGTGCAAAATGTTGCTAACATTCATTTGCAAGCATGTTGGGTTACATGTTCTTTTTAAAGGATCTGGAATGAAAGTTTATCTAATTGCCTAAGGTAGTAGAAACATTAATTTTGTTGTCTTCAGAACAAAAGGCCAGATGCTACAATGCCAGAGGAAAATTCCTTCATGTATCCTGATTATTTTTCTTTTTGTTTGGGCTTCTTCAATCAATTTATTACATTTTCATTGTTAGTTTAGTGGAGATCTGGGGAACTTTGTGATGTTATTGTTTTTGAAGTATTTTGTAACATTAAGGTGTGGCATTGCTTGGAGTCTTTGAAAACTATTTGGATCCTCAAGAATGCAAAGAAATTTACAACCTTTTTACCATATTAAAATTTACCTGTGCTTTGTATCTATGCCTCTTGCTGTTTCTGTAGTACTCTGAATTTGCATATGCTCTCATTTGAATTTCTCTTAAATTGGCAGTTTTGGGAACTCAGTTTTTAATTAGGTGAGAAATTCTGCTGAGCACATGTTCATAACCATCTGTGTGGACAGTCAGTTGCTCCTGTTGTTGGCAGAATGAAAAAGGAGGAAATACCTTTGTCACTAATGTAATCTAATTGTAAATAAGGAGCTTTACTGCTCTCTGTGTAGCTGTAGCTTGAGAATAAGTTTGTATAAAGGAATAGAGAAGGTTTTCATGAATGAGTAACATGTGTTGGCGTTCTTGAAGAATTGTCTGAAAGGACCTTTCAGTGAGAACAGCTGCACAGCAAACTTTCTAGCTCCAAGAAATCAGGAGCAGATGGGACACCCTAGAATCTTCAGTTGCTTGTGTTGCTGTTCGTGGGTGTTGTAGTCTAATCTTTCTAGCTATAGTTAATAATAATATTTTTTATTATTACTAGTATTTTTATTTTAGAAAGCCTGTTTCTTTGACTCTGAGGCATCAATTTACTGTATTGATGTGCTCGTATTGAGCACATATTGAGCCTGTATTGATTTGCTTGGCCAGCCTTTGGTCTCACAACTCTTTCTTTCATCTCAGACAAGACAGTCCTAAAAATCTACCAGTGTTTTGGAGAATTAATTACTAGTACTGCGGTGCTTATGAAGATTGAAATAGCTTCAATTTAAGCTTCAGCACAAATGTCAGAATGATAGTGTCTCAAAATTATGTTCATACCCAGAAATGCTGGAAGAGACTGTAGACATATGGGTATCAAGCAAGATGGCCATTAATAGCTGTTCTGTTCATGTGACAAGTTGGAACTGTGAAGCCACCTTTTGCAGGACACTGGCAATGTTTACAGACCCTTTTCACGAGGAAAAAATGCCCATCTTACAGCTGAGGCCATGTTGCTTACTCGTCCTTTGTACCAAAATCTCAAAAACTAATAGATAGGCGATAATTTGCCTGTAGCATGACCTGATATGGTAGAATTTGGAAGGGAGGATGATGATACCAGAACAAATAAACCCCCCAAAACCTCTGCAAACACACATTTTCATGTTACATATTCAGACTATCACCTTTTATACAAGATGATAAAAACTGCAGAGTTGTCTGTAACTTGTCATGTAATCTCAAATTTTGGAAAGCTTATTGCAAGCATTGTCTGGAGAAGGAATTTTATAGATGTTTGATTTAGCAAAAGACACCGTGTAAGCGCTTGAGCACAGGGTCAGAATTTGGTATCGTGAAATCCCATCAAGTGCCTCTTAATGCTTAGACATTATTGCTTAGTGTTGCAGGCAGTGTTGCTGTTGTAATCAGACAGATGAAACCCTATCTGGGTGAGGAAGTTAAATTCGGCTTCTCTATTTTTGCGCTTAGAACTTGGCAATAAGCATGGCTGTTGATAGAAAACAGGTTTTGGCTTCTGTGAGCTTGTCTATAGGGAAGCTGATTGTCTCGCTGTTCTTGTTTAGAACCATCCACGAGCAGGTCTGCACTGAACTTCTCGGATGTGTTAACAAGGCCCTCTCTTCACCGGAGCCATTTGAACTGCACTGTGTTGGATTCCACAGTCCCACACTGTCAGCCCTCCACATCTTCCGCACTCGGCATCAGCAGTCCTGGGCTGTCCCTTGTAAAGGAAATAAAAGATTCTACCTCTCAACATGATGACGATAACATCTCAACAACCAGTGGCTTCTCCTCTAGAGCATCTGATAAAGGTAACTTATGTTCTCTAATTGATTTACTTGATAACATGAATCAATAATAATTAATATTCCACATTGCCTTAGTAAGTAAATAGGCAGGAGAATTCTTAGCAGGAGAATGTCAGCTCTGTATGATATAATTAAATTTAATTTTTAGTATTTTAGAAATATATAATCCTGTCACCTTTTAAATATAACCATTCTTGGAATGCATTTTTGGGTCCCTGATATTCTGAAGAGTCAGTGCTGATAAAAACAATTTTAGCTCGATTATCTGTAAATCTTGAATGAGGATAGTAAGAGACGAAGATGACTTGCTGTAGTTTGATAGCTAGGTTGATTGCCTAGAAGGAGGAGTGATTCAGAATAACTCACAGCTAGTTAAATGTGAGTAAATATGGTTGACAAATCAAAACACAAGATATTCTTATTTTTTTTTACCAAGAGTCAATAAAGCAACTATTCTTATTGAACAAGTTTGGGCTGCCTTTGCTATTCTTGGTAGAGGGTATCATTTGTCAACACTTCCTTGTTTTTTGCCAAATTCAGTAAGGAATGTACACCATTTTAAAGTAAAAAAAACCCAAAAATATAGTATTTATGTTGAATGCGACCTAGGTGTCTCACTGAGAAAGGCAAACAGCAAGTTTGGAAATTTTTCTAGTCCTTTGGATAAATGGGGATGGAGGCATGCTCAGCCAGTTCTCTGGAGACCATAGTTTGACAATTCAGAGTAGATGTTGCCAGGGCATAGCAATATAACCTGAGTTTGCTAGAACTTTCTGGTTTGTCTCTGTAAAACATACGGAAAATAGGTGGTTGACTCTGTAAATTCAGCCTTTGGGGGAGGTCAGTTCTGTCCTATGCTGGTTTCCAACCCTCTACCAACACAGGGAAAACTTTCTGTCATTAGAGACGCATCAGTGTTTATGCAGTTCCTTTATTTTACCATGAAAGAAGAAAAAATGAAACTATATTGTATTGGACATGTGCTATTAGCTTGTGCTTTTTAAAGATGACTGAAAAGTCATGTATTTGCAGGTCTGTGAAGAGATTTTAGGTTCAGAATCGGTACTTGAGTTTCTAATCGTATGTGAAATTAATCTGTTTGAAGCGCTCTGAAGGTTAGACTGCTGGAGAAATGAGTGTTAAGGGACTTTTCCATTCTCTAAGATGTCTTTGTAGAGACTCTAGAGTTTGTGTGATGTTTAATACTAAATTTCTCTATGTACACGAGGCATTTACATACAGCATTTGTCATTTTGGCAGACATCACAGTTACAAAAAATACTTCAGCACCACTGCTCTGGTCCCCAGAGGCTGAAAGATCTCATTCCCTCTCACAGCATCCTGCATCTAGCTCTAAAAAACCTGCATTCAATTTATCTGCTTTTGGATCTCCCTCTCCTGTAAGTACTGCACAGTGTTAATTTTAGTCAAGTTGAATATGTAGCCGTTTTACTAACCAC
The DNA here is from genome assembly GCA_013396875.1 of Vireo altiloquus. NCBI lineage: Eukaryota > Metazoa > Chordata > Aves > Passeriformes > Vireonidae > Vireo > Vireo altiloquus. The sequence continues at coordinate 181,332 of VZRF01004795.1, forward strand.
TTACCATAATACCTTTTTTGTAGTCACTTGGAAACACTTCTGTCTTTAAGACAAGACAGCTAGGGGATTCTCCATTTTACCCTGGAAAGACCTCTTATGGTGGTGCAGCTGCAGCGGCAAGGCAGACAAAAGTGCAGATTTCTGCTTATCAGGTATGAGAATAGTAGTGCAGCGTGGGAGAAAACATAATTGAAATACAGAAGGGGGAGCTCGGCCAAAAAAGCTGTGAGCAGGGAACTTGAAAAATGTGGCAACAGTTCCTGTCTTGTCCACTCAGCCTACAATTTTTGTTTAAATTCTTGTGTAACACTTTATGTAGAAATGTTTATGATAAAGCATGAGAGAGTGACAGTAGCATCTTAGTTGTCAGGCAGTTTCTTGTAGTAGGGGTTTCCTCTGTTATGTCTTCCAAAAATTTCCATTTTCTACCGTGATCTGCCTCTGACAGTGCTATGGTAAAATAACATGGAAATAATTACAATGACATTGTAACTTTGAAAACTTCATTAATAGCAGCAATAGTTACCTGCCTGATACTTGCCTGTAGATCTTATACAAGCATGCCTACACTGAAACTTTGAATATATTGTGCATTTTTTTAATACTGCAGTATACAAAAGGCAACTTTGTATACTTTCATCCTTTGCACTTCTGTTACTTAGTGGGAGACAGGCAATCCTACATGCTGTATCAAGATAAACAATAAGGAACTTTCTATCTGGCTGTCATTCAGATGGCTCTTGAGAAGAGCTGCTTGTCCCCAAGTGTTTTTGTGGTCTAAAATGAACCAACAAATAAAAAATCCTGATTGCTCTCAGCTAGAGTTGAACCTAAAAGCAAGTCACTAAAATCTGATTTGGTTCTTATTTGTTTAAATGAAAATGCCCTTTATTAAAAAGTCAAAGGGAACTTTAAGGAACTGAAAATAAGTTTTCTGGACCTATTTTGGCAGTCTGTTTTTGCCATGGAACAAGGGGACCTACAATTTCCTGATTTGGGGAAGCCTTGAAACTTGTGGGTTTTCCTGACTTGGTGTTGAGTCAAACTTCAGAATATTTAAAACTTCTGTAAGCTGGAAGTCCTCTTTGGTCAACTATTTTTATTTTTGACAAAAATTGTGGATTATGTTGAAAAGAGGAAGCAAATACAAGGCTTTTAAAGGACAGACAAGCTTGTATGTTGCTGCATACAGCGAATCTCACTTGTGTGTTCTATGTGTTGTGTGATCTGCTTCCTGTCTTCACTTAGCTGTGTGGGAAGCATGGTGTGGTTGCATGAGAGGTATAACATAGTTTAAAAAAAAGTCACACTGAAGTATTTTTTAATTATATTCAGTCACATGGTACAACATTTACTTTTTCAGTGTATTATTTTTAGATCTGTTACAGTTCAAATCAGATCTATAATCTATATCTTTCGAAACAGAGGAAAAAGATCTACAGTCAGCTGCAATCTTGGGGGAAGGGAGGAAATAACAGAAGCATAACTAGAAATTCCTGATGGTGATGATTGTATATTCTAGTTTTAAAATGCCATGCTTACACCATCATGAAACTCCTAAATCTGTTTTGCTACTGAAAGTACTTTCTGCAGCACAAGTCTTTGCTTCAGTTCTGCTTTCCTAATCACTGCTTCAGAAACCCTAAAAACCTAACATATTCCATTTCATGACCTTTTACATTTAAGAATTTATTTTGCTTTATCCCATGTACAAGATATGCAGGGCCCCACTTAAACTTCTATGAAGTCAGTGGAGTATATTTTTCATCTTCATGGCCTGAATGCTCATTGAGTGCATTTTTCTCTGTCGTTATGAGAGTATTGACTGTATCACCATTGTAACCCTAGGGCTTAAAATAAATACATGTGTAACTAAAAATACAGCATCATAACATTGGCAATGCTAATTTTTCAGCCACCAATGAAAAGACAAATGAAAGCTAAACAAGCAAATGTGCAATCCTATGGTGTGACAAGCTCCACAGCGCGGCGCATCTTGCAGACATTGGAGAAGATGTCAAGCCCTTTGGCGGTAAATGGCACTCCTTTTAACCTTTTCTTCCATGTTGTTCGAAAAACATAGTAAATGTGCCAGTATAGGATGAAGATGTTACTTAATGTCATGTCCAGTTTAATTTATTGCACCTCTTTTTTCAACAGGATGCTAAAAGGATACCATCTTCTGTTTCTAGTCCACTCTCTTCTGTAAGTTGGTCACAAACCCCCCATGTTTTTGTTGGATGGAACCCTCTCATAAGGAAAAAAACATTCTCTAATATTTTGGCCTTTTTTCTCCCTGTTAGCCTGTGGACAGGAGTGTGCTGAATGTGACTAGCTTCCAATCCAGACAAAACCAGGTAAGAACCAGTAACATGTTAAGCTGAGATAGATAACTTTCGCTGCTTTATAGCTGTTAAAAGAAATGTCACAAACCTTAATGACAGCACGCACATGAATTCAAGTTAATATTAGCCTTATGTGAGTTATAGCTGCGTTGGCTGCGTGGAATTGGCTAAAAATGTCTTTTCTGTCCACACTAGATGAAGGACTGTGAAGACTACTCAGGTGGAGAATTACATTATCTTTTTGTGGTGGTGTGTTGATATGTCAAGAACAACTTCTCTAGAACACACAAAGTGGTTTTATCTTGTCCTGCAACTTGGGGTTAAGTTGCATGATAACATTCTTGTTTCAGAAAGCTTTCTCTTGCAGAAATAACCAGAAATAGAAAAAATATTGATTGAGTGTTCAGATCTTGTGCAGATTGCCATGTTTATTTTAAGAAAAAAAATAAGTACTTATGTTTTTTATTCCTACTCAAGGCAAGGAGAAAATTGGAAAATTGTTAAATTTTGTTACTTCTGTAAATTTATGCTCCTAAATTCCTGTTTGGAGGTAGCACTGAATTGTTGCTGTGGTAAATCATTATTTCCTTGTTTTTGTTTAAACAGTGTTGGAGTATTTCATTTATTAAATTGTGAAACCACAAAAGGTCACTTTTAGCTCAGGCAACCGAAGGAACAAAAGTGATTTTTCTTCCATGCAAACTTTTCATCTGCTGTTGCAATGAGGAAGTGGGCAGAATGTCTCAAGAAGTTTCTATGCTAATCGCATGGTTAGGAGTATAATTAATTCTGCAGTCACTTAGGAGTTTATAAACATCTCAGATTTCCTGTACTGTCTTTGGCCATACGATAAAATACAAGAATGTTGAAAAGTAGAGCAGATAAGTTCTTTACCACCTCTTAAGTATTATCCCAGTAATTGAAAACAAAGCTGATATGCATTCTCAGTTAAAATGCAGAACCACACCTGTGATGAGGCATTAAAAAAGACCTACCAGATTTGCAGCATAGACCCTGACATCAGTCAGAAAGTGAATGTTGCACACAGCTGTCACTGGGTAAAAATAGAGAAATTGTTTACTCATAATGATAGAATTCATAAAATTTGGCAGGGAGAAAGAGTAACCCTTGATGAAAAGGGAGGAGAGGGTTGTATGTGCCCAGAAGAGGGTTGTGTGTTTTCCTGTTAAACCAAACAAATGGTTGACAGGACACTTGAATACTCAGGCAAAACTTTAACAGGTCTTTTTTTGGGTGCTGTTTTTCTTATTTTGAGGATCTACACCTGACAGAATAACTCTTAGTGTATTGAACATGTAACTGGGTTACTTTTTTTCCTTTTTGTACATACCTGTTTCACTGATTTGATATCCTTTTATAATAATGTTATCTGCCTGGCATGTCAAAATAAGATGGCAGATGTAGTTGTCTGCATTTTTATGAGGCTTTTGATGTTGTCCCTCACAGTATCCTTCTGGACAAGTTGTCCATCTCTGGGATGAGCTGGTACACAGTGCACTGGGCGAAGAGCTGCCTGAGCAGTAGGATGCAAAGGGTTGCAGTGAATGAGGCTACATCTGGTTGGTGACCAGTCACCAGCAGTGTTCCTCAGGATCAGTTCTAGGGCCAGTGCTGTTCAATGTGTCTGTCAGTGACCTGGGGGCATGAGCTGAATGCCCCATTAGCAGGTTTGCTGGTGGTATGAAACAGGGAAGTGCTGTTGACTCTGTTGAGGGATGAAAGTCCTTGCAGAGGGATCTAGATAGATTGAAGCATTGGGCAGTCATCAATGGGATGAAATTTAACAAATCCAAATGCCAGATCTTCATCATTGAGACAGTGGGATTGAGTGCACCATCAGCAAGTTTGCAGGTGACACCAGACTGAGTGGTGCAGTTAACGTATCTGAGGGATGCCATCGAGAAGGACCGGGACAAGCTCTAGGTGAAGGGGGCCCTTGTGAAGGTCATGGAGTTCTGCACCTGGGTTGGGGCACAACCATCTGTTCATACCAATTTAAATAGTAGATGCATCCTAAGTCTCATTCTTCTTACCATCGAAGCTGCAGATGATCTGATATATCATGGTGCCTTTTAGGATTTTCCTTCTGTTCAGTTAAACCCATTTTGTAGAATGTGCAGTGCTCTTTCTGTTTTAAAACTAGCCCTTGTCTGTAAAAAAGCTTTGACAGGAAAAGTCAGACCAGTACTTTTAAGAGCATCAAATACAAATCTAAAACATTGGAACATACATTAATGAGACTAATTTAAAATTATTTTACAATTGATTTTTTAAAAGTGTAACTTCAAAGGAAGAAAATGTAGAAAAAAAAGAAACTCATAACCTGGGTCAATACTGCTTAACACTTTTAATATTAAATTAATGGATTAAGCCAGTAAAAAAACAAAAACAATGAGGGCAGAGAAGAGGAAAGGATGGGAGCATATTATTGTAACATGAGTTATTTGGCTTATAGCAATATAGTTTATTTTGTCTGTGAAGTAACTGCCAAATTTTGACACAGGATTCAGTCAGACTTTGACTGTTCCTGTAGCTTTTTGGATTTTATAACTGATTTTCTGGTGATTTCCTTCTGCAAGCTAGATGTTTTCAGCACTTCCGCATAGTTTTCACTGGTGCTGAGACTGGTGGGAGGTTTATAGTTCTGTAACTTTTTATCATCAGTAAATGCTATGGTTATTTGGGTGGGTGCGAGGATAAATTGATGGCTGCTTCCCTTTCAAAGATGGATTCTCAACATCCACCTGTCCAGAAACTTGTGACACCAAAGCCAATCTCCCTGACAGGGAGTCGGATCACGTATTTTAAACCGTCTCTGAAACCAGCTACTAATTCCAGAAAAATTCACCAAAGGGCAGATACAGACCATCAAGTAAGTAAATTCTCATGTTCTAATGTGCCTGCTTTTTGCAAGTTTGGAATGTGTCTAACCAATCTACTAAGGCGCTTTTTCTTGTGAGAGCAAAAATAGTATACTTGAGGTAAGCATTAAGAGAGTTGGAACCATTGTGAAAGAGATACTTTGAGGTTTTATGGATATAATTGTATCTTTGGCACATTAAATGGCTGGTGCTTATTTTCAGAATGTGGTGGTGTGCTGTTGGGCCAGGGTTTTTGCAGTGAAAGAATATTAAAATACAGAAACACAAATTTCCCTTGCGTATGCTGCTGTACCGAAAGCTGATGGAACATGCTGGTATTGTGTATAAAAGTTTCAGGTAAACTGCAGGCTCCAAGTGAGATTTCTAACAATTACCAATTCATATCACTTTCTTAATTACCTATTCTGATCACTTCGGTGTAGATGGAGTCCCTGATAAACTTCCTTTGAAACAACACTGGTATTTTTTCAGAAAAAAAAATCACCCATGGTTCCAGTATCATTCTGAATATAAAAATGACCAGGTATTAAAGAAATGGGCTGGAGATGAAGTAGATAGAGTAGTTAGGGAACAAGCTTAAGCAGATGAGGTATATTTAGTGATATTAATAAAAAAAACCCAAACCAGCACAAAATGTATGTTTGGTTATCTTCTCCCTGTCTTTTGTTTATAAATATATTCAGATAAATCTTGAAATAAATTTTATTTTGCAGGACATGATAGAGGAGAGTTTTCCTGCAGAACAGCCTGTAAAAACATCTGAAAGGTATGACACATCTATTAATTTAAAACACTTGAATGAAGAAAGCCCTCTCCTTTGTCAGTACAGTCTGCATGCTTGCCTTCTTTTGGAAGGGCAGTAACAGTTGTCAATAAAAGGGAATAGAAAAAGTGAAGAAATTGTAGTACAAGGGCGTTTAACTATTTGTGCATCTTGATCTTCATTAGGGGAGCAGCTGTTAGTTTCAGGTAATTAAATAATTGTTTGGAGTCTGAAGGCTTGGTTGTACAGGAATTTCTTTCTGAAAAATTCTTTATAATGTGAAATGTCTTACAGTTTAGGAGTGTGTTCAGTTTTTAGTTGGGGTTTTTTTTATTTATTTAACCAAAAAGCTGGAGGAGGATTGTTTTCTAATGCTCCTTATGTGACAAAGGCACTTGTCTGCTCTGTGACTTTGCATGAAAAACAGAAGCCCTTCAGAGTCGTCTGAAGACAAATGCCAACTTGTCTCTGAAACAAAAAATTCCAGGAGAGTTAATAATTGTATTTCTTCTTGAGGAGATTGTGTTGCATTATGCTGCTCGTTCAGCATAGAATGACTTCAGATAATATTGATGTCTCTTTCTTCTGAGGAATTAATCTTTTGGGTAATGTTTGAATTAAGACACTGTGTGCTCAGAAAATATTGGTTTTTTGAGATTCAAACTTTTCAAAGAACAGTAGTAGGGAATCTGCTAATGTGTTGGCTCTGTGTTCATGTTCCAGACAATTCTTATGTTGCCTTGGGCATTCTTTGGGTTGCAAAAAACCCCAAAGCCAACTCTTTGTTTTACCATCTGATAGTTTGACTTTACCAGGAACCCTCTTTGGTTTTGGCAGAGGAGCAAAGAGATGATAGGTTTTAATTGTAGGTTTTCAAACTTGTCTAAGTTTTCTTTGGTACAACTCCTTTATCCCATGTAGAAGGGAGATCCATGAAACTGATACTGCTTTTCATTTGTTTCACAAGTTTTACTGCTGTATTTCTACTTTTGACTTCAGAGTAGATGGTCCTTGTATTTTAACTCCTTTATAAAGCCAGTCCCTGTTGACTGTCATATTACAGAGTAGGAATACAAACTGTTACAGGCCAGGTCTCTTAATGCAGCTAACCTGCAGTACTTTGATACATCTCTGTTCAGCCTAACAAAGGCTGTTTAGTTTTTAAATGAGTGTCAGTTTTTAAACCTCTGTCAGAATTGTAGATTGGACTGACTTGCTTGAAGGCAGAACTGTCTTTGCCCCTTAGAAGCTGACAGGTGTTAACAGAAAGGAGGAATCCAGGCTATCATAGGCATGATATAATTGTCTGAAGAAAGATTTATTTTGACATGAGATTTTATTTCAGAATTCAAATTGATTGTCACTTTGGATTAGGGAACAGTTTGAGCATATGGCTTTAAGGATCTGGCTTCCTCTCAGTGGTTACAGTGCTAAGCAGATGTTTGCAGCTATCTGGGAGGTTTAGACCAATTCTCTTCCTCAGTCCTCTAGAAACTTGACCTGTCTTCCAGTGTCATCCAATGTACTTTTGTGATGACTGACTGTTTGGCTTCAGGATTAACTTTATGTGTTAATTTTTTTCAGGGATGCTTCATTGTAATGCCATACTTTTTATTGTTATTATTCCTTAGTTCACTTCTATTTTGGGATGTGGCGTGGATTTGGTTTGGTTTGTTGTTGTTGGGGAAGTTTGTCTGTGTGTGTAGGGGGAGTTGTGCATTTGTTTGTTTTGAGGTTTTTCTTTTGTTTTTTCTTTTTCTTTCCCCTTCCCACTTGGACTGGGGAGTCTTTCTGGTTTGGATCTGGGCTTTCATGATGAACAGAGAAATGCCTTTGTATGCCTTACAAAAGGGATCTGTATTCATGTCTGAAAAGACTTTTGGAATCTTGGCACACCTAAACACCTCTGCTGCTTCTGCTGATGGCCTCAGGAAAGCCAGAGCTGTTTATGAAGCTTCTGTCGTATTTTCTTGACACACAAATTTAAGCCTTTCAATTCTGTAAGAGCTGTTGGCAGCATTTCCGGTGCACACACACACACATCCCTGCCCCCTGCCCATATATTTTTAGTTATTCTTTTATATTCCTTCAGAGATACATGCTCATCACAGAATCAGAGAGCTAGCAGTCAAAATTTCCACTTGTCTGGACTATTAAAAGCAAACATTAGAAAATAACAATCTAAATCAGTTCTTCTATTTCAGGTCTTCTGGCTTAGTCATCATTCCTTTATGGATGTTGTGACTCGTTTTTGTGCATGTTATTCTCACTGCTGCTCTTATTCAGCTTTTGCTGTTTAGAACACCAGCTATTTACCAGTATTTAGGAACTTGTGGGATGTTTTTTTCTGATTCCAATTAGCAGGCAACAGTTCAAGGATTAATAGTGGCTATAGTAGCTTGAAACAATTAGTTCATAAGTTGATTTTTTTTTCTCCTTTTTTTTGCTTTTTTTTAAACTCCTTGCCTCAACATATGTATTTTTATTCTGTGCCAGCAATTTTAGCTACCCCAAACCCGATACTCCTGCATCCAACGGTCTGTCTTCAGGAGGAAGAATGGATAGTGCCTATGGCAAGATGAGAAGGGAACGAGAGCGATACTGTGCATCAAGACCTGGACAAAAACAACAACTGGTAAGGGTCTCTCAGGTTAATTGAGCTCACTGTGATTACTGAAATAAGTAGCTTCATTGCCTCATAGTAATTTACAATAATGCCATTTCAGTTTTGTGGGTGTTTTGCATGTTTGCTAATGATCATTCATCATTTTTGGCACTTACTCAAACTCCTTGTGAGAGGGTTTTTTTTTCTTTTTTTAATGAGAAAACTCCATTTAGTGAAATGATAGTCATAACTATCCCAAGGATTATCTTCCTGACTGAGTGTTATATAAGCTGCCTACTACTGGATCTTAAATCTAAAGAGGTTAACTCAGTCTTCTGGCTGATGCAAAATAAAGAAGTAGTAAATACTGGAGAATGTTTCTGTAATAGAAATGGTCTCAATATCAAGGTGTGATAGTCTCTTCAGATCTCTGAAATATGTAAGCTGTAGGGTACATTAAATATCTGTAGTAGCGATGTGCATATCTGCTTAGTCACTTCTGAATAGATATTGGTACTGCTGTCCGAATTTTGAATAGATTGGCTATTCCCATTTAAACCCTAACCCAAAACTAATCTTGATGATCAAAGAGTTTAAAAGACAAGGGTAAGAGCAGAAGTTTTGTACACTGCTTTCTGAATTTTAAATTTGCATCCTGATACATGATATTGACTAGGTTTACCAGAGTATGATCCTCTGTGTTGCTCTTCAGGCTTTCATTTTTGACTTTCTGTGCTTTGGTTTGGGGGTTTTGATACTCAAAGGATCACACATCCTTCTTAAAATATTAGCTTTTTCCAAGTTCAAGTGACTTCAGAGACTTTGTCGGCTGTCTTACCTAATTTTGCGAGAGGAGCACTTTCTTACTTAACATGAAGTTGTGCTCTTAATTAAAGAGATAAGGGAATCATAGAATCCTAGAATGGTTATGTCTTTCTAGATCTTTAATAACTAAAGGAGAAAACCCAAAAATAAATCTTATCTGAGCCCCTCTCCCTTCTGCTCAGGTAACAATTTTGAGCTTGCTTGAAGTTTTCTCACTGGACAGGTGATGGATGTAGTATCACATGGAAACAGGCCTGCCGTAAATAAAAATGATGTGGCAAGCTTATGTGGGAGGTTAGAATTCCGTTTGAAAACTTGCTTTGTGTATAGATCTCTCTGTTGCATTTAACTTTGTTAAGAAACTAAGGTTGGGACAGGGTACGAAAGTAGTAGCTCTTGTGAAAGAGAAAAATTAAAATCTGCAGCTTTTTAAAGAGTGTAAAAATCAGAATTTGTAACTTCTTTAAAGAAAAATTTAAATTAACAACAATTAAAATTTGCACCTAGGAGATGGAACAAGAACTACCCGAAGTACCCCTGCCCATCAGTAGTGCATCGCTGCCGAAATTCAACTTTAGTTTCCCTGCCAGTAGTGCTGTCTCCTCATCACCCAGCACTGTTTCAAAAGCAGTGATGAACAAGGTAAATCTTTGCTGTATATTGTAAATACTTTTCCAGGATGAGTATACATCCTCCTTGCTGAATGTTAACTTTTTTCTGTCGTGCTCATGAAACGAACCAACCTGAGTTTATAACTTGTTGAATAAAACAGGGTTGTGTTCAGATTGGGAGGTGGGGAGGGAGACATGTTTTGGTATGGCTTCTGTCCATCCTATATACTCACTTGCAAGCTTTTTCTTATAACTCTTAGCTGTGGATCAGAAATACCAAATGTCAGATTTCCCAACTTCACTGCAGAATGTCTCTTAGTGAATTCAGGTAGCTGCCATTGTTTCACCTGGACACTTTTCTTTTAGATACAAACCTTAATTCTTTTGAAAATACAGGTACAACCAGCAAGTAATGTTGGCAGTCCTACATTTGTATTTTCATCTCCAATTGTGAAGTCTACCGAGGTGGAAGTGCTACCTCCATTGTCTGTAAGTAAAATAAATCTCAATGTTTTCTCAAGAATTTAATAGAATACTGTGGAACAATAAGGCAGAATTGGCCCTGGTAAAGGGGGAAACAATTACATAGATTTCTTTTCACCCAGCACCCACCAAAATTTTGAAGACTGGATTTCAGATTATTATTTGAGTGTGAAATGTGATTAAAATTTCTTGGAATCTAAACAAAATATCTCTTTTTCATAGCAGATTAAGTTTACATTTAGTGTTCCTGTGGTAAAGTCATCAGAGCTTTCTGGATCCACTGATACACCAGTGACATCCATCCTTAGTCCAGGTAACAGAAACTTAGGCATTTCAGACATAAAGTACTAATTCTCTTCTTTGTTTTTGTATGTTAGACAGTTAATCTGTCATTTCTAAGCTTGTTAAAAATTCCAGGCAAAGTCTGTTTTCAGTGATGGGTCTGCTTTTAATCCAATTGTAGCTATAAACTGTTGTAAATAAGGTTGATTTTTGAAGATTCTTATATAAGAATGAAATGTGGAAATCTTTGTTTCTAGCAAATGTGAATATATTCTAAGTTAATTTCTTTGTAAAAGGTGTTTTTTTGTTTTATTTTTAAAGGTAGTGCCACTGTGAACAGCACCAGCAATAAGAAGGAAGAGGAAGAAGAATATGATGGGTTCTGCAAACCTGCTAAGTTCCTAAAGCAAGGAAGTGTGTTAGACATTCTAAAAAGCCCTGGTGAGATAATGAACTCTTTAAAAAAATATTTTCCAGAGAATACCCTTGGATATAGCTGCATCGATTTTTTTTAAAAACCCACCACAACAGCAGCAAAAAAAAACCCAAACAGACAACTTGTCACAGTTAAGGCATTGTCAGCAATAAATACAGACATAGGAGAACATTGCATTAAATGCTACAACTGTTAGGCTTGATGCCAGTCTTCTGTTATAAGGGGCTTTCATTGCTGAAGGGAAAGCTGCAGCTTCAAACCAGATGCATTCCTTCTCCTTTATATGTTAGGTTGTTATTCAAACTTGACTATAAAAAGAATTAGTCAAAGAATCAGTGTTTTGTTTTAAATAAATAAAATATATGTAATTGGAAAGGAAATGTTTGTAAAATGTTTTTACAAACATTCCTCTCCCACCTTCACCATCTTCAGAAATTAAGAATGGTAAAGACAAACTTCATTCCTAAAGATGTGTCAGAAGCTACATATCTTTTGGCCCTAAAAGATAACAGTTACTATGGATTCAGATGTAAATTTTAAGTAGCAGTGGGCTGTCTGACTTTAAAAAACAATTGGTTTTTAAGTCATTGCAATTGTTTTCAACTGTTTAGTAAAGAGTATGTGTGTAGATGATGTTTTTTGTTTCAGAAAAAAGGACTTTATTGAACTTGATCTTTCCCATAAGCCTTGAGTTGCAGCAGAACTTTTTATTACGAAATGACAGATCTGTGTACAAGTTAAGAAGGCAGTGCCTGTTTGTATTGGACAGAGAGAAAATACACTCTGTGTTTTGTTCAGGGAAAGACCTGTGAGTGAAGTGGCATTAGTTTTCTTTATCAGTTTAACAGAATCAAGTTCTAAGTACACACTGTTTTGAAGATTCCACTTCTAATATAAAAAAAAAAAACCAACCCAAAGCAACAACAACATAACAATGTAAAGGGAAAGTCTTCTATTTTAGCTTTACACTTAAATTGTGCTGATATTTAATATGTATTGCTGTAGCATTTTCGTTAGTGTTTCCATATTGGTGGGTCTTGCTTTCTGAAAAGTTTGCACCTTTAAGGCCAGTGCCTGATGCATTTTGAAAAAAGATCATGGGTAAAAATTGTTTGGTTGTCTTAATTTTTATTGCTTAATTATTACTCAGTATTTGTGGGGGAAATACTGTGTAGATTGGTGCTCCAAGTACCAAGTCCTGCTCAGCTACTAAAGTAAATGTGAGTCATCTACTATGACAGAAATAGCTTTGGAAATTTGATTTGATTGGGCATGGTGTCTTAAAATGAAATTGGATTACTTCCAGTCTATGACAGATCGTCAGCTTTCAGTACTGTTTGTTTACACTTGTATCTACCAGTCTAGTGGCAGATACAAATGAGATTTGTATTTAAAACTTCCTTGGAAGTGAAGAGTTAAATCAAGCTTTAAATAAGTCTTCTGTTGCGTCCCAGCTCAGCAATATGAAATTTCATCCCTTTAGATAAGATTTCCATGGACTTCCTCTTGCACTAAGTTGGAATGTATAGTTGTAACCATTGACACTTGGTTTAAATTTGTGCTGTCTACTATTATAAGTAACTTCCATGCAGCCTGGATACCGCTTTATGAGTAAGACCTCTCCTTTTTTTTTTTTTAACTAGGCTTCATGTCTGGGAAATCACCCTCCTGTTCACCTGCACAGCCTGTTACAAGCACAGTGGTCTATACAAGGCCCGCAATAAGTAGTTTTTCTGCAGGTAAAGACAGCTCTAAACAAGCATCCTCGTTTTGGCAGTCTGACACACACGACCCGTGCCCGCAGAACAAAACCACAGATGGCAAATGTGTAACATGTGAAGCTGCTAAAGTGTCCATTGTTGAGAGTACGAAGCAGACGATAAGTGTGAGTCAGTGTGTCTCCTCCAAGACAACAGCCCCTACAGCAGCAACACCGGGCTTTGAAGACAAATTTAAACCGGCACCCAACACGTGGGATTGTGATACCTGTCTGGTCCAGAACAAACCTGAAGCTACAAAATGTGTAGCATGTGAGACACCAAAGCCTGGAACAGGAGTGATGCCTGCTCTGACAATGCCAATGGTCACGGACAACGCGGTGACAGTGACATCCACCTCCAGCAGCACTGCCACAACAGTCACTCTGGGGTTTGGAGACAAATTTAAACAGCCAAAAGGCTCTTGGAACTGTTCAGTGTGCCTTGTACAAAATACGGCAGAATACAGCAAATGTGTAGCTTGTGAGGCTGAGAAACCAGGTTTGTTCTTTTCTTCTTTGTTGGTTCAATCTTAGTCTATGTGCATTTTTTAGAGAATAAAATATGTCGCATATGAAAAATACTTTGAGCAGCATGGCTGTATGCCAGACAGGATGGATTAGTGGCTCTCTGCAGGAATGGTTGCAGGCACTTTGAAGGCCTCAGCCCAGATTCCAGCCTGTCACACGAGTTGAAGTGATTGTGAAATGTATTAGTGCAGAGCTGAACTGAAGCAAATATACCCTGCTTTACCGCTAGTGAGGAAAGATGACTAAAATGGATGCCTCAATTAACTTAAAACCAATTGACTCATTTTCATTGGGGAAAAATGTAAACTCCATGCAAGGAGTTAAAAACTACTGGATTTGTTGGAGTTTTGTTTTCCTCTTTCAAAACATAAGTAGAAGCAGTATTTGCACAACATGGTTTAAAATGTCTTCAGTCAGCATTTGTGTGGAATTGAGCAGAGGTATGAAGGCAGATTCCAAGTCATGTCGTCTTTAGCTGTTTGTCTTGTGCTAAAACAGAGCCATCTGTTCAGCTATGCCTATGGTAGTTTCTCAGAACATGGATAACCTTGTTTGGAAAGGTCAGGGTTCTTACAGATGTTGGGCAGGTGGGCATCTTCAGTTCATTTTTGGTTTGTTTCCCGTTATATGTCATTGTAAATGATTTTGAGAGAGTTAATTTTTTTAAAGCACAAATTATTATTTTAGTGTTAACTTTTATTATCTCTTAACATAATTTAATGTCAAAAACACCTTTTCAAATACATCTTGAGGGAAAAAATAGATGTAAGATGGACTAGATTGTGCTTATATCATCATTGTGTACAGTAAGAGTGGAATTTCTTCAGATAAGGTAATGCATTTTAGAGGAAGCTTATTCTCATGGACTTCCAGACTGAGTGGTCAGCTGGCACTTTCATCCAAGACTCTGGACATTGCAAGGAAGAATTTTGGAAGCGAGGGGTTTGCCATGACCATGACCACCACTGTGCAGCAAATTGCAAAGTTACATGATGTTTCTCAAGGGGACGAGTGAAGCAAGTAAAATGGGAGGTTATAAATTCTCTGGGTGTGCTGTGGAAAAGAAGACCCATTTCTGTTTAGGAAATGTTACTGCTTTGAATTTGAGAAATTATCTTGTGTCTCTCTCTAGAATGCTACCCTCTGTAGGTGAACATTACAATTATGTAATGCTTTTGTGCTTTTGGGATGTTGACTTCACTCCTGACACTTGCAGTGCTGAATTTTGCTATTGGGGTGCAGCATCAAGCGACATCTCTTCCTTTACAGGGGAGAAAACTCAGAGGGCAAGTGTTAAATTTTGGGCCTCAGCAGCAGGTTTCTGCTGCTGTTGAAGGCAGTGTAGCTTGTGTGGTGAACACAGAGATGTGGGTTTGGAAGCTTTAAGTTCCTCTCTTTTTTTTTCTTTTGTCACTACATAGTTTTGAATGTGTCCTGTCCTTGTGACTCACTGATGAATCATTCTAGTAAATTCTCAGTCTTGCATCTGTTGACAGTGATCATTAACTTGAGTGATGCTAACTTTGACTACTGGTAACTGGTGTCACCAGAAATTCTTTTAGTAGTTTTAATTCAATACAGTACCTGTAATTTACATCTGAAATTGGCTATGTTGCTGTATTTTATGAATTGCAGTTGCTGTTTAAATGTCACTGGTTCAATTTGTGCTTGAAGTCATACCTAGATTATAAAGAAGAATCCAGCTGTTTATATTGTTTACATTCTCATATTGTGTTTGACTGAAATCAACTTGTAGTTTGGTTTTTTACCATTCCGCTTTTGTGCTTTGCAATTTAGTGAGCATTTCTTAAGAAGTTGGTGTTCACTGTATGATTTAAGCAGGATGATTAACTATCTTGCTTCTTTCCCAGGGAGTTCAGTGCCTGTGACCACTAGCAGTGTTTCTGCATTTTCTGCTTCTTCTGGAGGTTTTCTGGATTTAGACAAATTCAAGAAGCCTGAAGGAAGTTGGGAATGTGAGGTCTGCTTGGTTCAAAATGAAGCAGAAGCCACAAAATGCATAGCCTGTCAAAGTGCGAAGCCAGGCACCAAAGCAGAGCTCAAAGGTAATACTTACTGAGAAGAACAAGGATGTGCATTCTGCAATTTTTTTTCCTTTTTTTAAGTACAATTATGTTTTCCTTTGAGTATGGCAAAATAGTCCATTTGTTGTTTAGGAATACTGCTTAAATGAGACCATGTGTATATGTTTCCACACCCATTCTCCAGGAAAAGATTAGGTTTTTTTGGGGAAAGCTTGTGTCAGTGACATAAGTTGTTTCAAGCCTTAAGTGTTGTTCATTTGGAGTTTAGACTAAACTTTCTGAAGAGCTCAGCAGTGTACTTTTCCAAGCCAGGTGCTGCACAGAAGAATACCATTGCTAGAAGATATGTGTGGAGAGGAAGTGTGGAGTTCCCTTACTTGTCTGTCTATGGGGGGGTGTTTTGTTGAACGGTTTTGACTCTGGGAAAGCTCAGGACTAGAACCACAGCCATGTAGCTAAACCCTGCATGTAGTACATTATATATATAAACTTGATATTACTGCTTATTTCTGCAGGTTTTGGTACTGCTACTGTGTCTACAAATGCTGCAATGCCATCATTTACATTTGGTGTCCCATCGTCGTCCTCTGAATCTTCTCAAACATTAGGTAGCACAGGAAGTTTTAAATTCGGAGAACAAAGTAGCTTTAAGTTCGGCATTGCATCCGAATCTGCATCGTCCAACACTGTGACTGGAGGATTTAAGTTTCCTACTGGGTCAGGGAGCTTCAAATTTGGAGTTTCTTCCTCAGACTCTAAATCGGAAGACAGTAAAAAAGAAAGTAAAAGTAACAGTTTTACCTTTGGACTACCATCTACAAGCAGTCAGGCTCCTTCAACATTTCAGTTTGGAACGACGAGTCTGGGGCAGCAGGAAAAGAAAGAGGAACCAGTTTTGGGAGGTTTTGGTTTTGCTACAAGTTCTACATCTTCCATAGCTTCTAATGAGAATAAAACAGGAGTCGGTGGCTTCACTTTTGGAACTGTGGCAGAAAAGGACGTAGCATCGCCAGCTTTGCCATTTAAGAAGTCAGATGAGAAAAAGGATGAAACTGTTTCAACGAAGGGAGGCTTCTCTTTTGGCAGTGTGGAGTCTGCACCTGCCTCACAGTTTGTTTTGGGAAGGGCAGAAGAGAAACAGGACTCTGTCACTTCTGCTGGTCCATTGGCATTTGGAAAGAAAGCTGACAATGAAGAGTTAAAGGCACAGCCTATCTTTTCGTCTGGGACAGCTGAGCATACCAAAGAGGAGAGCACAGCGAAACCTGTATTCAATTTTAGTTTTGGTAAACCATCGGAAAAGGAAAGTGAGCAGGCAAAGGCACCTTTTGCCTTTGGGGCACAAACCAGTACTTGCGGTAAACAGAACATCTTTTGCCTTCACTTCTCTGCTCATGTCTATCAAATAATATCTCTGAGGCTGTACGGGACAAAATTAATGGAATTTATATACTACCAACAGCCTGTCTTTAGTTATAGTTGTTGTGTAGACAACATGTGGCAATTTTTTTGTAGATTTCAGTGAGTTTTAACTCTACCTTTAGACAGAAAAATTGCCACACCTTAAGGAGCCTGTATTGCTGCTTGTATAAGCACAGAAGTTGTAGCATCTCAGTAGTAGCAGTGATAAAATCTATAATACAGTGCAGAGTAGAAGCCTCATACTAGTGTTGTTTTTTGTAGTGAGAGGAAAGGAGAGAAGGAACATCTTATTTCCATCTACTTGCAGCTCTGCTGCAGTTTGTCTACTGCTACAAATGTACAAAAGTCACTTCATAGATACTGCACAGTTTTGTATTCCTTTAATTTGTTGAAAGTTTTCAGTGGAGGATTAAAGGAGGATGGTTGATGTGTGAAAAGTTTTTGGTTGTTGAATTCCATTTGTGTGACTTAGTAGCAACTGTGTTTCTTCCTTTCAGATCAAGGAGCATCCTTCAGCTTCTTGAGCTCCAGTTCCTCCAGCACAGTTGTACCTACCACGTCAGCCAACAGCAGCGGTGTGTTTGGCAGCACCCTCTCTTCCTCAAACCCTCAGCCTGTTCCCACTCCCTTTGTGTTTGGACAACCCAGCAACACTGTGACCAGCTCTGTTTTTGGCAATCCTCCAGAATCTGCAACATCTCAGTCATTTGGCTTCTCTCAAGAAAACAAACCAGCAACCACATCTTCCAGCTCGACTCTTACTCCATTTCTCTTTTGTTCAGGAGACAGCAGTACCAATGCAGCAAATTCAGGATTTACTTTTGGAGCCACAACTACATCAAGTTCATCAGGTACATTTTTAATAGATGCTCATTTTCTCATTTTTGCCATTATGTAGTGGACCAAGGAGATACTGTTTCATGAATATTTTACTTTGGAAAATGTGCAGGCTAAACATGGAAGTAGAGGAAAATACTGAGTATTTATATTCAGCAACTTAAATTTGGGCTCATTTTTCTTCAGTGTGGGAAATACAGTTTAGGAATGAACTGGCACCAGAGTTGTTTTATGCAAAGGACAAAACAACTTTACTGGATTTCCATTTGCACAGGAGCTTTTCACCGTGAGAATGATAATTTATTTTCTTCAGTCACTGTCAGTCCAGTGTTTACAGTTAGAAGTCAATGAATTACAACTTTCCTGCTTTTTCTTTCCTGTACCTAAAACTCTGAACCGTTGAAAATAATGTCAAGATTTGCCAAATCCTTCTCACACAAGTGTATCTAAATGGAGTACCTTGACATGCAATCACTGCTGCTTGAGGGTTGGTTTCTACTAAGGATCATGGCCAGTGTATCTTAATTTTCTAGGAATTTAGAGAAGACAGCAATAAGAAATAAAGAGTTTCTTCATGTTTAATGTTTGTTACTCCACTGCATGAATTGCATGAACAAATGCATGACACAAGACTAAATCCACCAAATTATCTATATTCCTATGAGCCATGCAGTATGTTGGAATAGGATTGAACCTGTAAGGGAAAGACTTAATTTAGTTTGATCCTGATGGCTTAAATTTTTGTGAATGACAAAGTTAATTTGGACACTTTTTTGTGTATCAGAAAGAGAAAGCAATCCTGAATTACAACAACCGGCTGATCAATTTAACCTGCTTACAAATCAGTAACTTTCGGTGTAATATTGTTAGTAGGTGACACCATATTTCAAACATCTTCACAAATTCAGAAACCTGAGTTTTACCATGTATCTCATCTTGGAAAGAAAGTCAGCCATTCCAAGTTATGGTGCAGTTAGAGGGTATTTCCTGTTGCATGAGCATTAATAATGCTGTTTGAAATGTCCTTTTTGCATAGCAGATCTGCCATGTATGTTCAGAGTCACTGTTCAATTGCGTTTCATTATTTCTGCTGGCCATGCAGCTAAACAACTGGGCTGGTTGTCTCTTGATGATATAGGTAGAGAATTACTCTGGTAAACCAAGTTTCTGAGATTACTGCAAGGTTGATTTGGCTGCCAGAAGTTGGTAATGGTAAACACTTGAACAGGAGAGGGGTGCAGTTGCTGACTGAAAAGATACATGTTCTCCTAGTCCTAATAAATCAGGAACTGTATTTTTGCATGTCTGAAAAATCCCGTTGAATATCCGAATGAATATTCCATGTGTGCCATAGAAACAGCTTTTAGTAAATACAGATTAAAACTACTGTTTGTAGGAATCTATCTGTACTACACGAAGAGGCAGCAAGTGTGTTTGAGATTTAATTTTGTGTGACTCTCATAAACACAGTGTTTCTCATGTTTCATAAAAGGTGCAATTCCTGTTGTGGCTGAGGCAGTATCTGTTTTATATACTCACACAAGTAGTTTGAAATTGAGTATTCAGCTTGAGGGTGGGATGGAAGGGGCCCATACTGACATCCCTCTCTGTCCCCCAAGGGTCATCGTCTTCGTTTGTGTTTGGCTCTGGGCCTCCAGCACCTGCTGCTGGCCCAGCCTTTGGTGCTGGTCAGCCACCAGCATTTGGCCCAAGCCCAGGCTCCAGCCAGCCAAGTGCTCCAAGTTTTGGATCGCTGTCAACAACGTTGTTTCCTGCTGGCTCTCACCCTGCTCCTTCCGCCTTTGGCTCTGTGACGAGCAGCACTCAGCCCTCTGTGTTCGGACAGCAGGCAGCCCAACAGCCAACTTTTGGCTCTGGTACCCCCAGTGCTGGTGAGTGCCGACCATGCTCTTCCCTTTTCGTCTCAAAGATTATATATTTTATTTTCTTTTTCATGAAGTGCACCATAAATCATATGGAGAAAGATGACTGTGGCATTGTGCATGTATTGAAATAGAGGAATTGCCCTCCATAAAAATAATCGGTAAAGGGTTGTCATTTATGTCCCAGTCCCAGCTGTGGAGACACAATGTGCCATGGGTATCCAGCTTCCCAGTAAGCCTTCTCCAGATGAGACTTAGCAGACTTGGAAGTTGCAACTCTGCCACTAAATTTTGAGCTTTATTTTCTTTAGAAACCTAATGATTAAAAGGAACTGTTGAAAAACATGGAGTAAACACTGGTAAGATTGTGCAAAACAAAAGAGCAGACACACTGCAAAATTGTTATTTTTTCATTTGAGAAATTTTTATTTAGTTACCTGACTTTAACAGGCTTCATTGTATCAACTACAGTCAGAAATGTTTAGGGGTTTTTTTAAGCATCTATGGGTTAAGACTATATTTGAAGATCTGTTTACTAATGAAGTATAAAATGCCATGGGAAAGCGGCAGAGAATGAACCTTGTAATTTAAGAAAGACCTGTTCCATATTAGTATTAATTAAAAAACAAAAACAGTGCCAGAATGTATATTTGGTATCTTACCAAACAGTGAAAGGGGAAAGCTGTCTTTTTTTCTCTCAGAAGTTTTACAAAATAGCCTCCATTAAAAGTAACTGACGTTTTTGTACCAGTCAGTAGATTAGTACAAGTAGATTAGTGCACAACACATTACTCAGTCAATCTTTCGTTAATCAGGTAGCAGCTTAAAGGTAAAGTTCTTCCTGAATTGTCTGTGTTACTTATCAGTTACTCTGATGGTTGGAATGATTGGGGTTTTTTCAGATGAGGTGCTGTTAGCACATTAAAGGAAAGGAAGTCCCCAGATCAACTGCATGAACACAGGAAGGTTTACCTGAATATAAATTTACAATTTAAGGCTTGATTAATAAACTTCAATATGCACAGGTATAAATTTAATGGTGGCACAAAAGTTAGCAAACAACTAATTGTCAGTGTGCCAGCAGTATTACTTTAAAAATTCCTCAATCTTTGTGAATGGCTTCATTCAATAAACTGTTCCTGTAGTAATCTGACATTTCTGGTGCACCCCCCCAACTTCGTCCTCTTGAGCAACCTGTAAAAAAAATAATCTTTAAAGATAGTGGGAAAGAACATGAGGATTTTGCTAGAAAGGATGAACTCAAATTTCAGCTTTCTTACTTCCTTCTGCTTCCACCCCATCTTCCCAGGTTCTGTATTCCAGTTTGGAAGTACTACTACTAATTTCAACTTTCCAAATAACCCAGGAGTATTCACTTTTGCTGCAAATCATCCTGCACCAGCAGCTCCTGCACCGCCTTCTGGCACTTCAGGATTTTCGTTCAACCAGACTCCAACATTTGCAGTGGGGTAAGAGACCGTATCAGAATTTCCCTTGAGCTTTGGGTAATATCAGTGGACAGTGTTCAGCCTCTACTGCTGTAAAATCATGAGGTGTTCAGATGAACCTTGGAGTTTGAAACTAAATTTGGCATCCTTCCTTGTATTAGCCTGACTGACTAACTAAGCACCGCTATCTGTAAAGGAGCCTAGCTGTCAGGAATGTCACACATCAACACATGTGAGATTGTCTTGTTCTTGAAAGGTAGAACCAGTATCCAGCCATTATGCTCCCGCTTACCTTCTGAATAAGAGAGATTTAATTGGTTTCTGGAACTCTCTTCCTCCTGTTCGTCATTTGCTGCTTGTTGCCAGCTGGTAACTAGTGAGACAAGAAACAGTTGTTCTGGAATATCTACTCAGTGCTGCTACTGAATTTTCAACTACACTGTCCTAAACTCTGAACTACTAATTTCTTTTAATAGGACTAATGGGAAAAATGTTTTCTCTGCCTCTGGATCTTCAGTTGCTGGTCGGAAGATAAAGACTGCAGTTAGACGTAGAAAGTAAACGCCTGATTGGTAAAGCATCAAAAACATTGGAAGCAGCTACTATCCTGAATTGTTCAGCTTCTACCCTGACTGAATTGTTCAGCTACTATCCTGAAACGTTCAGCTACTACCCTGAATTGTTCAGTAACTGGGATTGTACCTCACGCTGGCTTGTTTGGAAGTCAGATCTGCCTAAAGGAATATAAAACTTAGCTTTCCTGTCCTTCCCTCCCCTCTCCCCGTTACATTTTTTTCGGTAGCAAGTAAAGTTGGCAACAAGGCTGTTCTCAAGCAAAAGTCTCAAGTTACTTCTTTCACTGACTCGGCACGGTCTGGCTGTAGCCCTGAGTAGAGCCTGCACAGTGAATGGCTTGTCCGATACCTCTTCATCCGCACACTGCGTGCGCTCATCCGCGTTTACTGACGCCTCGAAATCGTAATTGTATCAGCGAGAGATGCTGTATAGAGTAGAGAATGTTGATAACGAATGATTTCTATGCTGACTTTGTGCTGGTGTATGTGTGAAGTGAGTGAGTTTGGGTGTATTGTGCACTAAAATTTTCTGATAGAGGAAGACTGATTAAAGGATGATCCATGCTAAGGACTTGTTAGATCTGTAGTTCTTCATTTAATAATTATATGCTATTTCTATATTTTCATTCTTACAGCCCTTTATCACCTGTCTCGCCTTGTTATTTTATTATGAAACATGTGTAAATACAATTTTGTTTCTCTATGTACTTTTTTGGCATAACAAATCTGTGAAATTGAAATTTTAATTTTGTGTGTTACAGCCATTTTTGTTTAGTATTGTCTCAGATTTTATGTAAATCCCATTATTCAAAGTTGCCTAAATCCATTTAGAAAATCTTTAAAATTGGGAATTCTTAAAGTAAGTTTATTGGCTTTTCTGATCCATTTTTGTTTGGACCAAAAACCAGTATTGTACAAAGTATTAAGTATATATTTTTATATTTACTGAAATGGACTGTGGTGACTTTGGATAATAAGGAAAAGTTTAATATTAAAGCCATGTTTATTACAGTATAATTAACATGTTAAACCATGGGATAAATGCCATCAATAAAAACAGCGAAATATTACCTGGCAATTTTCACTCTCCATAAGGGCATCCTCAGCTGTAACAGTACGAGGTGTTCCCTCTACCTGACCTATGTCACCTGCTTTCTTCAGCCTCTGCTTTTTTGCATTGATTTTAGAGGATCTTAAAATAAGTTAGAGGTTTCCTTTTAGGAAGGAGAGTTTTATTGTAGGCTAAAGCTTGGAGCAGCTTCTCCATGTGTCAGCTGACTGCAGTTCATTTTTTATAGTGCTATTAAAAAAACCCAACCTACTGTTGTAAACATTCACCACTGTTCTAACGGAAAAGATTGTAAATGAGTAATGGGGGGTGGGGGGGTTCCGCTTCTGTAGCAGTTACAGGAGCTTCTTGGAGAACAAACATTATTCTAGTAAAATCAGAGGAAATGCTTGTTCATCTGGGGTGAACACAGCTGAATTTGTACCCAGTCACAGCAGTCTGTCTCTGACTCAGACACGATTTCTTCCCTCAGCTAGAAGGGCAGAGACCTGCATCACTGCCAATGCTGTAGATGTCTTCAGAGGCACTGCTGGGGCCTTGGCTGGCATTTCTGCCTTGCATCCTGGCATTGCTCCCTGCTCCTACAGGTGCTGCTGGTGTGAGCTGAGATGCCTTTCAAGCGCAAGCTGGACATGACAGGAGGGCAAAGGCCAACTGCTCTTTCCAGGTGTAGAGTTCCAGTCACTGTTTCTAGAAATAGAGAATGCTCAGCAACTCGACTTTCAAACCACACACATCCACACTGCTGTTCAGGCACTCAGATCATACCACTGTAGCCATGAAAGGATTATATGAAGTTACCTGTTTCCAGATGTCTACATGTGAAAAATGCCACAGCCTTCCACTTTCACCTGCCAAGCACTTGTCCTTCAAGCAGAAACAAGCTGCAGCTAGGATGCAGCTTGCATAAGAGACAAACTAAAAGCTATCACAACAGCACAATGTATACACATTTCCACAGACAGGCTCTGTATTCTTGCATTGTAATTTTTTTCTTCCTCCTGTGGAAGGGGTGGTATTTTTCTGCAGGGTAAGAGATACCTTCCCTCATACCTGAATTGGTAGTAATAAAATACTAGCCAACAGTGTTGCTTTTTCCTTCTTCCCCCATCCCCTTCTGAATCCTAGTTTTTAGGGTCACTGCTACAGTAAAGAGAATAAAAGCTCTCGTTGTATTCATACTCCAATTATGAATAGGCAAAGTTCACCCTAGAAAGGACTTTTAAGTTTAGCTTTTGTCAGGCTGATTGCCATGCCCATCAGTTTTTAAGTCCTAAGAAAGCATGGAGCACAAGTCCTGTGAGGAGCAGCTGAGGGAACTGGGGGTGTTTAACCTGGAAAAGAGGCTCGGGGGTGACCTTATTCTCTATGACTACCTTCTGAAAGGAGGGTGGAGCTGGGTGGTGCTTGGTCTCTCATCCCAGGTAAGAAGTGGCAGTACAAGGAAATGGCCTCAAGTTGGTCCCAGGAGGTTTAGACTGGACCTTAGGAAAAATATTTTAATGGAAAGGGCTGTCAAGCATTGGAAGAAGTTGCCCATGTAAGTATCACCACCCCAGCAGTATTCAAAAACGTGACTGAGCAAAGACTCTAAAAACAATGTTCAAGACAACTTCTTTTTTCTTTACTTCAGTAGTTACCTAAAAAGTTAGTGACCTCATTCTGGAGACATAATGGATGGCAAAATGTCATTCTGCCACTATTAAGCACTGGATCTAGTCCTGAATCATCATTCCAAATGAAAACTGAAATGCACACGCAGTACAGTCATATGGAAGTACATGACTTGTCAAACAAAAATATTGCAGCATATGAAGACATTACTGAATAGGTTACTACACCTGGAGACAAGAGCGATAACCAAGCTCTCAAACATTTCTACTGTCAACCAAGCCATTGTCCAAAATTGAAGGCAGGGTGAAAACTTCAGCCACTGAGTGGCATGTTATGCCTAAGAAAGGAGCACGCAAAAACTGGGATCAAAGATCCAAACTCTGACTCAAATTTCAGTAACACATTAATACTGCTTATATTAATTTCCTGAGATACGAATAACGACAATAAATGAATCATCAAAGCTATATAGACATGCAAAATATTAGGTTTCTTTATTCAGTGTTTAAGTTATTCTGAATATACAAACAATTAGCCAGAAGGATAAAGTGAAAATAACCAGTATTTGTACTTCTGCAGATTTACACCCATGATACATTTCAGTTAACGTTTTCTGCATGCACCCGAAACACATTCAGTTCTTCTGCTCTGCATTATATGCAAGAACTAGACAAGTGCTTTCACTCCAAACAGAAGCAAAGTTACCTTTCATTAGCATGGTCTGTACTGTTCATGGCTCCAGAATTACTTACACACACCAGATCACTAACACTGCAGTGTAACAAACCTTTCCCAGAGGAAAAAGCAGCTATTGTTTCACCTCTTCATTAGCTTGGATAAGTGAAGTAAGTGACAATGCTTGAGACAATCATGCAAGAAAACT
Organism: Vireo altiloquus; assembly: GCA_013396875.1. NCBI lineage: Eukaryota > Metazoa > Chordata > Aves > Passeriformes > Vireonidae > Vireo > Vireo altiloquus. The sequence continues at coordinate 206,648 of VZRF01004795.1, forward strand.
TTTCACATCAGTGTGAGAAAATACTTAAAAGGTGAGGGAATATCATCTGTGAAGCAATAATAAAAGACACTGATAACCACTGATGATCTCCTTCTGCATACATGGCAATTTAATTAGCATCATTTGCCTTATTGTCTAATACTGCAGGTCTCTTCCCCCTTATCCTTTGACAGGCAACTGCCTGGAAAACAACTTCATTTTCTAGTTACCTGCCAACATCCAAAACTGTAGGAGCAACATTTCTTTAAATGTGGAGTATTTCTAGGGACCTGCTTTCCAAAGAGTGACAAACAGAACAGCTCCTTTTTTGCAGTTAAAATAGACAGTTTCTGTCTCATCAGTCAGAGGTTAATACTCCAGGATTTAATCTCTCCCAAACTTCTTTGGCGTCTAGGAAAACTCCAATACATTGAAGGTAGTTGCTGGCATCATACAGGAACCATACATTTTCTTTAGCTTCTGAATCAGTTCCCATTTAGTTAGGGCAAAAGATTCCAACAGACACCTCAATTTCAGTTCTGGGGTAGGTCTTTATTCACTGGGGTTTGGAGGGGATGTTCAGAACCAGTCTGAAAATCTCATTTTTGGTATCATCTGACTCCATTTCTTCTGACCACAATAGTTCCTGCTACAATATCATAGGCTGTTCTATTATGCTGGAAAAACAGCAGTGTAATGAACGCAGGAAAAAATGATGCAATAGAAAAATTCTTGATCAAAGCTCGTACTGTGGACCTGAAATCAGAATAGAACATATATAATAATATTCAGTGCATTACTTCCACTTTTCTGCTTATATTAGTAAACTTCTAAGTTTAGCACCCAAGTTATGCACAGCACAAAAGTCAAGCTCTGGAGGAGATTTAACCACCTACCCTGAAAAATACTCCATGTGACTGAATAATTACCATTTATTTATTACCATAGATCACAGAATCTGACAATGGCTGTCGCAGTCTAATAATTGCAAAGGTCAACAACAAAGCAATGGTGAACTTCCTTCCAAACCCCAGGCTTTCAATACTGTTAACCTGAATGCAACGTGACTGAGCCAGGAGCACTTACGTTGTCATACTGACATTGGAAGATGGAATGACTAACACACGGCTGGGTGCAATAAGGACGGATGTCTCACACGTCACAACTCGCAGGCCAAGCAAGAATTTCCCTGGGGTTGCTCCACCTGCTCCCCAAATACAGATTATCTGTAAAAGAAACGTTGTCTCAATTCCACACACCACAGTGTTGTTGACAGGTCTAGCAAATTTGGTTTTCCTCAGAACTATGTGAATGTCATAAGCTTCAACATAATCCAAAATACCGTAAAGAGGATTTACTTTATTGGCTAATGATAATGTAATTTTTTAAAACCATTTCTTCAACAACTCACAACTATTAATTATAGGAGTTTATGAACAGTTACCTCATAAAAGCAGACTAATAACCTGTAGATGAGAGCTACTATCATCATTTTCTGCAAATCTTCCATGGACGTATCTTCATCTATTTCTTCTATGATGTAATGCATGGCAAATTTAGAGATGTCCCTGTACAAAATAAAACTGAACTTTAAAATCATCCTTCTCCCAATACCAGTGTTACCCCTTTAATACCAGAATTCACTCCCTCTGTTCTGGTATTATAAAAGAACAAAAGCTCCCTGCCCTCTCGGATACTAAACAAGCCATTAAAATTCAGAACATTCGGTTTCATTCTGAGTTGCTGCCTAGTTTGTTTTGTCTTTTTAATTAAGAAAAGATCATTCTTTATTACCACTTTTGCACAATGGTATCCCTGGGTAGTGAGCTGCAGAATTGTTCTGAAAAATCTCACATTTCTTGGAAGGTAAAGAGATTCTGCATGTAATCATCTAACTTGATATAAATGGAAGGCATCCAAGTCTCCAAGCATCTTTATTACACTAACACTCAAGGAAAAAGAAAAGGGCACTCTTTACAAATGCAAGGGAGAAGGTGCAAGTCTCCCTAAGCAATCAAGGGAGCTAGATATCCTCCTTTGCATGACCAGGGTTCTCATCAGGATTCCTCATTCTCATTCTTTACTGCTCACCATACTCTTCTGGAGGCACCTTGGTATGCAATAGGAAGATTTAAACATAAAGCAATTGAAACCTTATGGTTTTTAGCCCAACAGAGCTATGCAAAGCATCCATTTGGAGTTAATGGCCTATTTTCATAAGATAAGAATGTTAAATCTGTGGAGTTTATCTGGTATGTGGAATGGATATACTTGCAACACATTAAGGCAAGAATTTTTCACTCATGTATCTAATTAAGGCTCACATAAATATGTGCAGTCCTATTTCAACACAGTCCATCTAGTATTTGTAGTGCTTGCCCTCCTCTTTATTCAGACTTAAGGGCTGAAAAAAATCCCAAAACAACCCAGGAATTAAGAAAACAATGTAGCACAACCTGCATTTCCCTTCAATACAGCTTTGGCCTGAAGTGTCTTTCTTGATCCTATGAGGACATACTTTTTTCATGCCAACTCAGCTAACCACAAGCACACCACGCCTCAAGCACAAACCCCCCAGAAGGTTTCTCTGAAGTTCCTTGTAAGCAACTGACTGTCTCACAAAACTATTGATATTGAAAATGCTGTAAATTACTCTTTCACCACTTTACAGCAGCAGTATACATGTAGTTGTTCCCTATCTTTCCAGTACTTCATTTTGTATCATTCTCCACCTACTAAAGCCAAAATGGAAACACAAGCTGTCAGGTTACGGGTGTTGGGATTTGGAGACTAAATAGAAATGAATGTTTAGCATTTTAATTGCTGCTTATCTGAACAAAACCCGCTGATCATTTACATCAGCATATTTATTGTTTTGGATTTGTCCCTCTTCCACACCCCTTTCAAGCCACAGTTGAAGGTGTGTGGAAGATGTTATCTGTATAGTATTGCTTTACAGTCAGGAAACGTTTGGATGGTTCTTGAGCAGAAAGCCTGAGCTCTGAAATGTGTTTGTACAGTAGTGGAATTATCAACTACACCAAGATCTCATCTCTTAATCAGACTGAAATATTTGATTACACTAACCCAAAGCAGAGTAACTGAGTAAAGGAGTAAGATATCTACAGTTAAAGAAGCAGTTAAAAAAGGAAGTCTTTGAGGTAAATTACTACATCTGTGTACAAAAATGTGAAATGACGAACATTTCAGTCTAGTGTATAGTTGACACACACAATGCTTACTTGCACTTTTTAAGAAATCCAATTTACACCCAGTAAAGTCTACAGTGTGGCAGCACTCCTAGCAACCAGGCTTTATTTTCAAAGTACATACATATCTGATATGCTTGATCAGATTTTTTGGGAGGGAGGGGTAGCATTGTTTAGGTCAGAAATCTAAAACACAGAACCACAGAAGAAAGAATATTTCTGAAAAAAATTAACATTTTTAAAAGCTGTTTAAAAAGTTTATTTGTCAATGTTTTTTCTTTGAAAATTATAAAGTAATTTTTAACAATCTTGCTATTTCTCCCTCCCCCAATTAATGGGCAAGTCTAATCTTTCTTTAGTAGGCAGTTTGTGAGCCCAAAAATCAGGATGTATTTACAAGGAAGTTGGCCTAGTGGTGCTTTTTCCTCAACTTCTGTCAGTTATTTAATGATATCATATGCATAAACATACCATAATACAACCTGACACCTCAACGAGCATGAAAAGCTTAAAGCTGTATGTAACAAAGCTTTAAATTGTTCAACTTACTTTATTCCACTGAGGTGCATAATACTTAAAATGATGGTTGCCTTTATAAAGAACAGAATAAAAAAATCCACCATCTCTGCTATGAACCTGTGTGCCAGTGAAGGGATAAGGAACTCCCGACCTGCAACAGAAATAGTTCACATTACCCAGATTTTACTGCACTAACACAAAGTTAACACTAACATCTAAAGAACAACCCACATTAACCTCTCTGCAAGAACATAAGCAAGACCTTGATCTCAGCTCACATGTTCAAGAAAACTTCTAAAAATGTATGTATAAAAAATAATCTGAATTGTTTAAGTTGAAGAACCTTCTTTAAGAACTTTAGCTCTTTCAGAACTGAGTCCCCTCATAATTAGGATCACAGGCAAAATCATACCTGCTAAAGAACTGAAGGACATTGAAGATGCATCAGTTTTTGTGTTCTTTTGTTTATAACAACCTCATAGAGAACAGATTTATGTAAATCTGAGAGGTCAGATTAAAAAGAAAATTAGATCTACCATAACGTTTCTATCCCTCAGCACCAAGGCTTCCATGTATAGCAAGTACCAGTTCTCAGAGTAAAACACAGCCTATTTTGTCTCCACTCAGACACAAACAGGAATGGATGAAATTATCAGTCATACTTGACATAAACATTTCTACAGACTACTTATAAATACACAATAAACACAGCATACTGCTCTACCCCCAGTCAGGAAACATTAACACGTTTCTCCTATCTAATTGGCTAAGAGCAAATGGGCACAAAGTAAGGAGTCACTTACAAGCTTTTGTTTCTCAGGTGATTTAAGCTGAGAAAACACTAAAGAGTGTCTTAGAAAGTTTCCAAGAAATAGTGCTGCAAAACAATTTCACAGAGACCCAGCTACTCCTCTATTTTCCAAAGGACAAACATGACTCTGACATGAAACCTGCAATGACTCAGAGCAAAACTTAACTTAGAAATGCCCTTCTACTACCAGATGGAACCTGTGGGAAACAGTGACTGAACTTGTTACTGTTTCTGAGAATACTTATCCCCACACACAGAAAGGACAAAAGAGGAAAGAAAATCATACCACTCTCTAATCTCAAAAAACACCATCAAATTTCATTTAGAATAAGCCCCTCCAGTTCAGCTGCTGAGACTGATGCTGCCAGCCATGGCCCTGTGAGCTGTGTGTGCCAAGCCAAAAGCCCACAGCACTTTTAAATGGGGTAAGGAGAATCAGGCAGGGATCAGGTAGGAGCCAGCTCTTATTTAAGATACCTGGGTTTATACAGCTTCGTTTCACACCTGCTGCATTGATCGCTCTGCATCGATAGTATCAAGCAGCATGACTTACATCTATAATATTAAAATAGATTCCATTGGCATTGTCAAAGCCTGTCCCAGCTGTCTGTTAAATTCTAATTAGAGATTCTTCAACTAAGGCAGGAGGGAACACAGCCAGTCTCCCAATCCTGGCTTGAGCACACAGCGCCAGGTGAAAGCTTTCATTTGCTTCTGTTAAAAGCAGCACATTTGTTGAAGTTGGTGGCAGAGACTGATTTATTCACCACTGAATAAATTAAATTACATAACTGCATAAAGAAGAAGCTACATGGGGCTAGGAAATAAGTATTCAAATTATGTTCAACTCCATCAGATTAAGAAACCTTGGCAACCCTTCGACTCTGGCAGATTTACACTACAGTGATTCAAGATACTCCTCATATCAGAAATCCACTCTTTTACCAAGGGTTACTACTGGTTCAGGAAGGACAGACAAATGCAATACCTCTCCAGCTAAATGTCTAGGATCTTGGATCCACACAGTGCTTAACAGGGGTTTGCACCACTCGGCCACGGGGCAGATGAAGCCTGGATGCACCTTTTGCCCTACTGTTCCCAATGGATGAGCAGTAATCTCCTGCAGTAAGGCAAGGAGCAACCAGGAGAGGAAGTGTCTTCAATCATGGTGACTGTCCACAAAGTGCCTGCCAGCTCAGGGTGCTGCTAATATTGGTGCTCTGGCACACACCTGCACACAGACTGAAGTGGCAGAAGCAGTTAACAATCCCACCTTTTGACATCCCAGTTTAAAATCTGCAACATTAACATAAACTGTCACTTATTTCAGCTTATGTAAGCACATGGGCTGTAAACTGCATTGGCACAGGGACAGATACATGACCTGCCCTGTTGAGCCTGCTGTTTGGGCAATAATCTACAGCAGGGAAGAAGGAGCCATAATCACTTTAGCTGTTCCAGATATACCCATCTGCAATCTGAAGCCAAAGCACCAGCTCAACAGACTTTGTTTATAACTGTATTGTATCACTGTATCACACTGTATCACGTTTTTAGTCCCTTAAGAAGGCCAGGTGTGCTGCAACAGCATGCAATATTCAGAATAACCATGTTCAGCAGCATGAGATGCTCTTCATGCCCTTAATTACCTTTAACATATGGAATTAGCTCCTGAAAAAACAGGTAAAAATTCACTAATCATTTCAGCCTAGCCTTTGTCCAACCCTTCTTTTAATGACTGGCAATATCAGTTCATAGGCAAACTATAACAGAATCGGGGCATAATTACAGAAAATACTATTTTGTGTTCTAAGCATGTTTAAGCAACATCTGCTCCCTTCCCTTGAAAATAAGGAAAAAGAAACAAAAAATATCTTCAATACGCATACGGCCACTAAGCTTATATATAATGTCACAGATCGGCAATGTCGTACTTTGTCCTGCAGAGAGAAAAGAGATCTGGCTTTTTTCCAAAGTCCTTCAGCAGTGCTCTCCTCCACAATTTCCTACCCTCGCTCACAGTGGTACGAACATTCAAGGAATGTGACCTAGGCGCTCCTCAACTTGTGAGGAATTGTTGCTGCTTTACCTCTGATGTGATCAGAGTGAGTTTGCTTTCCTCCTGAACAAATATAAACAGAAGGCCTGCTGTGCACTGCCTTCAATATTTACAGCTGCAACAGACGTCTGTTTATCTCGGGTCCTGCTGCCTAAGCTTGTTCAATGTCAGCATATTTTCACTTCTCTGCTTCGATTTCAGTAAATTATTTTATTTGAGCACCAAGAGCCCACTAAAAACAGGCAGTTAGTTTAGATTTCATCGTCCGAACGGGCTACTTATAAAGTTAGATGCATTACAAGCCTGTGACAACAAGACTAAGCTCCGCAGGCAAAAAAAAAAAATCAACTCCTTCGTATCCATGAAAACATCTTTACGAGCACTGAAGCTGTAAGGTGCATACGCAAGTCAATCCTCCCAAACCTGCTTATGGACCAGATCAGGGATTTACAACCCCGGTATTAGGACTGTCACCCTGTGTTCCAGACCTGCTTACAACCTCGGTATCAGGGCTGTCACCCTCTATCCCAAACTTGTTTATGGACCAAGTTCTGGACTTACGACCTCGGTCTTAGGGCTGTCACCCTGTGTCACAAGGCACAGCCACATGCCCGGGGCCGCAGCCAACGGAAGCGCAGCGACTCCCAACGTCGCACACCCCCGGCTTCCCTCTCCGGATCCCGCTTCCAGGAGCTGCGGCTCTCATCAGGCTTCTTTTCCTGCCCAGGCCGAGCGGCCCGGCCCCGGCCCCCACTCACCCGCCGGCCGCCCCGTGTCCCTGGAGGCGCCGCTGCCGCTGGTGCTGGCGGCGCTGCCGGAGGCCGCCCTGGGCAGGGGGGACA